>CM062807.1:992761204-993346556 GCA_031772625.1 Pinus tabuliformis | reverse complement strand
AAAACTTTTGGGAAGAAGAAAAATGGAATTAAGTTGGCAATCTTGAAAATTCCAGAAAAAATCACGTCGACAAGTCATGTGTTGAGTTGTCCCGGAATCCAAGATCCAGGCATCTTCATAGTCACTTCTAAGATGGGATGAAATTTGTGATGCTGGTGAGGAAGTAAAAACATATTATGAGTTATCTTCATCTTGATCATTTGCAAATTGTGCTGAATGCTGCTGAAACTTGGGAATTTTATTAAGTGATGTTCGACAATCTTCAGCATAATGGACAACTTTGTTACATCTTCGACACACAATTTGACTTAAGTCTCTTCCTCTTCCTGAAGATTGTCCTTTGCCTCTGCTTTGACCTCTATTTTGAGATTGTCCTCTACCTTGATTATTATATCCTTGTCCTTGAAAATTGCCTCTTCCTTGGTTGTTTCCTCTACCTTGAAAATTATTTCTTCCTCCTCTGTTAAAATTGTTGCCTCTGCTTTGGCTTCGACCTCGATTATGTGCTGCTTGATTCTGATTCCCTCTGCCTCTTCCTCGAGAACTATCTGCTGATGACTTACTAGTGTTGGCTTCTGTGAGAAAAACATCTTCACCAACTTTCTTCTTCCCAAAAGTTTTATCATGTTGACTCAACATTTCACAAAGTTCATCAAACTTTAGTTTTTCTAATTTCCCAGTTACTTGTAGAGTCTCTAAAAAATGTGTATAGGAAGAAGGAAGCCCAGCAATTACAATTGTGACCATAAAGCTATCATCAATTGCGGGAAAACCAGCATTAATAATTTCTTGCCTGATATTCTTAAGTCTTGAGAGATATTCAAGAACATCACCGAAAGCAGTCCATGCATCTAAAGCATTTTCTATATGGACATACATTTCATCATTCACAGACGATTTAATAAGAGCTAAGGCTTTAGCATTCTTGATTTCCCATTTTGCTAGTGCAGCTGCATCTGTGGGTTTATTCGGCTTAACATCTCCATCACATATTCCCTGCCATAATTCATTGTAAATGAGTGTGCTTTCGATGAGTCGATGCCATGTTTTATAAGATTTGTTGCCTTCTAGTTTGTCGGAATCAGAAAACAAATTAATCAACTTAGACATTTTAGCGTTGAAGCGTTGCACCAAGAATCAGAACAGAAATGACAAGATAGTCAACACAACACACTACGCAAAAAAAACACGATCTATCGGGGCTTGGCCTTGACCCACGAATAGTCGTCAAAACAGGAGACAATTGACTGAGCTTTGCGCTTGGCTCTAGTCAATTTCTCAACTTTTTACAAGGCAACTTTCAAAATTTGACTTTTTACAATGGTGCTTTTGCACAATATGGTAAAAAAGAAATTGTCCCCCCTCAAAGTAAAATTACTTTGAGTTACAATCTATTCGAAAACAAATTACAGCTAAAGTCTCCTTATTACTCCAAAATTTACAATCCTTAACATTTACAAATACACAAAATGAGTGTTGTCAATGAAGAACTGGGGTTTGCTGTAGCCTCGAAGGTCATTCCAATTGATGAAATAGTTTGCTGCATAGAAAATGGAATCAAGGAACTATGTGATGAAAATAATGAGACATTGAGACAAGACTGTGCTCTTGCACTAAGAAGAGCCAAGCCACCATGCAATAATCTTATGAAGAATGAACGATTAGCTTTCAAAAGTCTGAGAGACAATGAGAACATAGTAGTATTGAGAGCTGACAAGGGAGAAGCTACAATATTTATGAACAAAAATGAAGATATAGCTATTGAGAGCTGACAAGGGTGGGGCTACAATAGTTATGAACAAAAAAGACTATATAGCTAAGATGTACGAACAACTCAACAATAGTGGCAGCTACAAAAAGCTCATAAGTCATGTGATTGAGAGAATTGGAAGGCTAAATCTTGATTCAGCCCCATCTCAGTCATTAGTTTGCTACAAAAATAGTTCTAAGGTACTTGAAGGGAACTCAAGACTTTGGACTCAAATATGCACAAGTGGATGACTTCAGTTTGATTGGATACTTTGATTCAGACTTTGATGGAGACAAGGAAAATGGAGTATCTACTTTAGGGTATGTTATGAGTCTTGGATCAGAGCTGTCTCTTGGAGGTCGCGCAAGCAATCAGCTCCAACAGATTCCACAGTAAAGGCAAAATATGTGGCAGCTGCAAAAGCAACCAAGGAAAATTCTTGAAGATTTGCAGGAGAAACAAGTGCATTCTAATCCTATTTTAATTGACAATACTTATGCAACAAAATTGGCCAAGAATCCAAAATTGTATGATTGAACCAAGCATATCAATACAAATTATCATTTGATTCGACATCATGTTGAGGCCAAGACTATTCACCTACGCCATTGTTCCACAAATGAGCAGATTGCAGACATCTTCACCAAAGCACTTGGAAGAGAAAAGTTTGAAAGATTCAGAATGATGCTTGGACTTATAAACACCCCTTTAGATTGGGAGGGGATGTTGACACCTATTCGGGATTGCACAAATATGTTGAAGAATGTAACTAGTTTCGGTCTTCATAATTGTCATTTGACTCTTGACATTATGTAATTCTTATGTATCTATTAAAATAAGAAAGAAAATGATGTAAAGAACAAAAAAAAATTATTTGTAAAGCATGGGTTTTGTAATGTCCCTATTTTTAGTTTTCTCCATATTACAACTAGGGTAGATTTATAGGGCAGGGGATGGCCAGGTTAGTGGATCAGGTTTATTCCATTAGGGGTCCTGATGGAGTTTTGAGGAGTTTTTATGGGGTCTGATGGCATTCGCTTGGCATATTCATCATCATGAGCAGTTTTGCACATCTTGTTTTTGGTTCCGTGACTTTCTGATAATTCTTGTAAAACGGGGTTATTATTGGGCATAACTTAATTAATTATACTCACGGTGGCTTCTCTTTTGTCTATATTTCTGCTTCCTTTGCAGTCACGAGTTGAATCTCATTTTACTTCTGCTCACCAGAAGAGATGGCGTCTGCTGTTTATGTTGCAAAATGCACACCATTCTCTGCGCCTTCGCCATTGTTCCACGGCGCCAAGCTTCGTTCTTCGGCCCTGCGCTCTAATTTGGCCAGATCGCACATGGTTTCCATGACCCCAAGGTTGGTTTGAAAATGTGTGACAGAAACGATTCATTATTTTGATTTTTTTTGTTTTGAGAATTGTATTTAAATGGTTGATTTTTGTAGTTTTTTCTAAAAATAAATTATAGATTTAAATTTAGAAAGTAGAGTATGTATATTGTATAAAAAGAGTTAGTTTAGTTGTTTGAGTTTTTTAGGTAATGCATCTCTATTATTGAAAATAAGTTTAATTCTCTACCTCTGTTATCGTGAAGAAGTTTAATAGCTCGTTGGAACCCAAATGAGAAGATCTACAAGATGGGATGCTAAGAAGTGATTTCTGGTGGCCGAAGAGAGTATGGTGGACGATTTACCATTTTCCTTGATTAAAAATGACTTTAATTAGCCATTTAATTAAGGAAAAATAATTAATTGGAGGAAATGGGCCAAAAGTGACTTAAGTGAAATAAAATAAAATTAAAAGGTCACTTAAGTTAAAGTCAATGGAGGAGCTTCTAGAATAATAATAAAATAATAAAATAAGATGCTTCTAGAGGCTTGGAGATCTATCCATCAGATCTATAAAAGAGGAGGAGGTCATTTGGAGACATCTTGGATTTGATATTGTTTCTTGTATGAGAGGTTGAGAACCCGATTCTCTACTCTATTGGTAGCCCCAGGACGGAAACCTTTGGGTGTTTTAGAGAGATTGGGTGAGCACCCATCTCCCCTTGGTGGATTGATTTATCCAGAATTCACAGGAGAGCTCAACAACGACAATTTAGTTCAGTTTTGGTGGAGGGCCAGGGCAACATTGGAGCAAATTTCTTCAGTGGCTATTCTCTCAGCCATTTCCAGCTTTCTATGTACTCTTTATTTTTAATAAAATAACGCTGAGGATTCTGCATATATTTCTTGCCCATTTTAAGTTGCAGTTTATGCTTCGTGGTTTTGCTGTAAATTTCATGGTGAAATTTGTGAAATTTGATGAATGAATTTTATGGATTAATTTTGAAGAAATATTTCCGAAATTTAAGTATTTCTGAGTTAGAATTTCAAGAAAACCCAAAATTGTTCCATTTGGGACATTACAGGTTTAATGCTCAAGTTATTTGTCACTAGGTCAAGCATCCATTGAATGCTCCTAGGGTTTGTCATGAGTCAAGAGTCATTGTCACTTTGTAAAAGACCCTTGCTGGCACTTGTATCAAGAAAAATAAAATTTATTTTTTGTATCTAGAAGTGTCTAGAGGGATCTCAAGAACAAGTTGGCCAACTAGCTAAATTCGGTATAGAGTGGGCTTAAAAAGCCACTTGGAAGGCTATATAAGGAAGAAATTCGACCTCCATTTGGACACACATCAAGCATACAAGTTTGGGTTTGATCTGCAATTGGAAAGAAGTGTGAAAGTCCCATAAAACAAGGAGAAGGCTAAGAAAGAAAGGAAGAAGCTCTTGGAGAAATCGGAAGTCTGAAATTTGTCCTTTATTGTCCACACATGCGAGTACTATAGGGTTTCTAGGGTCCGAAATTGCAGAGAAAGTTGCAAATTGTTTGGGTAAGGACGAAGGGCTAGAAGAATCATTACCTTGAAGGGATGTTGCTTTGCCTATCCATGGAAGAGCCTTGTCTTGTTTTGCAGGAGGAAGGTTCGCTGGCTAGCTTGGTTCTTGGTGGGAGCCCTAGTATAGGGTTTGGTCTTGGAAGTCTCCTTTGATGTTGAATCTAAGAAGAGAAGTTCTTTCTGGGTTTTCCCCTTGGAAAGGTTTTGCCTTGGCGCTTGGAGCCTATATATTGTGTTCATGTGATTTATATTTTTTTGGCATTTATTTGATGATAAGAACATAAGCATAATTAAGGAGATGAACATAATGTCACAAATAACTGTCAAGTAAGGAAACGATGAATTAAAATGTTGCCCTAATCAATTTTCCAACATGGTATTAGAGCTTATGTCACGAATATAGGCAGCTGAAAGATCACTGGAAATGTTTTGCCTTGCTCCAAAAGGCCAAAAGAATGGAACGTCTACAAAACCGAATTGTTCTAGTACAAGACCAAGGAAGAGTAGAAGGCTGAACGTGGGATCAAATTCCATTGTGATGTGATTCGATGATTTCATATCCATCTCATGGAATTAAGCACTGTTTGAAGGGCTAGTCTATACATCGTAGAAGGCTTGTATTTCTGTGCTGTCTTTGTAATATTTGGTGGTAAGATAAGATCACACTTATTATAAAGATTGTAGAAAAATTGTCGGTCTTGTAGTGAATTGTTTTGAGGGACCAAATCTTGTGAACATTATGTTAGAGGAAGTCATTTTGCTAAGGTGTATCATCATGATCCTGTAAGAGTCATCATCATTGGAAGGCTCTTGGAAGAAGCATTATGACAAGATTAGTACATATTCCATATTGTATGGAAACAATACTTTAAAAATGATGAAGGGATGCGGTTGGTAAAATTTGCAAGCTCATTTTGAAATACATACAACTAGATGATTGTGTGGAAGATTAGGAATGCATGTTTAAAAGTAACCTTGTATTTCTGTGCTGTCTTTGTAATATTTGGTGGTAAGATAAGATCACACTTATTATAAAGATTGTAGAAAAATTGTCGGTCTTGTAGTGAATTGTTTTGAGGGACCAAATCTTGTGAACATTATGTTAGAGGAAGTCATTTTGCTAAGGTGGATCATCATGATCCTGTAAGAGTCATCATCATTGGAAGGCTCTTGGAAGAAGCATTATGACAAGATTAGTACATATTCCATATTGTATGGAAACAATACTTTAAAAAGGATGAAGGGATGCAGTTGGTAAAATTGCAAGCTCATTTTGAAATACATACAACTAGATGATTGTGTGGAAGATTAGGAATGCATGTTTAAAAGTAACCTTTAGGTAGGATTCATGTAATCCTGGAAGAAAGGTTGTTCACATGCATAGTGAATCTTTCATTTGATTATATGATGCCTAAGTAGATGAATTTGACTTACTCTAGAATGGATAGAATAATAAGACTTTCTCTCTAGAATATAATTACTAATGATCAATATCGAGTACAATCTTCGGAAGAAAATGGTAACTTGGCAATCAACTTCGATCCTTGGGCACTTCGATGCATGAAGGAAGATTCAGGTGGAGATGGACCATAATGATGTCGATGATGAGAAAGTTTTCATGATGAGTTAAGTCTGATATTTTATTGTTTGATTAACATATTGTTGTGCTACCTGGAAAAATGTTGCAGGATGACAATTGAGGCAAGTTCAACTGTATGGAATGTATGAAGACTGTTACTTGGCAATTGTGAAGTCAAGATGCGCTCATCTTGGGATTGAAAGGTAGCAGTGCGAGAAGATAACCTCGAGGTCAAGGGAGATCACTTTCTTGAGGAAGCTATGATCGACCGGAAACTTGGGAAGGCTCAATATAATGCCTTCATTGAAATTGACAAGTTGAAAGTAATGTACAAAATTAATGACCTTGAACCTGTCACAAGATTGAAGAAGATGGCTCCATGATACCTCGAAAGGAAGTAGGTTCGATATGATGAGATGTGGAGAACGAAGAGGGAGGCAAGCAATTATGAAGTCTTGGCAGCTGATCCTCTTATGAAGACAAGCTAGAAAGCTTGTGGATATGACTTCCCAATTAGAAAGGAAGTCAGAAATCTCCTCTAGATTTGAGAGGGAGTGAAGGAGTCTCCTTGAATAGGAGCAAGGATCTATTCTCAAGTTAAAAGAAGAATAGGGATATCCTCCCTAGGTTGAGAGGGAGTGATGTTGGACATCACATGTGCATTCTCTGCTTCACGTGTCAAGCAGTTCACCAGGACTAACAGTTGTAAGTCTAAGGGAAGGCCTTGGAGAGAGAATTGTAGAGGATTGGATAAGCATCTGTGGTTTCCTTGAGGATAGAAAATCCAAGAAAGGAAAGGGACTGACACTCTTTGAGGATGTGACAGGTATTCGAGATAAGAGTGGGTGAAGAGGATTGATATTCTTTGAAGATTCAGGGCAAAAAATCCAAGATAAGAATAGTCCTTAAAGAACATACTTTGTGGACATTCAGATGGGGTATGTGCCTTATAGAGGTAGTGCGATATCACACATAAAGCCTCCCAGCATGATGCTCTTGAATGAAGAAGAGCTTGCCTAGTTAGGCCTCAAAGACAACGTTGGTTGATCACAATGTTGATGCTTACAGTTGGCTTATCAATCCAACTCTTCTTATGAGAACTTTTCAAAGGGAGTACTATCCTTGTACTGCTTGGATAATTATGAATACCTCCCTAGTTAAGAGGGAGTGTTGAATAATGTAACTAGTTTCAGTGTTCATAATTGTCATTTGACTCTTGACATGATGTAATTCTTATGTATCTATTAAAAGAAGAAAGAAAATGATGTAAAGAACAAAAGAAAAATTATTTGTAAAGCATGGGTTTCATGCTCAAGTTATTTGTCACTTGGTCAAGCATCCATTGAATGCTCCTAGGGATTGTCATGAGTCAAGAGTCATTGTCTCTTTGTAAAAGACCCTTGTGGGCGCGTGTATCAAGAAAAAGAAAAAATATTTTTTGTATCCAGAAGTGTCTAGAGGTCTCTCAAGAACAAGTTGGCCAACCAACTAAAGTCAGCAAAAGAAAAATTATTTGTAAAGCATGGGTTTCATGCTCAAGTTATTTGTCACTTGGTCAAGCATCCATTTAATGCTCCTAGAGATTGTCATGAGTCAAGAGCCATTGCCACTTTGTAAAAGACCCTTGTGGGCACTTGTATCAAGAAAAAGAAAATTTATTTTTTGTATCTAGAAGTGTCTAGAGGGCTCTCAAGAACAAGTTGCCCAACCAACTAATTATCCAACCAGTACTATCCTTGTACTGGTTGGATAATTATGAATACTTCCTAGTTAAGAGGGAGTGTTGAAGAATGTAACTAGTTCAAGTGTTCATAATTGTCATTGTCACTTTGTAAAAGACCCTTGCGGGCACTTGTATCAAGAAAAAGAAAATTTATTTTTTGTATCTAGAAGTCTCTAGAGGGTTCTCAAGAACAAGTTGGCCAACCAACTAAAGTCAGCCTAGAGTGGGCTTAAAAAGCCACTTGGAAGGCTATATAAGGAAGAACTTCGACCTCCATTTGGACACACATCAAGCATACAAGTTTGGGTTCGATCTACAATTGGAAAGAAGTGCGAAAATCCTAGAAAACAAGGAGAAGGATAATGAAGGAAGAAAGAAGCTCTTGGAGAAATTGAAAGCCTGGAATCTATCCTTTATTGTCCACACATCTCGAATCACCCCTTCTTCTAGGGTTTCTAGGGTCCAAAATTGCAGAGAAAGTTGTAGTGTAGATTGTTTGGGTAAGGACAGAAGGCTAGAAGAATCATTATCTTGAGGGGATGTTTCTTCGCTATCCTTGGAAGAGTCTTGTCTTTTTTTGCAGGAGGAAGGTTAGTTGGCTAGCTTGGTTCTTGGTGGGAGCCCTGGTCTAAGGTTTGGTCTTGGAAGTCTCCTTTGAATTTGAATCTACCAAAGAAGAAGTTCTTTCTGGGTTTTTCCATGGCTTGGGGCCTATGTCTTGTGTTCATGTGATCTATATTGTTTTGGCATTTATTTGATGATAAGAACATAAGCATAATTAAGAAGATGAACATAATGTCACAAATAACTGTCAAGTAAGGAAAACATGAATTAAAATGCTGCCCTAATCAATTTTCCAACAAAATATATTGTAAACATGTAAATATAAAATAAGAAGACACGAAGACAACATTGGAATATGAATCCCAAGGGTCTCTCTCTCCTATGTGTATAGATTAATGTTCCTCTTAATAGAAAATACAATTCTGGAGTTACCATCAATTTTTTAAGACTCCGACTCCGACTCCGACTCGGCCGAGGATCGACTCCGACTCCGAAACGGTAATGACTCGGCCGGCTCGATTTCAATGACTCGGTCGTTGTAAAAAATACATTAAATATTTTTTTTTTTATTAAAAAACATAATTTTAAATATTTTAAACATAATTTTAAAGATTTTCATTCATGTTTCCAGAATCCAAACACACAGCATTATAATATAGATGGAAGACTAGGGGGTTATTCCCCCAATCATGGAGGGATATGTTAATAAGCTAGCATAGAAAATATAACGGGACATTCCCAAACAAACCAATTCTTAGAGAGATTGGTAAGCACTACCAAAGTTTGTTGATGGAAAGTGTGGTTGTCTTGAAATAAAACTATTTTTCAACAAGAACTTGATAACCCAAGGATCACAACTGCAAAGGCATGTGGATTAATGATGAAAACCATCAAAGTGTGGGGAATTAAAGGCCATAACACCCTATTTCTAGATCAACAAGAGAAAGATTGGATAGTTGACCTCCTTATGGGGTAAACCACTTGATGAATCTCAACATTCCAACAACCCTCACAAAGACGAAAAAGCTAGCTTTGAAAGGAGGTAGACTTCAAACAATTGCAATAATCACCACACAATCATATTCTTCGTTTCATAAAGAGTTAAAGGGCAACCCAATGGTAACAATTGTTGAGACAATCATCCTTGATCCACATGAAGATCAAGAATTCAGCTTTGAAAGGACATCAAGAATAACATAACGTAACCATGTTGAAGCTTCGCATTAAAGGGCTAAAACTCCTGGACCCAAGTTGCATCAAGAATATAATTGTCATCAGGGATCCTTCTTTAGTCATCAAACTTATGAATAATGTGACTACTCTGACTGATGGCAAACTTGCTCGGCATATTTTGAGAATCCAAAAGGAATCATATTGCTATGGAAATGTAAGTATTTCCATGATCTAATGGGGCATAGTTTTTTGGTAGATAGCCTCATCAATAATGCTTCAAAATTGAATGGTGGAGTTTTAAAAACAATGAGGAATATCCTCCTTCCGATACAATAGTTTTTATAACAAAAGTCATCCTTGAATGCATGCCCTCCATGCTGCATTTTAAATGAGGCGCAGATCATATAGATGGGGGAAATTTTCAATTGACATTATCACTCCTGTACCTTTGTACACTGCTCAGTTAACGAATAGCTGGCACTTTGAATTGATCTTGACATCAAAGTGTAACGAAGGTGAGATTATGGAGCCATTCATAGGTTTTGGTAACTCTGGTTTGGAGAGTCAGAATTGGAGCAGAGCTCTGTAAAGCTTGCCACCCCTTCAACTGCTTTCTTTCAATTCAACTCCAGCATATCACCTGGGAAGTAACCGTCCCTTTAGGCATGTCTGGATTGGAGCAGAGCTCTGTAAAGCTTGTCACCCCTTCAACTGCTTTCTTTCAATTCAACTCCGGCAGATCACCAGGGAAGTAACAGTCACTTTAGGCAATGTCTGGTTGAACTTTCAGTAGTATGCTTGGGCACTCTTGATTTATTTATAAAATGTGGGTACAAAGTGGCCTGTGTGGAGAGCCTTTTCTTTGGGTTTGGAAAGGAATTGGGTATATTGTCTCCATGCCAACCAGTAAGGACAGTGAGTATGCTTGCAATCTCTGTGAATTTGTGTTCAAAAACAATCTGAGTCAGTTTTCTTTTGGCTAGTCTAGTTGAAGTTTTTTTTTTTTACTTTTCAAATCTCGTCTGTGAAGAGGGAGATTGGTGGCAAAGACCTGTAATCACTTCGATCCTCTTGCAGGATTTTGGTTTGAGACCTTTGGACTGGCCTGCCAAGATTGAGGGGAATATGGATAGCTAAGGTAACAACAGAAACTACATCCGTGAAATCCATAGGATTCTTCACAAGCACAATGAATCCATCACTGGCAATAGGACTTCAATCTTCTCTGTTACAACCAAAGTTCGTGTGCTTGAATAAATTTGGAACAATCAGAATGTGATGATCATTGAAACTTTTCTCCAACAAATGAGATGAATTCAGGCTTTAGAAGCAGAATGTTCCTCGCTTTGAAATATGGTATGCAATTTAAACAAGGGTATAGAGTCTGCAAGATCTAATCTCAAATGCCAATGGGATATGTTCAAGGTGAGATAAACGAGAAAGAAGCAGCACATCAAATGCTGGAAGAAGTGGCCATGGAAAATCAAGAATCACAGCCCGCATATGTCAGCTAGGTGAAAAATCCCAAAAAAATGAATATTTTAATGCGGTTTACGTGTGCCTGGCCGTTCCCTTGTGACTCGGCCGAGTCATGGGTGACTCGGCCAACCGGACCGTTTCCAAGGCCGGGTCACTCCCTCCAGCTGCAACTCGGATCAACTCGGCCGTTTCAGTTTCGAAACGGCTGGTTTTTAAAACACTGGTTACCATATCCTTGATCTGACAATATACTACTATTAGTACTAATATCTTTATTTATAGCCAGGTCTATGATAATAGGTATGTAATATTATTCTTACCATTGACAATATCTATTAATCTTATTATTTAATGTTATTTTTATTAATGCCATTACATTATTAGGGTAGGATCAATTCTTTACTTTATACTTTAGCACTCTACTATTATTAGATAATTATATATTCTAGGGTTTTAGCTTTTATTATACAATATTATTATTATTATATTTAATTGATTAATCTCTTCCTTCCCATTATTTTTTCATTCTTCTTCCTTTCTAGGGTTTTTTTTTTCTTTGTATTTTTGACAAGTCTCTTGTTTAACCCACTTTTTCCCCTCCCTTTTATTGCTTCTCCCTTACCCTGAATCTATTAATGATTAGCTCCTCCCTTTTCCTTAATTGGCATTTGGTCCTGAAGATGAATCCAGCCAAGGATTTGAAACGTTGACTTTTGAGGAAGATGGACATTGTGGAAAATTCTCTAAGAAGCTCACAATTAAATATAAAAATGTCCAAGTGGGGAATATATAGTGTATATAATAAAAGGGGTTATGTTTAGTAGTTTGTGTTGGGAATTGTTTCTCGAGCAGGAACATCTCACATAGGTTCATTGTGAACGTGCAGAAAGTGGTTCAAGACATTTTGAGGGTGACCACCTAGGAAAAATGGTATTTAATTCTATTTTGTAATTCACTTAGGAAGTTAGGGTAACGTGAAATATCTTATATTTTTCAGTTGAGTCTAATAAAGTGCATGTAATGCATTAGTGACTTAGATTTAATATCAACTATACATATCAAGGTCATATTAGGTTTTGGAGATTAGGGTTTCAGAAAAGCATAAATAAGACACAATAGAGAGAACAATGTACAGGTGAAAAGTTGAGCAGGTTTAGTGACCAGAGGAGAGAAAACACAGAGCAGGAAGAGGATCGACTTGTAGTTTTTCAGCAGGTTGAAGAGGCAGCCATACAGTTGCATGGTTCCACACAGGTGGTCTGTACAGCCACACAGAAACCATACAGGCTGTACAGCTGTTTTTTTTTCCTTTTTGTGCAGGCTGTACTTTCTCAAAAGGCCATCCAGCTGAGTTTGAGATGATTTTTTGTAATTATTCAGCTGCTGTTTTAGCAGCTTGTGGAAGTTTCCTTTTAAGTTTGAATGAGGAACAAAAAAGCTGTTTTTGAAGGAGAAATTATCTGTGTATGTGTGGAACTGTTTAATGCAGTGTTGCAAACATCTCGATAACATCCCGACTTTATCTTGAAATCACGATTTTTTGGCCTAGCTAATGTTTTCAGATTTTTACAGATATTTTGATGGTATCTTAATTTTTCCGATGTTTACCGATTTTTACCAATATTTTACCGATTTTTATGATTTTTTGGTTTTTTGAACCCTTGCCGATTTTATCCTGATGCCGATGTTCGCAACATTGGAATTTATTGCTTTCACTGTTTACTTTTTCCAGCTATTGTGTGATTGATGCTATGGTTTGAAATTTAATTTCTGCATTAATTAAATCCAATGACTTATTTGTTTAATTGAGAGATCGAAAGGATAGCAGTCACCTAGGGTTGGAAATTTCTATAGTTTGTTTATCCATTCATTTATCCATCCAAGGATATGCCTGTTCTTGTACTTTATCCCGATAATTTTATTATTCCATGATAAACATGGAAGTAATGGACAGTAACATTAGATGCATCAAGTTGCCATTGAATGACATGTTTTCTATTCTCATTAAGTTATTAACGTGTCAAGGCTACTGCACATTAGTATTATTATAACCAATGTTTTAAAACTCCGACTCGGACTCCGACTCGCCCGAGGGTCGACGACTCCGACTCCGACTCTGACTCGGTATCGACTCGGCCGGTTCGATTTCAATGACTCGGTTGTTGTAAAAAAAACATTAAATATTTATTTTTTATAAAACCACATAATTTTAAAGATTTTCATTCATGTTTCCAAACACACAGCATTAGAATATAGATAGAAGACAACGTATGATCAAACTAGGCTAATGAATATATCCATTATATTAAAATGGGACCCAGTGCACTGTCCAATACATACACAATGATGACATAGAGATCATAACAAAAACACATAACCAAGGAGGCTAGAAATGGCCTCTACAACAAAAGTCTGTGACCAGTACTACTGGCTACTGCTAGAGTTGCCAACATCATCTGGCTCAGTGTTACTTGGGAGCAGGAGCGAAAGCGGGAGTGGGAGCGACATTTTCGGAAGCTCCCGATTTGGGAGCGAATCCCGAAGGAGTTCGAAAATCGATGTCACTAACATCAAGGTACATAAAGGGATTGGTGCTCTTGATTAAATACGAGTTCCATACCCTAATACATGACAAAATTCAATGGAAACATTGCAATCCCCCAATCCTGAAATGTTGGATTTTGAGTGAAATCTAAAATTCTACTTTCTCCATATGAAATCCAATGAGGCCGGAACCACTGTCAAACATCCTGAGTCATTTCATGGTAATGTTAAAAATTTAAGTAAAATCCTTTTACTCTAAGAATTTAACATTACCATGAATAGCATTGCCTTAGTAGGGCAATATGATCAAATACTAGCGTTTGGGAGAGGGGAATGGACCCCAAAGAGTCAAGACTAGCAAACTAATTCATAAACCCCTTTGGAGTCCCCTACACTTAGAAAAATTAAAAAAATAAATAAAAAAGGTGTGTTTTTATGGTTCACTGGCCACTGTCAGCTACCCGGCCGAGTAGTTACGGATCCGGCCAAGTCGGTCGAGTCAGTCATAACTCGGCCGGCCGAACCGAATTTTCTGTCGGGTTGATTTTTTTTTTTGGTTTTTTTATTTTATTTTATTTTCTTCTTTTTTCCGGCTCGGACCAACTCGGCCGAGTCGGTTCCGAGCCGGCCGGATCTTAAAACAATGATTATAACTCCTTACTTTTCTTTCTACCCAAGGGAGATTTATTGGGCTATAGCAGAATTGCTCGGAAGAAAGAGAATTTCCGACTAATACTTGGAACTCTTAATCTGAACCAGCTCAGGCTGATTTGTATTATTATCTGCAATTGTTGATGTAAATTCACTTGCCACTTTCTTATTGAAGAGAACTTATTGGTTTTCAGTATATGCTTGAAGATGCTTGCATCTTATGCAGCCTTTAAGCATTGTTATGAGTTGAAGTGCCCACCTTAATTGGATCATTGTTGTTAGCAGATTCAGTGTCATCAGTAACTTTCCCTTTTTGTTAATTGGCATTGAATGAGTACTTTTTGATTGAGGTTTCAGATAACCAAGTGACTCTAGAAGAAGAGGTGAAGTGCTTGTAAGATTAAGAGGATTTCTCCATGTTTATGATGATGTACTATTTAATGGGTCATGAATTATCCAGAATTTACAATTTCAATGATTTATTAACTTCAGTGTTGCACTTAAAGTGGTAGTGGAGTAATGTCCCATATACAGTTATTTAAAAGAATGATTGATTAACACATGCAATTCTTGTTAATTTTGACACATTGTTGAGTTCATTAATGAGTGTGAAATTTGGTGAAGTATGGTACTTAAGAAATGTTTTGCAATTGTGCTGTACCTGAAAAGTTTCCTCCAAGGAATCTACCAACAATTTAAAAAGTTGGATTGAAATTATTGTTGACAAGTCTGTTGTGTTAGGCTGAGGAATAGCTCCATAGATCAATGCATTTCATAAAGGTGAGCTATACATCAATACAAAGATAAGTGACCTTTGGTTTCATCTTCCAGGAGGTTTGAATGACTCTTCTTATCCACCTATGACTCTTCATATTCCTTGTAAGTTAACATTTACAAGAATATTTACAATTTTTACATGACTCTCAAGGATTAGGTGTCTAACCTTTTCTCTTCCAAGTGCATTGGTGAAGATTTCTGCAATTTGCTCACTTGTAAAACAATGTCTCAAATGAATAGTCTTGGCCTCAACATGATATTGAATCAAATGGTACTTTTTGTTGATATGCTTTGTTCGATCATGGAATCTGGGATTCTTGGCTAACTGGATTGCACTAATATTGCCTACTAGAAGAGAATTAAAATTCATCTGTTTCTCTTGCAAATCTTCAAGTCTTTTCTTGAGCCACACAATCTCCTTTGTTCATTCTGCAACTGCCACATATTTTGCCTCTGTTGTGGAATTTTTTAGAACTCACTGTTTGCATGGTTCCTCTAGTATATAGCCGTTGATCCACGACTCATGAGATAGCCTGAAGTTGACACTCCAATTTCTTTATCCCCATTAAAGTCTGAGTTAGAATATCTAATTGGGTTGAATTCATCCACCTTGAAGACACGAGTCCAAGTGTTGAGTTCCCTTTAGGTATTTTAGAATTCTTTTTGTAGCAGACCAATGTCCTTCACAAGGTTTATGCATAAACTTGAAAAGAATTCTAACAACAAATGAAATATCTAGTGTGGTGGTGGTGATGTAGATAAGACTTCCCACATGTTTGTACTTGATTGCATCCTCAAATTCATTCCTTTCAAATTCTGTTCCATTGGAGTAGAGAGGGTTAATTTCAACCATGCCAAACTTTTTGAATAATTTTCCAATGTCCTGTTAGTAGATGAATATTTACTTTGGATTTTGAGTCACTTCAATAGCCAAATAGTAGGGAAGGTGTCCTAAGTCTATCATCTCAAAGCCTTTGTTCAACTCTTTCTTTATGGATGCAATATAGCTTTCATTGTTCCCTATTATCAATATATCATCTTCATTTACTACAACTACAAGATATACAACAAATTTTCCAATATTCTTGACAAACACAGTTGCATCATCAAGTTTAAAGTGCTTGAAATTCAATTTTAGAAGATGCTTAGTTAGCTTTTCATACAAGGCTCACTATGTTTGTCCTTTCACAACAAAACCTTTTGGCTAAGACATGAAGACATTCTCTTTCAAGTCTCCATTCAAGAAAATAGTTTTCACATCTATTTGATGAACTTATCATCCATTTTGTACTACCAAGGCAAACATGGTATGAATGGTGGCCCATTTTGTTGTGGGGGCAAAAATCTCCTCATAATCAATGCCTTCTTTTTGTGCAAATCCTTTTTGCCACGAGCCTTGTTTTGTTCTTGTCAATTGAGTCATCTGACTTGTACTTGTTTTTGAAGAACCGCTTGAAATTGATTGGTTTGGTTTTGAATGGAGGGTCCACCAACTTCCATTTCCCATTCTTGATGAGAGCATCACTCCTTTTGCATGGCTTCTTTGAACACATCACGAGAAGCAACTTCTTCAAAGGAAATTGGTTCGAAGTTAGTAGATAAATTCAATTCACAATCATATGAAACATCTATATCAACTACATCACATCCATCTTGTATAGTGCAGCCTTTGGTTCATCTTTTTTTGACCTCATCAGGATCAACACTTTCAAGTGTCTTTATGAGCCACTTTGGTGGACCTTTTTGATATGATATAGGCTCCATCAAGGCTCAACCTTTCAATCCTTTCAATCACATCATCCAATTGAACTTCTTGATTTGATGAAGTGGCCTAAACTTCATGAGGGGGAGATGGTGCTTCAGAATTTCAGAGATTGATCCAAGATAGGGATTGTCTCCCTTCAAGATGTGGAATTTCATCATCAAATTCATAATATGTCCTTACATGGGTGAGTCTATCTAGATTCCAAATGATCAAGTTGCTATGCAACGAGTTTGTCATTCTTGGGAGATTCAAGAAAAAATATATCTCTACAAACAATGGACTTCTTATTTATCTCATCGTAAAGACAACATGCCTTGGTGGTATTTGTGTACCCCAAGAAGATGCACTTCCAACTCCTTGCGTCGAGCTTGTTTCTTTGCTCTTTAGGAATTAAGGCATAGCAAGTGGAACTAAAGACCTTGAGATGCCTTACCAAAGGAATGTGTCCATACCACATTTCATATGGAGTCTTGTTTACAAGAGAATGAGATGGACATTTGTTTTTACATATACTACAAATGGAATCACATCAAACCAAAACATCAACTTCACATTTTTGAAAAACATCTTGGAATGAACCATATTTAAAAGAGCCTTGTTCATTCTTTTAGCTACACTATTTCTTTGAGGATTTTGTGGAACTATGGTTGGATGTTGAATCCCATGTTGGTGAAGATAGTTTTCAAATTCATTAGATGTATATTCTCCGCAATTATTAGTATGAAGAGTGCTGAAATGTGATTGTGCTTCATTTTGGATCTATACATGAATATTTTTAAAGGCTTCAAAAGCCTGAGATTTATATTTGAATAAGTACCCTTGAAACATTTTGGTGTAATCATTAATGTAAGACATGATATATTTATTTCCATAATCGATGGAACAGGCATGGGGCCACAAAATTAGAATGTACCAATCTAAGTTTTCTACATACTTTGAAAGTGGAATCATGGAAGGGTTGTTTTCTATGTTTTCCAAGGATACAAACATCACATTACTTCAGTTTCCTAGAAATAGTAGGCAAACTGGAAACACCGTTCTTTTTCAACAAAGGTTGTCATAACTAATGTGTCCACATCTAGCATGCAATAAGGGACTAGATGGCAGTGTACCTTCATTATGGTGAGAGAGGTATGTTGAATTCTATGCATGAACCCATGTAGCTTTCAACTTTAGCAATCTTTCATCCCCCACTCCTATTGTAATGACCATGTTGTTAGAAGCCTCCATTATTTCAACTTTGCCATTGAAGATATGAATGGAGTGGCCTTGCTGTTGAATATGCACAAAGAGACATCAAGTTCTTTCTCATTTCCTAGTGATGCAAATTCTCGAAGGTTTAAAAGTTGATTTGTTTGCAACATAGACTATACCATTTAAATTGTCATTGAGATCTTCAAAGACGTCTCTTCAAAAGGTTACGTGACATGTTTTACCTATTTCAAGCAACCATGCGTCTCGTCAAGTAGCAAACAAAGTATGAAATAAGTCTTCATTTACTCCTATTGCAATGGGCAACAATATAATAAGCATAATTAGTTGCTTTACCTTTCGCTAGATCTGATGCTTTAAGTTTGTCTCCGTTTGATCTTGCTTGTCCTTGATCTTCTTCCAGGGGATTTTGCATATCTTTGCCTCATGCCCATTTTTCCCACAATGGACACAATGAAGATTAGATCTCTCACCTTGATTGTACCTGCCCCTCAGCTTTGAAATTCTTTTTCCACATCTTCTTTTATTGCCTTCTTCTCTAAAGTAATCATGTGATTGGTTCCTCCCTTTTTGAGGAAGGCATACAATCTCTCTAGTGGGTTGAGTTGTCTTCTTCCATAAACTTTTGCACGTTCTGCAAATTTCTCCACGAAAGAGTCAAATGTTATGGACTTGCTTTGGTCACTACCTTGCACAGATCCAAGGTAGTGGGAATGTGCAAGATAAAGGGCCTTGATGAAGGCTATGAGAGGAATGTCCATCTTCACTTCAGTGGCATCTATGTCATGCATGATGGTTTTAATCTCAAAAGCTGAAGCCATGGGATCATCATCTTTCAACTCTAGGTTGAAGAGCCTTACCAACAATTGTATGAGTTCCAATTCTAAGTGTGAGTCATACAAGTCCTCCAATTTCTTTAAAGCACCATAAAAATCCTTAGTAGAAACAATATGGTGACTCATCATGTCACTTACTATTGCGACAGTTAGGGAATATGCTTCTCTGTCTTTGTTCTTCCATATGTCAAGCTCCTTATCTGATGCAGGCTTGGTAGGTCCACTATCATCCTCTCCTTCATAGATGCAATGCCACAAATTGTTAAAAGTCAGTGTGTTTGATCCCTTTAGACATTATGGGTGGTTTTCCTTGCTAGTTAGCATCATGTCAACAATGGAGATGAAAGAATGCATCTTTGACAAAGCTCTAAGCTGGGTTTTGTATAAGAAAAAATTGCTGCAATAATAATAATTTCTACAATATTGGTGGGAAAACAAATTCCAAAATAGCTCTGAAATATCTTTGAAGTGCCAAATATACAACAACTTTCGATTAGACAACAAGGACTTTCGCTTGATAAAAATGTGCCTTTGACAAGTGAGCAGTAAAATCGTGTAATTGTCTTCCTTTAGGAATGAAGGTCTGAAATCTTCTAGTCACATGTCAGGCTTCAATGACCTTAGAGGGATGTCTTGCTGAAACAATTCTAGCTATGTTGCCTATCACATCGAGCTTAAAATCCATAGAATCTAGCAAAAAGCCGTAGCCTATTTCAGCAAATTTACCTCTAAGATGTGTTGGATACCAAAGCTTCAAAAGCTAAACCCTAACTTCTGATAGGAGGTTGGTCAAGGTCTTCTCCAACTATGCCAAATTTTGTTGGACAACCACTAAATCAATTGGGACAAAATGGAAACCTACCAATTCTTTTATCGAGACGGAATAGTTGGGTAGTTTTGGCTAATTTTGAGAAATAAAATAATGGCAAGTTGATTTGTTTTGGCATGAAACGTTCCCTTTTTTCCAGGTTGGCTGTAGGTTCTTAGAGGAGCATGGAAGAGAGAGAGGCTGTGAGTTGAGGGAACGGGTGTGGAGTAGAGGAAACTAGCATGGGAGCATAGTTGAGCCAAGGGATTGGACATTGAGCAAAGGTGTTGATGTCTATAGCAGTGAACTTTACTTCTGCATAGGCTAAGTGTCAAGCATGCAAGGAGTCATCCAAGACCTTCTTAGGAACTTGCTCATGTTGAGTAAGTGTCTATTATGATCTTTTTCCTAAGTTTAACTTAGGAAGAACACATTGATTAATCAATTTATTAATGTTGGCTATTGGCTAAGGTTGTCTAAGGAAAAGTAAATTATTCAGTTTAGCGACTTAGATTTAATCTCAACCATTGATATCAAGTGGGTTATGATTTATCATTTAATCTTAGCCCTCGATCACTTTGGAGATTAGGGCTTTAGATCTAGCTTAATCAAGAATTATAAACACAACTTAAGGGAAGGAGGAAGACACAACACAAGTGGCAACTAATTTCTACATATGAGAGAGATTTTTTCAAATGAGTGAGATAAGGGCTGAAGAGAAAAGAAAAATTGCAGCAGTGAGAGAAAATTCTGAAGAGGGAGATTGAATTGAGGTCTTCCAGCAAAGAGGGCTGTACCAGTTTCTGATCACAAGACAACATCAGCTTGCATGTGCCGCACAAGGAGAGGCCAAAAATCACACATGCCGCATGGAGGAGAGATTTAGTAGGTTCTCACGTGTGGTAGGGATGCACTAGAGTGGCCGTACAACAGTCTTGGGGTGCAGATCAGAATTTTCAGGGGGCCAAATTCTCAGGTTCAGTTTTTTTAAATTTCTGTATTTCTCTGTGGAGCATTATCCTTATAAGGGAGTGCTTATTTATTTGAGAAATAAAAGTGAATGATAGATTGGAGGGTTCATATTTTTTCTGCTCTGTGATTGATTTCCTACTTGTGCTTCTGCTGTTAGAAATTTTACTGTAATTTCAGAAAATAATTCACTGGGCTAAATAAACTTCTGGGTTATAAAAACTACTTATGATATAAATCAGATCTGGTATTTAGGAAATTAACAAGAGGAAACAGGCGTGGGAATGGCAGAATAACATTGGGAGAAGCAGAGACAGGACTACTCTTGATAGGAGAAGCAAAGTTCAGATCTAACGAGGGGCCATTTCTGTATGCAAGAGGAGAGAACCACGGAGTTAAGAATAGACAGCTCTGATACCATTGTCAAGCTCAGGAATAACTCCAATGGATCAATGAATTACATTAAGGTGAGCCATACATTACTACAAAAAGAAGTGATTTTTGGTTTCATCTTTCAAAAGGTCCGAATGACTCTTTCTATTCACCTATGACTCTTCATATTCCTCCTAAGTTAATATATACAAGAATATTTACAATTTACCATAATCTCTAAGGATTAGGTGTCTAACATGATGATTTGTTGGTTTATTAGTATGGTGTTACCTCCTGCACAATTTTTGTTCCAATGATTTATTGAGAGGTGCCTTGTATCAGATCAATATAGTTATATATTGTCACCAGGCTTGTTCCAATGGCACAATGGCTGAGAAGAATAATTTATCTAGCGTGGTGGTGCCTCAAAAATTTTTGGTATCAAGATTTATTAATAGGCATCTTACATCACATCAACATAGTGGATCAGATTGTTATTAATTGGTGCCAATGGGTTCTACTGCCACAATGATCTATGATTTTGTTTTCTTTCGACAAAAAGTCATCTCTCTTTTTGTTTCAGGTGGAAACAATTAGGGATACATTCAGGAATGACTTGCAAAATGCATCTAAACTACCTGGAGACTGAAACAACTAAGGATTAACCACCAAATTCTGGTTACTGTTGGGGCATTTACCCATTTTGGATCAAAGCAGAATGTACGAAAGCAACAAAAAGGACAGTCTAGTAGGCTGTAACCATCCTAGACTTTAGCATAAAGTATCCTGTCCTGGGATAGGGCACATGCCCAAACTAGCGATCTTGTGATTTTTGTTGGTTCTAGTACCAAAATATTGATCAGGTCCTTAGGGGGCTTTGACAGCAAAGATGATCTGGGTCTTGGTGGCAGCAGATCAAATTTCAAGCTAAACTTCATGTGATTTACAGCCTCCACACTGTGACTCAGGAATGATCTTGCATTCAATTCGCATGGAATGTCAACTGGCTTGCAATAAAATATGGGGATCACTAGCTATAGCTATAACTTCGATCTCTAGACACATGGCTTCTGTAATACAAGTGCTTAGCTCATGACATTCGACATGATTGTGAGGTGTAGGTTTGACAAAATTGAAGTACCCAGTATACAAATGATCCAAATATCACAATAACATGCTCACAACCTTAATGTGAAAATCATATTAATTGTAATGATACCATTCACCACGACATTTTCCCTTGGCCCCCGGTTAAGAAAATTTGGTCATCCATGAGCTATCTGACCCTTAGGCCAAGCAAGAAAGGAGGGCTAAGAAATTGTAATTTAGCATACTGCAAAGGATAACATATTTAATAAATAAGCAGTAACAGTCAGATGACATCCCAAAAGAAATCATTTGTCATAGTGAATCTTGGAATGAAGTATGTTTATAATTATAATTAGGAGATGTAAAGTATCTCATTAGGTTCTTTAAGATCTGTATAATTTAATCAGATTGTAAAAAAGTTACATCTAAGAGAACCTTACCAACATGCTTTCTCAACACATATCATGTATTATTTGGATTAAACTATTGGTACAATGTGGGATGCAATCTTGTATATTCTATGCAAACAATTTTTTTCACTTCTATTTATTTTTTATTATTTTTTAATTACTATGTGGCTTGGTTTGCAGTAGTGTTGTTTGTTCTGTCTAATGGTTTTATTCCATGCTACCTGCAGTTTATGACATAACTATCGCTTACAAACATCGATGCCCTCTTTTCATGGATAATGCCTTTGGGACCGATCCAGCTGAGGTCCATGTCCATGTTCGTCGAATAACCTTGCATGAAATCCCGACCTCGGAGAATGAAGCTGCTGCTTGGCTTGTTGAAGCTTTTCGCCTAAAAGATGAACTGCTTTCGAATTTCTACAAAGAAGGGTCTTTCCCCAACCCTGGAACTGAAGAGGAACTCCCTAATTTCAAGTGCTGCTTGAACTTTCTTGTAATAATCGGCTTAAGTTTAATTCTTTTAATTTTAACTTTTTCTTCCTCTATGTGGATAAAAGTGTATGTTGCGTCAAGTTGTGTGTATCTCGCTGCTGCTACATACTTCAACAGCAGGCCAAAACCCATATTTGGATTTCTAAACAGGAGGAATCGTGGAAATAGCAATATATCATCAGATCAAGGTGGTAATTAAATACTCTGTTCCCAAATTCTCTCTCTCCCTTGCACACTAAAGAAAAACTGTGTATTGGATACATTTAATTTTTTGGGGCTAAATGTATTTGTTCTGTGCCCTCAACAACCGAGGCCACCTTTCGTACATGTCTACGGAGTTGGTATTCAACTTTATTTTTTAGATGCACATATCTGTAATTTTGATGATACACTCTTTTGCTCAGAAGTACTTATTTATGGAGAGATTGCATTATCATATGCGCGTCTCGGTTTTCGATAATATCAGAATGTCTCAAGTGATGCAGATTGTTCCAAGTACTAGAAGAGCGCATTCGCTGTTGATTGATCAGGTTCCAAGGATTTAAAACATAGCAAGGCACATATTAGAACAACAATGCATTTTCCTGCAAAAGATGTTGCTCCGAGATTATTAAAATGTTATCATGTTCATATTTCTGCAGTAGTTGATTTTTTTAATGATTTTGGGCTGAAGAAGCCGAGGGTCCAAGTGTAACTCCATACTTATTATTCCTGTTTTCTCATTAGTTTGAAGGTTCATATCGAATCCAAATGTAACTCGATACTTTTTAGGGACCTATTCTCTCATGAGGACTTGGAGGTCCCCATCAATCCAATAGCTGAATAGCTCCCAATATCATATGAGTTTCAACTTTGTGTGATAAAACATACATCTATGAATCATGAGATCTGTTGTTAAGAAA
The DNA here is from genome assembly GCA_031772625.1 of Pinus tabuliformis. Classification (NCBI taxonomy): domain Eukaryota; kingdom Viridiplantae; phylum Streptophyta; class Pinopsida; order Pinales; family Pinaceae; genus Pinus; species Pinus tabuliformis. The sequence continues at coordinate 993,322,566 of CM062807.1, read as the reverse complement.
TATTTGATACAGCATTAAGGGCATCTTGTGTACATTAATAACATTCCATTCACACCATGGACATTATACTTCTGGCAAAATTCAATAATTGAGATAGCTTGAAATGACATTAGGGTTTGAAGAGGAAAACATTTTATTGCAAAGGTAACAATGAATTAACAAGCTTTGGGGATTAATATTTCTTTGGGATATATGCTTGATAATGCTTAATTATTTGTAATTTGGATTCTATGTAAAGATAACAATTAGATTATAAATCTGCATATAAGTTAATATTTCTTTGGGATATATGCTTGATAATGCTTAATTTGTAATTTGGATTCTATGTAAAGATAACAATTAGATTATAAATCTGCATATAAGTAATGTGTTGTTAAAATTCTTCACTAGTCTAGATAATTATATTTGTTTTTTTTTAAATGTTTTCCGATTAGGATGAGCCTAGGTTGGGACCAGTCCTAATGTTGGATGGAAGAATGATATGCCCACCTACTAGATGTTGTTACAACTCCCAAGGAAGGACAAGGAATGATTGAAGGAAAGAGATGAGAGGTGATGACACTATGTCAAAGCTAGCAAAGGCAAGATGTGAGGTTCTAGGATGGGCCTAGTGAAGGCTAAAGGCAAGAGGAAGCAATGTTAGAATAGAAGTAGAGAAGGAAAAAGGTGAAAGACAACATTGCTTAAGATAGGCATATTGAAAGCAAGAGGTCACAACGCTAAGGCAAAACTAGCAAAAGCAAGGGACAAAAGCTTGAGGGAGATGTCAAAGACATGGTTGAGGAAGCAACCCTATAGTTGTAGCTAAAGTCACCAAGTTCGGTGAATAAAATTGACTAAATTTTAAATTTGTCGAATTTCAATGTTGGGTGAATTTATTCAATGAAATTTGCAAATCTCAAGTCGAACAAGCCAAACACGAACATGAATAATTCACGAAATTTGTCTAAAATTCTATTGAATTTGTTTCAAGTTTGTTATGAAATCAAAGGAAATTCAAAGAGGCTTGTAATAAAAAAATAAGAAAACAATAAAACTCGAAAGGCTAAAACCTATTAGCTTTTAAAAAAAAATTCTAGTTTAATGTTGTCTTTGAAAGTCAAATTTGAAATTCCAATTTGCTTGCACTAACAAAATATTGTCTTTGAATGTCAAACTAGACAACAAGGAAGAGAGTAATACAGTTAAGTTAGTTTTGAGAGAATGTTGGGAGTCGTGTTGTTAATTTACATAGAAAACCGTTTTTTAATAATATTTTTCATTTATATTTGTTTATCTGCACAATAATTTCACAAAATTTGTTTAAAATTCTATTGAAATTTGTTTCAAGTTTGTTGTGAAATCACAAGAAATTCAAAGAGGTTCGTAATAACAAAAATTAAAAAAAAAAACAATAAACTCGAAAGGTTAAACCTACTAGCTTTAAAAAAAAAATTCCAGGTTGCCTACACTAGCAAATTGTTGCCTTTAAATGTCTAACTTGAAATTCCAGGTTGCCAGCGCTAATGAAATATTGTCCTTGAATGCCAAACTAGACAACAAGGAAGAGAACAATACAAGTTAAGTTAGTTTTGGGAGGGATGTTAAGAGTTGTGTTGTTAATATACATAGAATACATTTTTTTTAATAATATTTTTCGTTTATATTTGTTTATCTTCACAATTTTGATATGTTAATTTTTTTTTATTTATACTATACACACTTAAATTATATAAATTTATATATTTATAAACAATTATAATAGAAGTGTAATATTTCAATAAAATATAAAAGTTAAATATATAAAAGAAACACATGTAAATTAAAAAAATATTTTAATCTTCAAGTTTTATTGTCATATATATATATATATATATATATATAATATTTGTACCATACACTTTTAAATTATATAAATTTATATATTTATAAATAGTTATGGTAGAAGTATAATATTTCAATAAAATATAAAAGTTGAATATATATATATATATATATATATAACCGGTTCAATTCTCCGCCTTATTTGAATGTTATTCTTGGAAATAGCCATGTTGAATATATATATAGTAAGTTTGATAATGGTGAGACTACAACATGGCTATTTCCAAGAATAACATTCAAATAAGGCAGAGAATTTTCCAAGAATAACATTCAAATAAGGCGGAGAATTGCACTAGTTACTTAACATCCAGGAGTGTCTTAACAACACACCTAATCACCGTCTATCCAAGATCTTATGGACATAAACATATGTATATTAAAAATATTTCAATTTTTAAATTTTGTTGTGGTATATATATATATATATATATATACTTTTTAATTTTTCTAGTATGTTGAACTTAATACCACATTTTATTTTCAAAATTTTAAATGTAGAGTTTTTGTCAAATATTGAAGTTGTCGAACTCGAACACAAACAAAAACGAAGTGATTTAGAGTTGTAGTTTAATGAGACATTATAACCAAAACCAACTTGTTACGTAAAAAATTTGTCTACAAAGAAGTTATTTTAAGTTGGACCATGCCAGAGGCTGTGAAAATTCCAAACTGGAATCCTATTGTAGCAACGAGAAATTATTCTCCTAATTATTAATTTTATTTAACAATTTATTTGCTGTTTCCTACGGCAAATACTGAATAAAGCACACTGCAATCTACACAAATAAAACCGTGGAAGAATAAAACATGGAAGAAATGCTACCATACACATAAAATTAACACAATTATTTTTGGACAAAAGTCCCCGAAAAAACCTAATGCGGGAAAATCGATGCAACAAGTGAGGCTTTTTATTATTCAGCAACAATGAAATAATCCGAGTACAATCTGGATGCCAAATACTGGCAATCCTATAGAGAAAATACTAACAAAAATCTAGTGAGGAATCTTCCTCACCCCACAGGCAAATCCAGGCTTTGACCACAGTTTCAAGTGAGCCATCCAAATTGCCTCTGCGCTGGCTTTGCGTCACCCTAGCGCAGTCCCTTCTGTGCTCAGTCTGAATCAACCTATCAAGCCATCTAGTCTGCTGCTATCGGGGAAAATGTCTCTCCTGGCCTCTGGAACCTCTGTTTAACTTCTGGCACTGAAACTCGTCTTTCCCCAACAGAATTGAAGCTGCCTCTAGAGGCTACTATGCTGCCCCAACGTTAGCCTCTCTGCAAATGCATAAACTAGATGTGGAAATCTTCTTCTGAATTCACTCTCTGCCCCTCTCTCACGGCTTCAATCTATAGCTCTCTCTCTGGCAATTGACAGCTGCTACTCTGGAAATCAATCTGCTCATGAAATCAACCTCTTTGGTGATTTCCCCATCACCACATCAAATTCCTCTTATAACCCTCTATTGGAGCACCAACAACCAAGATTAATTAATGACTAGGAACATCGTTGGATCGATCCGTGTGAGTTTCTAGATGATTCTTGTCTTGACTTAATTAATATTGATTATTTAACCATATTTCCTAAGTTTCGAATTTAGAAATATTTAAAAATTGGTTAATAATCTAATTAAGTCATTTCTAGGCGGAATTTCTAGAAACAATTTTTGGGTTTTGGGATCTCATGTATTCTAGCCTCTCCACAAAATTTCAAAGCTAGAACACACCCGATGCTATAAAAACTAACACTCTCTCTTAGCGAGGAATGAGTTCTAGTGCTACTGCACACCCTATAGCAACACCCTGTCTCTATATCATCTCATGTAACGTTGCTGATGTCTGTCCATACTTCCCACCAACCACTACGCAACTTTGATATACGCTGCATCTGTGTTGCTGCTGACCCTATTGTACTACTGCCAAAACTGCAAATCCCTCTCATATGTTGCTGTTGCAACTGAAAAACATCCAAAACACTGAATCAAATGTGATCAGTATAATGCATCTGTCACTCGAGTCCCTGACTGTTGCTAGTATCTACACTGTTTATTATGAAACCAACTCACAAAAAGATAGAAAAGATAGATGAACACCTTAGAAATCAGTCTCTTTGAGGGGGAAACCTCCTTTACATTACACAAATGAACAATTCTTGGATGATACAAATGACAAGATCTCCTTTCTATATCTAGGAGTCTAAGGGGACATAATATAATTAGAACCGACATAACAATAATAATGTAATGGCACAATAATAACAATAGTGGGCTTCTATGGGGCACAATAATAACAATATGGGGATTACATGGGCACAACAATATAATAAGGGGGACGTACCTTTTGTAACAGTTGCACCTCGTGTAGATCAAAATATTGCTCTCTCTGTAGTATCCAATTTAATGGATCCTTGCCATCAAACTTCCTCATATTTCCTTTTCTTGATTTTAGGAGCTCGATCTTGAAACAACTATAACTCTGTAATTTCAGATCTCCAAGTTCTGAAATTGCGTCCTGCAGTAGCCCTCTGAGTTCTCTTTCTAACCCCGCAAGTCTGATCAAGATTGGATTCTACAAGGAAGAGTTATGTCAAATCTCCCATGATGCCCTGATTATAGACTTGTTCAGTAGAGCGAACTTGTACGAAGTGCCACGTGTCACTGTTTCAACCATTGGACCTGAAACCGATACACAGAAAGCTACAGTCCGTCCTCTTTCTGTAACTTCTTACGAAATTTCAATCTAATGCTCAAAGAGTGACGATTTTCCCAAGGTCACCTATTTGAGATGTAATTTGGGAACCTGCAGAAACCCTAAATGTCTTGCACTGTATCTCCGAAAATATAACAAAACAAGATTTGAAATTCGGGCCCGAGCTTCACCAAGTTTTCGGCTCAAATGGGTTTTAATTTTAGAGTCTGAAACTTTGTAGAAAAACAATTATAGTGAAAATGCCACGATGACCTGTTTGAGATGGAATTCTAGAGCTTGCAAAAACCCTAACTTCCTCAGATCATATCTCCAAAAATATAGCGAGACAAGATTTGAAATTCGGACCTGAGGTTCAATGAGATGTTGTCTCAAATGGGTTTTGTTTTTAGCTTCTGAAACGTTGCAAAAAAAATGTTATAGCAAAAATTCCACGATGACTTGTTTGGAGCAGCGAAACCTTAGAATCCAAAGCGTTGATACCAAATGTTATGAAACCAACTCACAAAAAGATAGAAAAGATAGATGAACGCCTTAGAAATCAACCTCTTCGAGGGGGAACCTCCTTTACATTACACAAATGAACAATTCTTGGATGATACAAATGACAAGACCTCTTTTCTATATATAGGAGTCTAAGGGGACATATTATAATTAGAACCGACATAACAATAATAATGTAAGGGCACAATAACAACAATAGTGGGCTTCTATGGGGCACAATAATAACAATATGGGGACTACATGGGCACAACAATATAATAAGGGGGTTGTACTAATAACAATAAGGGGTTAAACTAGTAGTATAGGGACCTAACATTGTCACTAAAGAATCTGCGCTACTGTTGACTTTGCATTGTGCTAACTGCACTGCTGCCAACTTTGCACTGCGCTCCCCAGCTTCTGACTGCTACTAGTCTCTGCAAATGTCACTCTAGCATCTGCCTGCATCAATTGTCACTGATCCATCCTTCTACTGAAAACTGTGGCCCTCGTAGCAAGGTATTGATCCATGAGGTGGATTCCTCAAGGATCTTGCCCATCTGTAGCACTTTGTGGCTACAACTCCAAATCAGCCCACCCCACTCCTGGAGCTATGTTGGTGATCATAGCGAAGTATTCCCCCAACCTGGAGGATAGCTTATCGATTTCAGCATGCACTGCAGCCTGGTCCGCTTCTCCTCTTTGTCCTTCGTTCTGAGAGGACACTGGTTACTATAGTGATCGAGTTCACCACACCTGAAACACTTGACCTTCGATAGGTCCTTATTCTTCCTCTACAGCTCTCCATGTCCCTCACTGGGAACCTTAAATGCAAGGGCCACATTCTCCTCCTCCTTTACCTGCTTCAATCCACTGTTGCTTCCACTAATGGATCTTTTCAATAGAGATCGTCTCAACTCATCCTACTATAAATCGGCCCACATCCTGTCCCACCTTGGTAAGATATCATTGCCCAAGGTACTTTGGAAAAATACTTGCCACTCCTCTAAGACACTGTTGAGTGCTAATCACACTAGCTTCATGGGTTGAGACACTTCCCTAATAGCTGACAACTGGTCGCGTACCTCCTGAATCCTGGTGAGGAAGGGGTCGATGCCTTCCCCTTTCTGCATCCTGATGCATCTCAACTTTTCCTCTAAGTACATCTTCTAGTGCTCGTAAGTTCCTTGGTATAACGTGGAGAGAGTCTCTAACATCTCTTTGGAAGTACCTTTTCCAAGTATATGTGAGACAATATGGTCCCAGACTCTATCTAGGATCAACCTATTTGCCCGTGTGATCTCCTTTTTGTACTCTTTCAGCTGATCTGCATCCATCCTCAGAAAAACCCAATGCGGGAAAACTGGTGCAACATATGAGGGTTTTATTTTAGTATGCAACAATGAAATATGAGTACAATATATGGATGCCCAACTGGAAATCCAATCAGCGAGTATCTAGCAAAAATAATTAGAGAAAACAATTCTCTCACCCACAGGCAATCTTGGCTATGGCTTCTATGGAAAACAGGTCATCCAAACCCTAGCATAAGCCCTTTTGCACTGCCTCTGCGCTTCCTCTCACACGTATGGTTTGAATCTGCCTATGATAAAGCTGTCTAGCTTGCCTCTATCATTGGAAGTGACTCTTCGGCACTCTGGAAGACTTTCCCGGCCTCTGGAAATAGAATCGACCTCCTCCTCAACTAAATCGAATTGCTCTGCTTCAGCTACCACGCAGTCCCTGTGCTGCTTCAACATGGATCACTTCTGTCACTTGCTGCTGTCTCTTCAGATCACTGTCTGTGCCCCTGATCCAAATTGGATCATTATATTGTGTCATCCATCTCGATGCACTTGGAGTGGAAAAAGGTGGAGGAATTAGCTCACGGGACTGTTTTTACCGGCGGGACCCACTTTGGTGACACGGGGTCTGAAACCTTCTGGGAGTGTTTTGGGGCATCAAACGACATTTTTTAGGGGTAAAACTTTGCCACTTAAGCACAACACTTTTTCATGCTATTCTGCACACAGAGATATTTCCAACGGCGCAAGAACCACGTCAATCAGAGTCCGTATGCAAAAGTTACGCCACTCAGAAGTTGACCTTCTTGTTTTCACACCTATGGTTCGGGAGGATGCCGCGTCAGCCCCCATTATTCATGGAAAAGGGGCCAACCACGTGTTTGTGATGTAAAATACTCTAAAAGAGTCTATTTTGAACCTCTAGTTAAGAGTTGTAGTCAAACTTAACCACTAGTAGGCTATCAGGATGTGTTATAACCGGGCCAATAGGAGGAAGAGGAATTCCATTCTTTCAAGAGAATTTTGTTCCATAGTTGAGAAAAAATAGCCAGGAGAGATGGTGGTAGAGTACACACAGAGGATCTGTGCACTGTAGCAGCCTACGGGCCACATGCATTACTTTTTTGTATCTGCAGCCATATTTCCAGACAGAGAAAGAGAGCAAAACAACCTCAATTTCTAGTTGGGTTTTCTCCTGAAAGGGTTTCCCAGAGAGCATATCTTGTGTATTATATGTATGTGAGCTTATTTTTTCGTTCTCTACTTTTATGTTTGATTTAATTTTACATTCATGCACTAATTACAATGAATTTTACAGATTTAGAAAGTAAATAAAACTATAATAATGTAGAATCTCATATTTTAAATATAATATTATCAGATTTGTTGTGAGGAGCTGTCCAGTGGAATATCCACAACAATCTACGGATCATTTGGTATCAGAGCAGGTTTCTTTGGATATTTTGTGGAGATTACAGGGATCTAGATCGGCGGGGTCGAAAATCGTAAAACCCTAATCATGGGTGACAAATCTATAAACGAACTTCGGGATCCTGTAGAGGTGAGGTTTTCGCGGCTCGAAGAACAAGTCACGGATATAAAATGCAATGTAAACCTCCTTATGGCATCCCTAAGCAATAAGATAGGGATATTTAGAGAAGAAGGGGGTTCGAATGTAGAGGATAAATTAGAAGGGGGATCGGGAAGACGCAGACAACCAATTGAAGAAAGAACCTGGAAAAGATCAGCCCAGTTCGAGTGCTGTGAACCAATCCCTGTTTAAAGTGGAAGCAAAATTTGTTATGAAGCCATACCACGACAAGAATGACACTCTGAAGCTGAACCACTAGTTGTAACAACTGGAAGTTTATTTCAGTGTCCATCATATCGAGGAAGGGCATAAGATCTCATTCGCATGACTGAAATTGGAGGGCCATGCACTGACTTGGTGGGATAGACACACAAAAACCATAAGGTTGGAGGGAGAACCTCTAGTGACTAAGTGGGAGGGTTTCAAAACCCTCATTAATTCATATTTTTATCCCATTGGGTACGTGGAAGATCAATGGATCTGGTGGCATTACTTCAGGAAAAGCCGAGTCAAAGTGTTTAGGAGTACACCACAAAATGCAGAAAGATGGCTATAATGTTGGGTATCTCTCCAAAGAACCCAAATGTACTCCTCAAGTATTTGGGGGGTCTGCACTGCCATCTGTGTGAGCAAGTGATGTTGTTCAAGCCCAAAATGGTGGACGAGACTTGTGTACAGGCATAGTACTTGGAGAACATAGGCTTGAAAAGAGCGCAATCAAGTGGATCAAAGCAAAATGAGCAACAAGATTCTTCTAAGGATGGGAAGAAGAAGCAAAAAGGGGGAAAAGATAAAAAGACGACAACCACAAAACACCAGTGCAAAGATCCTAGCAACCACTACAACCACTGCAACATTGATGGCCACATAGAAGAGAAGTGTTGGAAGTTGCATCTAGATCTAAACTCGAAGAACAAGAAGAAAGATAGGAAGAAGAATAATCTCATGGCCACTGATTCAAGAAGCCAAGTTCTCAGAGGTGGATGAGAAGATCGTTTGTACATCAGTGCAGAAGAAGGTGAATTTGAGTAGCTTTCAATAACAAGAAGAGAAATAAATGACCAAACTCTTCCATGTAAAGATATAGGTCAAGAAGACGAAGATTGATGCTCTGTTTGACTCAAGATCTCAAGAAAATCTCATTGCAGCAGATCTGGTCAAGAAGTTGAGGCTAGAAGTTCATGATCATCCAAACCCATATCCACTAGGATGGGTACATAAATATGCAGAGCTGAAGGTAACATAACAGTGCAAAATTATATTTGTTAGCAGTGTTGATTTTATTGATGAAGTAGATTTGGATGTGGTTCCCCTTGATGTATGTGGAGTCGTTCGGGAGTCCATATATGTACATGCATGATGCAATATTCATGAGGAGAGATAACTAGTACCGGCTCACCAAGGATGGAAAATCGTTCATCATCAACACGCACAGAGACAAGTCGAAAATTTTACTAGTAAGTTCCAACTAGGGCAAGAAATTGATCATTTCCAACAAGAAATATGTTTTATTGTTTTTAAGAGAAATTCATTCTGTAGAGGAGTTAATAAGAGGCAAGGCATCCCTAGAGGGGTATACTAAGAAACAAAAACAACAATTGGAGGAGTTGTTACAGACATACAAGGACGTGTTCTGAGAGCCTAAAGGGTTATCCCCTTAGGGAGAAGTGGAGCATGAGATCCAACTATTTCCAGACTCCCGATTTCCAAATATTGGGATGTATAGGCAGTCTGTTATAGAAGCAAGTGAGGTGAAGAAACAATTGCAGCAACTACTAGAACAAGGTGTCATTCAACCGAGTACATCACCATGTGGGTCACCCATCATCATTGTGACAAAGAAGGATGGGACTTGGAGACTGTGTGTAGATTATAGGGCGTTGAATAAAATTACGTTCAAGAACAGATACCCCCTGCCCAAGATAGACGATATGCTAGATCAGTTGCAACAAGAAAATCACTTCACCATGATGGACTTGAAGTCTGGATATCACCAAGCTCGAGTCAAAGAAGAAGATATATGGAAGACCACCTTCAAAATCAGACAAGGTTTGTATGAGTGGTTAGTTATGCCATTTGGCCTATGTAATGCACCAACTACATTTATGAGATTTATGAATGATGTACCACGCCCTTTATAGATTCATTTGTTATTGTCTATTTGGATGATATACTGGTATATAGCGCTACCTGGGAGTAGCATATTTCACATTTTATGCAGGTGCTGGAAACATTGAAGAAGCACCAACGGCTAGCAAATCTCAAGAAGTGTGAGTTTGCACAATAGTCCTTGGTGTATTCGGGATATGTGATTGGTGGAGGAGAATTGAACATAGATACTTCCAAGATGGAGGCCATCATGAAATAGCCGGTACCTACTAATGTTATTGAGGTTAGGAGTTTCATTGGAGTAGCACAGTACCCGAGGAAATTCATAGCCTCGTTTTCAACGGTAGCAACGTCGCTCCATGCCATAACAACAAGTGGTAAGAGTTTCTAGTGGGGAAAAGGGCAACAAAAGGCTTTCGATGAGTTAAAGAAGAAGATCAATGAAGCACCAGTTCTGGAATTACCAAACTTGCAACGACCCTTTGAAGTGGAGACATATGCGAGTGGGTATGCTATGGGAGCTGTCTTGATGCAAGGAGGAAGGCCTGTTTGCTACCATTTTGAAGTATTTAATGGGGAAATTATTAACTAACCTACCTATGATAAGGAGATCTATGCCATGGTGCAAGATGTGAAGAAGTGGAAGCACTATCTAATGGGAAAGGAGACAATAATCCACACAGATCACCAGCCGTTACAGTACTTGCAGGCCCAGAATAAGCTACAACAGACTAGGCACTACAAGTGGATGGAGTTTTTACAACATTTCATTTGGTGATAAAGTATAAGAAGGGAAGCACAAACAAGTTGGTTGATATGATTTCAAGGCCACCCACATCAAATATTACAACTTTGGGGACTCTTATGCACATGGATCCATTCACCCATGATGCATACATAGAGGCATATTCAGAAGATGAAGACTTCAAGGAGGTGTATCAGTAGTTGCAGAGTTAGAGTTATGTGCACGATGGCGACATCATCGTTGACTACCATCTCCAGGATGGATTACTCTATAGGATGGATAAGCTATTTGTTCCTAAAGGTGAGCATTTGCAACTGATTAGAGAGGCTCACACCTCCAAGGTTGCAGGGAACTTTGGTGTAGGGAATACCATGGATAACTTGCAGAGGTACATGTATTGGCCCAATATGCAGGAGCATGTAGCTAGGTTCATAAGGGGATGAATGCTTTGTTGTACCGACAAGCCTAGCAACAGGAAACAAGATCTGTATCATCCATTACCTATACCTACTTATCCTTGGGAAAACATTTCCATGGACTTTGTGGGAGGTTTACCGAAAACTAGGAAGGGACATGACTACTTGTTCATGGTAGTTGACAGGTTCAACAAGATGTGTGTTCTGATGCCCTATAAAAAGACCATCAACAGACAAGAAGAAACAAACTTGTTCTTTGGACAGGTCTGGGTACACTTTGGGATACCAAGGAGCATCATTTCAGATAGGGATACAATATTTCTCAGTGCATTCTAGACTACATTGTGGGAGAAGATGGACATGAATTTGAAGATATATACAACATTCCATCCATAGACAGATGGGCAGACAGAAGTAGTCAATAGGAATTTGGTGCAGCTTCTGAGGGGTTATAACCAGAAGCATCCGAAGACCTGGGATGAAAATCTGGTATATATACAACATTCTTATAATAGAGCAGTCCACACTTCTATAGGAAAGTCCCCATTTGAAACTTGTTTTGGATATTTTCCACCTTCACCTTTGGATATTGCATATGGGTGGCAAAGAGGAGTGAAGGAAGACTTTACAGGAGATGCTTTGAAGGATGATAAATTTATAGAGAAGATCAGGAAGATCCATATATAGGTACAAGAAACACTGCAGAAGTCGCAGGTGAAGTATAAGGCCAGACATGATCAGCACAGAACAAAGAAATCATTCAAGGTGGGAGATAGAGTATGGCTACAGTTGAACAAGGAGAGGTTGCAGGGGCATGGTAAGAAAATCAAGGCTTTAAGGTATGGTCCCTTTGAGATAATGGAAAAGGTGGGTGATAATGCCTATCGACTCAGTTTACCACCATATATGCGCATTTACTCAGTTGTAAATGTAGAGAATTTGAAACTCTATGAGCCTTCCATGCTAGACCAAGAAGAGGAACATGTCCTACCTTCTGTGGAGGATTTGGCACTAGACGCTCAGGAAAAGTTGACAGAAGATACAATTTTGCAGAAGAGATCCAGAACTACAAGATAAGGGCAACAAGACCTTTGGCATATTGGGTTGAAGGGACAACTTCTAGGCAAAGCTAAATGGTACACCAGAGAGAAGGTGGAGGAAAAATTTCCTCACCTCATTCAGTAAAATATTTTGGGGACCAAAAGCCTCCAAAAATGGGGAGGTGTGATCTGAATTGGATCATTATATTTTTTTTCATCCATCTCAATGCATTTGGAGTGGAAAAAGTGTAGGAATCAGCTCAAGGACCGTTTTTACCAGTGGGACCTAGTTTGGCGAAATAGGGTCTGAAACCTTATGGGAGCATTTTGGGGCATCAAATGATGTTTTTTAGGGGTAAACTTGGCCACCAAAGCGCAACATATTTTCATGCTATTCTACACATAGAGAGCTTTCCAATGATGCAAGAATCACGTCAATTGGAGTCCGTATGAAAAAGTTATGTTCTTCAGAAGTTTACCTTCCTGTTTCACACCTACAGTTCGGGATGATGCCGCTTCAGCTGCCATTATTCATGGAAAAGGGGCTAGCCACGTGTTTTTGATGTAAAAGACTCTATAAGAGTTTATTTTGTAACTCTAGTTAAGAGTTGATGTAGTCAAACTTAACCACTAGTAGGCTATCAGGCTGTGTTATAACCGGGCCACTAGGAGGAAGAGGAATTCCATTATTTCGAGAGAATTTTGTTCCATAGTTGAGAAAAGATGGCCAGGGGAAATAGGAGGTAGAGCACACAAAGAGGATTTGTGCACTATAGCAACCCATACCACAAACATTACTTCTTTGTATCTGCAACCATATTTCCAGACAGAGAAAGAGAGCGAAGCGACCTCACCTTTCAGCTGGGTTTTCTCCTGAAAGGGTTTCCCAGAGAGAATATCTTGTGTATTATGTGTGTGTAAGCTTATTTTTTCATTCTCTACTTTTCTGCTTGATTTAATTTTACACGCATGCACTAATTACAGTTAATTTTATAGATCTAGAAATTAAATAAAACTGTAACAGTGTAGAATCTCAGATTTTAAATGTAATATCTGTTGTGAGGAGCTGTCAAGTGGAATATCCACGAAAGTTTACTGACCAGCCCCTCACTGACCATGCTTCGATATATTGCTCTCTGGAAATCACTGCTACTCTCACAAAATCGATCTGCCAAAGAAATCGAAATACAAAAGTGTCTTCTCCAAGATCCCATCGACTTCCTCTTATAATCCACTGTTGGAGCACCAACGACCAAGATTAAAATTTAATCAATGGATACGATCATCTTGGATTCGAATTGTGTAAGTTTCTAGATGATTCTCACCTTATCTCAATTAACACTGATTAATTAACCATATTCTCTAAGTTTAGAGTTAGGAAATATTTAAAAAATGGATAATTGTCTAATTGAGACATTTCTAAGTGGAATTTCCAGAAACAATTTATGGGTTTTGGAGATCTCATATATTCTACGTTCTCCACCAAATTTTGTGGCTAGAACATATTCGATGCTACAAAAACTAACACTCCCACTTAGCGAGGAATGTATTCTAATGCTGCACACCCTGCCACAACACTGTCTCTGTATCATCTCTTGTCATGCTGCTGATGTATGGCTATTGCTGCCCACCAACTATTGTGCAACTTTGATGCTGCATCTGTGCTACTGTTGACAGTGCCATACTGCTGCCAACACTACATTTGCACTGCCACTCCCTCTCATCTGTTGATGCTGCAACTACAACTACTGCAACTGAGAAGCATGCAAAATACTGAATTAACTGTGTTCAGTATGATGCATCTACCTCCAGAGTCTTTGACTACTACTAGCATCTACATTGTCACTGAAGAATCTATGCTACTATCAACTCTGCACTGAGCCACCTGCTCTGCTATTAACACTGCATTTCTCTCCTCAGTATCTGAATGCTACTAGTACGCAATTGTCACTCTGGTTCTGACTGCATCAACTACCACTGATCCATACTTCCATTGAATATTGTGGGTTGTTGTAGCCAGGTAATGATCCATGAGGAGGACACCTCAAGGATCTTGCCCAAATATATGCAACTCTGAGAGTTTGATCTACTCAAACTGCTGCTGCTACCTCTATACTGCTGTTGCAACTACTACAATAATGAGTCTGGTCTCTCAGATCATGAAGCACTAGCTTCCATAGGAATGATCCCTCTGAAACTAGACATACCCCGAGTCTAGATCTCCCTATGGGAAGTCCCTCTACTCCTTCCTGACAACTCGCACTGTCCTTCTGCATTGGAAACTGGACTGTGAAGTTCTGCACTGGGAATATTCTGGCTGGAACTACACCTGCATATTGCAGTTGGGAAATTCGCACTAACTATGTCATTGGTTCTAGATCTGCCACTATCTCCTGGGTACTGACTACAACTAGATTTATAGTTGTCATATGAATGAATGGCTGCATCTATTGACACTAAACCTACTACTGTGATACTATGTGTTGGGTGTGGAGCCTGATTGTCTTATGTATTCAAAGGTATCGCTGCATTGGACCCCAGTTTGTAATGGGACGGCAACGTCGCCCATAAATTATTTGCTACAGGGGGGGTCCAGGGGGGGGCGGTTGCGACCTTTGGGAGCCCCCCCCAGGCGGGGGGGTCGGGGGTAGCGCCCCCAAAGCTAAGAATAGATGTAAAATTGCCTTGTAAAATGTTGTAATTTCATAGTCAATCTGGACCGTTCATTAGGCAGAGATCTGACTGTAGAAGTTATGTTTAATTTATGGTTTTTTGCCCTAGATGACAACCCCTCACTATATATGAAGGAATTGTATTGTGTCTATGTAGATCTGTACTCTGAGTGAGGAAGAGAGAGGAGATTGAGAGCGAAGAGGGAATTACAATGGATCTACTGTAGGTTGTATCTCTTCAGTTTGCTGGATAATATAAAAGGAAGGATTGGCTGTTTCTCCGTGGACGTAGCCTAAACTAGGTGAACAACGTATATCTGTGTCTCTCTTGTTTTACGTGTTTTTTGTGTTTATATTTCTGCAATATTTTATGTGTTCTATTGCTCTGTAATATATAATTTTCTAACACTATGGGCTCTTGTAGAAAAGGCGATGGTCTTGCTGCAACAATCTAGAATTGATCTCCTTGTTGCAACTGTGTCGGACCCTGCCCATCTAGCACATTGGAGTTTCATACTACTCCTCCTCTTGGATCTGGTGCCCCACTATATCCTTTTGAGACTAGTCCCTGGCTGGGAACCTTTCTTTCTTTGCAAATCACACTTCCTTCAACACCTATTTCTGACAACTGGAAGTCGAACTACTGCTCAGATCTGCATTCTGGCTAACTTGCACAGTCTCCTATGGAAATATCGTACGATCATCCTTGCAAAGCTATCAAATCTGTGAAACTCAAAACTAGAGAAAATAAACCCGAAAATATCCCTCTTTCCCACTATTTGGCTGCTATATTTTATACTTGCACTCCCTCTGGAGTGAGGAAATATGCACTCAACTACTACCAATCTGCTGCTGGAAAAAATCGAACTTCTGAAACTTGAAGTCCCCTGAGAGAATTTTTCCCTCTGTTGTGTGTGCTTTTCTCTTCCACCCGACGTTGGTTCTGCTGCAACACAAACCCTCTACGTCCAGCCAGAAATATGATCAATGAAAATATGAGCTGCAGCTGCTCCCTCTGACTTCTGGAATCACTCTCCTGGGAAAATCGAATTTTGTGCACCCCTGCAACTGAAAATTGAATTGTAGGTCGAGCAATTTTGCCTGCCTGTTTGAGCACTGCACTGCCTCAAGAATTTTGGCTTGTTGCTCCCTCTGAGTAACGAAATTATTTATTTTCGGTTTTGAGCTTTTGGTTGATCACTTATACTCTGACACCATGTGAAAATTCCAAACTAGAATCCTATTATAGTAACTGGAAATTATTCTCTTAATTGTTAATTTTATTTAACAATTTATTTGCTGTTTCCTACGAAAAATACTGAATAAATCACACTGCAATCTACACAAAAAACTGTGGAAGAATAAAATGTTGGAAGAAATGCTAGCACACACACATAAAATTAACACAATTATTTCTGGACAAAAGTCCCTGGAAGAACTCAATGCGGGAAAACTGGTGCAACAGTTGAGGGTTTTATTATTAAGCAACAGTGAAATAATTTGAGTAAAATCTGGATGCCAAATACTGGTAATCCTGCAAAGAAAATACTGACAAAATTCTAGTGAGGAATTTTCCTCAACCCACAAGCAAATCCAGGGTCTGACTGCAGCTCCAAGTGAGCCATACAAACTGCCTCTATGCTGGATCTGTGTCACCCTAGCACAGTACCTTTTGCGATCAATCTAAATCAACCTCTCCTCAAGCTATCTAGTCTGTTGCTATGAGGGAAAATGTCTCTCCTAGCCTTCATAATCTTTGTCTAGCTTTTAGCACCGAAACTCGTCTTTTCCCAACAAAATCGACAGTGCTTCTAGAGGCTACTACATTGCCCCAATGCCAACCTCTTTGTGGCTCTCTCGCCTCTACAAATGCACTCACCAGATCTGAAAATCTTCCTCCAGCTTCACTATCTTTGCTCCTCTATCGCTGTTTCTATCTCCAGCTCTCTCTTCGACAACTAGTTGCTGCTACTCTAGAAACCGATTTGCTCATGAAAACGAACCTCTCTAGTGATTTCTCCATCACCACATCGACCTCCTCTTATAATCCTCTATTAGAGCACCAATGACTAGGATTAAAACTTAATCAATGGCTAGGATCATATCTGGATCGATATGTGTGAGTTTCGAGATGTTCTTGCCTTGAGTTGATTAATACTCATTAATTAACCATATTCCCTAAGTTTAGACTTAGGAAATATTTAAAAATTGGTTAATAATCTAATTAAGTCATTTCTAGGTAGAATTTCTAGAAATGATTTATAGGTTTGGGAGATATCATGTATTCTAGCCTCTCCACAAAATTTCAAGGCTAGAACACATCCTATGCTACAAAAACTAACAAAGACAACCTAGTTGGGGTCAACCGCTAACAAGGTGACCGGGAAAAGATGAGAAATGTAAAGAAGAGGAGATACAACCTTTAGCAAATCAAGTTAGGGGAGACGGAAAGAGGTGAAGTGAGGGAACTAATGGTATCTTAAGGTAGATAATACTTATCCATAGAATATCCAACATGGCCCCACAAAGGTCCCACTGAAGGATAATGCTTCACTCAACTTGGTAAACTATATTAAAATATGGGGATCTTATGAGGTTAATATAACCTTGAGCAATTTCCAATGAACTAGGAATAAAGGGTGAAGCTTTCCTTGAGTGTTTAGAGGACACACACAAGAGGATAAGAAGTGAGGTGAGAGGGGAAAAAAGGAGGGAATGGAATCCAAAAGGGAGGAGAGTGACTGGTCCAAGTAGCTCAAGGTAGGAAAATAAAAGAGAGAGGATCAAGAAAATTGGTAACCTAGTGGGGTGCGTGGAAGGATTCTCTAGGACATTTGAGGATAAAAGGTATCCTAGTATAGAAGAAGAGTTTGACCTAATTTAGGTGGATTATGGAGGCTTCCAAAGAAGAGGAGGCGATGGCTTGAAATATTCCTAGAGACTACAAGGAAGAGACTAAGGGATGAATCTCATGATAAGCCTTAGGGTAGAGGGAGAGAGGAGTGTTATTTTTATGAACCTAATAAGTCTTTCCTTTGTGGAAAAAAAGAGCTCACTTGTGAGAGTTAGGGGAAGGCCATCACTGCATCCAACCAAGGGCGTTTGAGGATGATATTATACTCCAAGTTTTCCTAGAGCACCATAAAATGGGTGTCCATTGTCTTGGGGCCAAGAGTCAAAGGGATCACTATAACTCGAGTTTTGGTCTTGAATTTGTTGGATTCATGAAGGGCCATAAGGGAAAGAGAGAAGAAATTAACACTGAGAGTGTGAAAGATAAGATTCATTATGATGTTAATGGAAATAAAGGATCAACAACAATTTGTTTGATGAAGTTATCATGACAAAGCTCAATGAAGAATGAGTTAACCATAATGGCCTTTTGATCCTCTATGAAAGGATATAGGAGAGATGAAAAGGAAAAAAAGGATCTTGACCTTGGGTAAGATTGGGGGAGAATTCAAAGGGATTCGATCATATGATATATTCGTTCATGGCATACTCGAAGGAAGTCCATTAAATACATTCTTAAGACATGAAATGATAGCATTTGGACTATGAACTGAAAGAAGATGCACATTACCACCTAAAATAGGCGGTAGAGGAGGGGAGAGTTCAGAGGAATTGAGAGGATATTTCCTTTGGATTTGAGTGATGACCTTGACCCCTTGAGATAAAAGGAGGTAATTGGCATTGTGAGGTTTAGTTCTTGTGGAGGCAGATTTGGCAAGAGACCCTCCTAGTACATTTGAAGGATGATACATAGGTCAATGAGGTTTAGTAGAGAATTAGATGAAGGCAACACCCTTTTTGGGGTGAGATATGGATGGTACAAAATTCAATGAGGTTAATTAGAGAATTAGATGAAGGGAACTCCCTTTTTGGATGAGATATGGATACCACTTTGGATCCAATATTTAGCAGTGTCTAGGCACTTTTGACAACTTGGATCCTTTTTGCAACCTTGGAAGAGCATTTATCAGAAGGATGGGTTAGTGAGAGATTTCCCCTTAGAAGATTTAAAAGGAAATTCTTCTTCTACTTCATCTAAATAATTAGAGTTATGCTTGGTATAACCTTCTTGTTCTTTTTATAATTCTTTGGAGAGTTAGGCACAAGGTCCCTATATATCTCAATTTTAAAATTTACATTTGTGACAACAATTTTTGGTTTTGGCATCATGCTAATTTGACCTTTTTTTTTCACTCAATTGTTTATCTTTTTCGCATTGCTCTATGTTATGAGAGTTACACTTGTGGCGTTTACACCACTTGTTAGTCTTAGGAGGGATCAAATTTCACTTTTTCCTTTTCTTGGGCCAGGGTACCTTTGTCAACTCATCCCTTGTTAGATTTCTATTGGAGACTTGGGGTATTAGGTGTCTTACATTTTGAATATCCAATAATATCATTATCATAGGTATTTTTGAGTCAAAGGAGTTGGTTATGGTGTCTTTAGTAGAGAGGTGATCTTTGATATAAACTTTGAATTTGTTATCAAAATTTAAAGCATCGATAAAAATGTGGAAGGGTTTCTTCTTGTAGATTTACATAGAATTGTGCAAAGCCATATGCCATCAATAATGGAAAGTTGAATTAGGTTCATTTTCTTCTTGTTTAAGGTTAAAAAGGGTAAGAATATTATACTCATCTATTCTATAAATGTTGAATATTGTTGGATGAATTGGTTTGAATATCATAATCCAACCCTTCATGTAGACAATGGAACCAATGAAGTGCATCACTTGTTGGAGAGGTGAACGAGCTTTACAATGATATTTTTGCCTAAGTTATCTTGGTGTTAGAAATAATAAGGTATTCAAAATGGTTCTCCAGATCTTCCCATTGGTCTCATTGAATTTAGGGAATTTGGGAAAGTTGGGAGGAAACCATCCCACTGCAATTTGAAGTGCAAAGGACTGCCTAGATATTTAGGTGAAGGAAGGCCTATATAAGGTGCTCCTTCTATCAGTAGGGCCTAAATTTTGATTAGGGTAACCACTATAGGGATTTAATTTGTTTTTTGAGGGTGGTGCCTTGTCATCACCTCCTATACTTGGTTGAGGATACAAGCGTCTATTGCAAGATGCAAGGGTGTTGAACATGCTCATACTTGAGCTCCAAATTTCTTGAAATTAGTGTTTTGGAGTTGTATCATTGTTGTATAAACACTTGTCAAGGTGATGAGGACCCTATTAGCATGCATACTTGGTTTTTTAGTTTGATATATGTTAGGATGTATGGCAATTGGTTCATGGATTATGAAGAAGTTGATATGATTCATTGTCTCACATTCAAGGCTCTTGTTGTATGAATACTTGGATGAGGCTAAAAGTCTTGGGGTAGAATGTGGACATTCCCTTGGTTGATATTTGGAAAGGCTTGAGAATTTTAATTTTGAGGTTGCATGTGCACTTGGCTTGTTTGGATATATATTTGCAATAGGGTTTGCAAATTTTTACAAACGTATTGAAACTCATGGATCCAAAGGACAAGGGAATGGTTGAAGGGGAGACCCAAGATCAGGTCGGGTTATGGCTAGTGACTGGAAGAACTAGATGAGAGAAAGACATGAGGGGAGACAAACTATGAACATGGATCTTTGTTGAGGAGATTTGGGAAGGATTGGTTGAGGGTAATAATAATCTATGTGAAATGAGAAGCTACCCTAATATTCAAAATAGACATGGGATTCAAGCTAGTCAATAATATTAGGACATTGAGAATGATGACTTTTTATAAATTTAAGACCTTGAGAGAACTCTAGTTCAACAACTCGAACTAGTGAGAAAGAGGGGTATCATGAGCATCCAAATAACTTGCCACATTAATGATTCTAGCATGACTCATAACTTCTATTGTAGTGAGAGACAAACCAAGAAGATATTTGTTTGGGAAGACTGTAATTAGGAAAAGGGTTGGAGACAAGGAAGTGGAACATTCCATCTCTCATAGAAAAATGACACAATATTTTGTATGGTGGAGTACATTATTAACACAAGGGAAAGTTTGTGTAAGAGGTAAGGATTGAGAAGAATTCCTTAGCGGGGTCACCAAAATGTAGCATGATGATTAGAGTGAGGCATCAATGTATGATATGGAGGAAGGATAAATTAGAGTCAATACTTGGTTTTATGGAAAAACCATGAAACCCTAGGAGAGATAAAGATAGGAAGAAAAGAGGGAAATAATGTGTTATGAAGAATTTGGTATCTACGGATAAATACTAGTTCCCTAGATAAGTAGCCATAATATCTAGAACAATAGTTTAAATCAATTTAACCTTTTCCTATAAACAATAGATAAGACAAAGAGAATGAGAGGACCTACTTGTACTTTTTCTTTCCTCTTGTCTCCTTTGTATCGGTCCCGTCGCTCCTTCCCGTACTTAACACGCTTGAGAAGTACCCGTAAACATCAATAGAAGACAAAGAACCAATCAAAGCAAAAGATCTATTGATTACAAGTAAATGGACTCAGATACATTCACACATATAAGCATCATATATCAAGATAATCATATGGAAAAAGGTGTAAATACTTTATTGAATAGAAGGAAGAATTACAACCATGAATCCTGGTTCGAAGTCACTACTCCAACTTTGGTTCCATCCACATCACATCATAAGCATGACATTCCGACAACATAATGACACTTACAATAGTCTCAATTCTCAAACTAACATTATCTCCTTACATTTCATTAAAGTCC
Source organism: Pinus tabuliformis (assembly GCA_031772625.1). Classification (NCBI taxonomy): domain Eukaryota; kingdom Viridiplantae; phylum Streptophyta; class Pinopsida; order Pinales; family Pinaceae; genus Pinus; species Pinus tabuliformis. The sequence goes on along the minus strand of CM062807.1, from coordinate 993,300,924 downwards.
AGCCCTTGATCACTTAGATGAGTGCTCAATTTATAGGAAGATGGAGGAGGTTTTGTCATCAATGAGGGTACTGAATGACCTTCCAAACTTAGAATTAGTTCCATGGAGGAAGGGATGAGAGGATAGGAGGTATCTTAACTCATTCCTCATCCATTTTCGAGCTCATAGGAGATGATAAGTGTGGGGATCTTCTAGAAGGCTCCAGAAGATAAGAATATTTCCCAAACCCGATGTGAATTTCGCTCAAACTTGCCCAACGCAGGTCAAACAGGGCCTAAGTGCTTTGCAGAGCACCCTGGCATGGACTTAACTACTCTGTAGCGGACCCTTACATGGGCCTACTTGTGCTGGTCCCTCTAGAGGTCATTTCAGGATGTCTTCAGGCCATGAAACTGTCTGGGAAGGAGGCATTAAAAAGGTTGACTTGTTTAGGTCATGTAGCGACTGAAATTAGGGTTTGTTGAGCCCTAAAACATTGATCTGGATGATGGGAGTGATGTGCCCAAATGGATATATAACAGCTGCCCCCTAAAGCATGAAGTTGAAAAATGTTAATGTCGAGTGAAATTCTTTACGATGTGATGAGGAGGTTCCGAAGTGGTTGGTGACCTGCATCGATTACAATACATAATATCATGATATTTTGATTTTTTCTCATGAATTGCTGAGGGAAGGCATACCCATGCTCAACATATAAACTTTCATTACAAGTACATAGACAATCGTCTACAGATATAGACCCATGATCGGAATGACCATCAATGTAAAGCCATTGTACGGATGATTTGGTACATTTCCTGAAATCGCAGCCCGGATGGATGAAACTAGATCCGGGGTCTTCTATCTCGTTCAATCGTTTGCTCAAGTATGAGTCTAACCATGTGAATATGTGATCTGAAGTCAAACATGGGAAGACACCGTCTGATTACCAGCCAATGATGTAAGCCGTTAATAGACGCGAGAGAAATCACCGATAATGATAATGATGCTCAAGGTACTGCAGTACATTTTGCATGGTGTGAATGGATGTTTTAATGTCGAACACCATACAAAGTCTTTCGGTTGAAGGCCAGTGATGTCAACTTATCATCGGAAGTGAGAAGCTTTCCATTGATGTATGCAAGCCTCAAGGTACTGGAAGGGTGTTTCTAAGTCAACTTCTTGGATAATGTGTTGATGTCAACAAGAAGCGACTCGTTGCAGGAGGGCCTTGATGTATCCCACATCAATGACACGAAATGAGTGTAATTATTTTGGAGACGGAATTTGACTAACGACACAAGGTTCAGGAATGGCGGTCATGAAAATGAAGGTTTATGGTATTGCAAAGGATGAATTTTGACTGAATGACTTCTCTTGAACATGTCGACGACACTGAAATGAATTGGTAGCATTGACCCAAAACAAAGTGATGGATGGTATGATATACCAACAGTATGATAACCATCAAGCTGATAACCCAACCCAAATAGTCATGGTGATGAAGTGAAAGTGTCATGTTCAAGAGCGACCTGCTACCAAAAGTGGTTTACCCCTTTTTCCATTTTCCCTAGTCATTGCTGACCAATACCTCTTTATTTTTTATCAAGCTTGAGGAGGATAACATATGCTTGTTGTATAATTCCAACTTTAGGGTGAATCCATCGCTATGTGATGTTTTAACGAGTCTGGCGAAGGTGAAACTTGGCCTTGTCATGATCGACAAGTTTGTCACTATTTGATGTTTTAACGAGTTTAACGACAATGATAAATCGATCCCTTTCATGTTTAGAGAGTTTGAAAAGGGACGAAAAGAAACTCCACAGTTCTTTTTCATAGATTTGTCTCTCAAGCCTGAAAAAGCGTAAAACAATACGAGAGAGAACCTATTGACCATTTTCGGTCAACGTGTTCCTTTTTTGTAGATAATCTATCTCAGCCCGAAAAAGGGTTAAACTTATACTGAGTAGATGTCATTTCCAATCTGTTAACGAGCTGAAAAGGACAAGTGTTAGAGAGTCTGAAAAGAGCTTAAAGAGGACTCCAAGGGGGTTCCTTTTTCGATGTTTAACAGAGCTTGAAAAAGAGATAAAAGTATGCTCTGTGGTCAAAGATACAACTTACAATCGAGCACGTCAAATTCTATAAGTCAGTTGTAAAACCTACTCAAAACACCACCAAATGGATTAAACATACCTGTTTCATGAGTAAAAATAGGTAAATACTAAAGTTTATTCGATTAATGAACATGAAATAAACATAAAACAAGTATTTACCATGTCATTTTTACCATTTAATATTTACCATTCAATTTTGTGCTTTGGGCTAGTTTTTTACCTCGAACTTCAGCAGCTGATTGCGAGAGATTCTGTGGACCATTTCTCGTGCCGTCTGGACCAGGTAGGAGATCTACCCCTCCTCTTTCTTTTAATGTCATTCTTTTACTATTTCATTCAAGTTTTAGGGTGTTTTTGGGCCTCTAGGGTTATATTTTTCACCCTAGGATCAGCGCATGCTTGCATGTCAAAAATTGTGCTGAAGAGCACCTAGATAGAAGGTTGCCTACTTTGCAGCACACTGTCTCCTTGCCTGGGCTGCGCTGGGCGAGTTTCCCAAACTTGTTTCACCTGTTTGCTCCAAAATTTGTCCTGTTTTTTTGCATGGAAAGGATCCTAATTAAGCTTATGGTTTGATTTTAGGCCTTCATCGGATTAGAATGACTAAGAGAGCATGAAGAACAAGACATGATTTCCATAAATAATTTGGGTACAGTTGAGGCCCTCAAAAACTGTGGGTTGCTCAAATACTTCAGGTTGTCCAAAATGAGGCAACAAATAGAACTATTGCAGTTCCTAGTTCATGCATGGGATCCGACAGATCAGGCTTTTCACATAGGGGACAAAGTGGTCCCTATTATGATCGATGATGTTTACTTTCTTACCGGGCTGTCGAGGCGAGGTGCCCCCATCTCACTTTCAGGATTTGCCCGTGGAGGTGAATCGGTGAGGGATTACATTCGACAGTTTTGTCGGCCAGGTACACAACCTAGCAAGGATGGGAAAATAAACATCAAGGATGTAAGTGATTTTCCTTTGAGAACTATCCTTTTCACTATCACAAAGTTGGCTGGAAGTGTGACACTTCATCTGGTGAACAGATCATATATGCAGTATGCACTAGAGTGTCTTGAGCCAAAAGTATTCAACTGGTGTGAGGCCGTGCTTTCTTATTTGAAAGAACAACTCACAAAGGTAAAAGTGGTAAGACGAAGAATTTTAGCTATGGTTCGACCTTAATCGCTTTTTCCTTAGAAATAATTCCATTGATGCAACCACATCATGTAATGTTGGGTGTAGCTGTTCTAGAGATCCACAGATGCAGAGGTGGGTCAAATTGATGGCTAAACATGCGGGTCGGTCAACAATAATTTTTTCCATTACATCCTTTAGTTGGCTCGATTGACAACAAAATTTCATTGAGGAGCATCCATACTCAGGGATGGATTTTCGTGGAGATCCATATTTGATTTTACCAGTGGGCACTCAGTGGGGTGCTATAGGTAAATTATTTGACCAAAATGTTTTTGATTTTCAAGTTTCTACATGTTTTTGTGTTTTTTTGTTTCCAAGACTAAATTAAATCATTCTCATGCATGCAGATGTGGGTACTATTTGACCTATGAGGCACCAATAGGAGGCAGGTGGGCCAGCGAGGATGAACATCGAGAGAGCGGTTCTCCAGGATTTGGATTTGGCTGAGACCTTGGCAGAGTTGTAGGATCATGTGGAGGGATTAACCCTTGGTATTCTAGATGTCCAGATCAAGGAGTTACCTATGAAGCTGCAACATCATACTATTGGTGTTCCAGGCCGTTGGATGTGGCTCTTGTGCATGATAGCTCAGGCTGTGACCTGTTATCATGAGCATCACTAGGTCTACTTAGGATGTTTTTGCATGCATTTTGAGTTTTTAGGTCAGATGACCAAACGTGTCTTGGACACAAATTTTGTAAAAACTTTTAAAACATCTATCTATTTTTACTTTCAGAGTTTTTATACGTATGGCTATATGCAATCCTATTCAACTAATGATGTGAATTGAAAATTTTCTTTTACATGTGTTGCAAATGTCTGTTTAACACATAATTCACTAATGGGTCGGTTAATGTGTTAAAGTTTCTGGAAATATGTTGATATTTAATGTACTCAAAATGTCTTTCCAAAAGACGAACTCTGAGGAACATACAAAGAATTGATGGATTTCAGACAGTATAAATGTTTGTCAGATGATGATTCGGCAGATGCCAAGTGAAATGGCATCAGAGAGAAGTTCGATCAACGCGCTATACTTAGTGATATTGTTCGTCGATCAACCGATACAAATCCCTTGAAAACTCACTAACTCGCCACTTGGAGTGAAAATGGCCCATGTTGTAGAAGATAGGTTCTGTGTATTACGACTAGCACCATCGACGTAACCAACAAATGGTTTCAAAGGTTCCGACATTTGCAACAAATGCAAAGCGGATTACTTGACCACATAAAAACTCTAAAATACACATTGACACACACACATGCAATTAAAGCGTATATACAATGATTTTTACTACACTTAATTAAGCGTAATAATGTTTGAGATATAACCAATTTCGGGGTTGTGACAATGGAATTCCCTCATAATACACCAACTCATAGGCACCTTTTGCCAAAACACACTTGACAATATAAGGACCCATCCAAAGTGGTTCAAATTTTCCTGCTCCTAGTTTATCAGCTTCCTGATCGTAAGGCAAGACCAAGTCTCCTTCTGAGAAAACGTGAGGCTTGACATTTATGTCATATTGTGCCTTGATTCATTTCTTATGCGCTTTGTTAGCCAATGCAACTTCACGACGGGTTTCATCCAGATGGATAAGTTCCAAGAAACGCACTTCTTCTTCAGAAGTGTTGGGTAACAGGTCAATCACGAGTTTGAGAGATGAGATTTTGCATTGTATTGGAAATATTACCTCTAGACCATACACCAATTAAAAGGGTGTGAATCCAGTTGCATTCTTCACTGAGGTTCGATATTCCCACAAGTCAGAGTACAGGATTAAATGCTAGTTTCGTTTATGAACCCATATCATTCTTTGAAGCATTCTCTTCAGGACTTTGTTGATGGCCTCAACTTGTCCATTCGCTTGCAGATAATAAGGGGTAGAAATATCATGTGAAAGTCCTAACTTAGCAATCAAATCAGCGATCATGTGATTGCGAAAATGCGATCCATGATCTGTAACTATAGCTTGTGGTACACCAAACTGTGCAACCACGTGGTTGAAAAAGAAAAGAGTAGCCGTTTCACCACTATTGTTTAATGTTGGCATCGCCCCGGCCCATTTGGTAAAATAGTCAACGACGACTATAATGTACCCATGCCCCCCGGCCCAAGTGGGGTTACATGTCAAGAAGTCAATGCCCCATTTGGCTGGTCCAATAGCGACGACAAGACGCAATGGTGCAGGTGGTAATCTAGGTTTATGATCATAGATCTGGCATGCGTGACAACTTCTTATAGCAATTATGCAATATTTGAATATACTAGGCCACAAGTAACCAACACGGACAATTCTCTGCGCGGTAGCATAACTAGATAAGTGTCCACCACAAGCACCTGAATGGAAATCATTCAAAACTTTCTCGGCTTCCTCATGTGTGAGGCACTTTCGGTAAAATCGTATAAATACCATGACGGTAAAGAGTGTCGCCAACGATCAGATAATTTTGGCTTGGTGTTAGATACGTCGCTATTGCGAGTGAGAGGTATCAGGCCGGAAAGTTTGGGTCTAGAGATAAATCAGTATATCTCCATACCATGTGTCAGATGACGAAATTAGGAACAGAGACTCATCTAGAATTGATGGTTCTGATGTTGAATCGATAGAAGTCGAGGGAAGGTCACAAAGTAGCTCGGTGAAAACTAGAGATTTCTTTGATTTGGACTTGATGAATTCCAGATCAAACTCCTGCAAAATGACTATCCATTTTGAGTATTTGCCCCCCAACAATTGACGTGACAAAATATATGTCATAGGGTTGCAATTCTAAATGAAAATGGTCTTCCAGAATAGGATATAGTGGCGAAATCTCTGTACAGCTTGAACAACTGTCAAAGCTAGTTTCTCAACATAAGAGTACTTACTTTCTGTATCATTGAGATTGCGGCTCAAATAATATATAAGATGTTCAATCCCATCTTCCTCTTGGACTAAAACCATTCCAATGGTTGTATCTGCAACGACAAGATACAAGAAGTAGTCGTTTTGATAATTCGGGGAATACATTAATGAGGCTCTAATCAAAGTATCTTTAAGAGCATCAAAGGAAGCTTGCGAAACCTGATCCCAATGGAAGGGTATCCCATTTTTCAATAAACGAGTAAATTCTTTATCCATTTCAACATAATTGGGAATAAACCTCCTCAGAAAGTTAGCCTTCCCTTGGAGTCTCTGTAACTGAAGCAGATTTGAAGGTGGAGGCAAGTCAAGAATTACCTGAACCTTGAATGGATCGAGTCGAATTCCCTCCTTAGACACTATGAATCCAAGAAAATGACCAGAACCAACACAAAACACACATTTTTGTGGATTGAGTCATCTTTTGTAGCGTCGACACTATAAAAATATAGCTCTTAAATGCTGCGGGTGATCAGATTGCTTTCGTGAATGAGCAAGTAAATCATCAAGGTATGGTTGAACAATATGTTTGATGTCATGGAAGGCATAATTCATTTCCCTCAGAAATGTGGCCCCTGTGTTCTTTAAACCAAATGGGAGTTTCCGATAAGCGAATGCGCCCCACGGACAAATAAAAGCAGTTTTAGATTGGTCCTGTGGGCAGATATTGATTTGATTGTAGCCGGAAAAACCATCCATAAACGAGAATATTTCACATCCAACACATTCATCAATAATCTGGTCGATAAAGGGAGTGGGATAATTGTCTTTTGGATAAGCCTGATTTACATCCCTATAATCGACACACACTCGTATTGTCCCTTGTTTCTTCATGACAGGAACAATATTGGAAACCCAGTCGGTAAGAGGAACAGGGTAAATGAAACTAGCATGCAAAAGTTTTTCAACTTCTGCCTTAATGGAAGCAACCTTCTTTGGATGAACAGGTCAGAGGCATTGTCATACTAGTTTGACATCAGGATACATTTTGATTTCATGTTCAACTATACTAGAGTCTATACCTGGCATCTCCTCATATGACCATGAAAATATATCTCGAAATTCATGAAAAAGAGCACGATAAATATCAAGTTCTGATGGAGAACAAGATTTTCCAACATGAATGTTTTCTACAATGTTAGGTTTGGTCGAAATATTTACAGAAATGGTTTCTTCAATATTTGACAAGTTTCACTCGAAATCTACTGTATCTATGAAAATAAAATTCGAAAGGAAATCGACAACTGAAGGATGATTAAGTTCATTTGAATAATCTTTGATGTGATCTGGAAGATGGGAATGATGATGATAATCCTCCCATGGTTCTCCTTCCATCATCATTGATTGGATGATTCCTTCATCAATAGAAAATATACGTGAAAAAGGATCGGAAGAAGTACCAAATTCTAATGAACGATCTACCCATACAATTGACGAAAATGGATTTGGGTTCGCCATGCAAGCCAAAAATATTGATTGCTATGCTAGCTCAATAGGGCTTAGTGGCATGATTTCATCACTACTGTCAGCTGAAGTGGAAGATATCATGTTGCAAGTCTCAACTTTTTCCACTTTCGCAAAATTTCATGGTGGTGGTAGTGAAAAATTACCCATTAGGGAATAGTATTTAAAGAGACCTACACCAATGTTTTGGAGAGATAGCGGGGGACCGTGTACCAATGGAATGCTTCCAGTAACCCGTGAACTAGAGGCGAAGAAAGTGAGTTGGTCGATAACTGTGATTCTACCTTTATGAGGAAATGCAATCATACAAAAGTATGTTGAAACCACAACAGCCATTCATAAACCCACGACCTTCCTAGCAAAATGTTGTAGTCAAGGGGTCTGTCAACTACCTCAACTTCAACTGTTACGTTTTTCCTCCTAGTTCAATTTGTAGATTATTCAATATTCCACAAGGCGTATATGTGCGACCGTCAAAAGCTTTTAATGTTGTTGGTGAATGTGACAACGGCGATGAACCAAGTGTTTTCCAACAACTCATAGACATTATACAAGTATATGCCCCCTCGTCAATAATGGTTCGATGAACAAGTTTATTCAAGGCATTTACTTGAATTAGAAATGCTAATTGTGCTGGTATCAGTTGGATCAATTCCACCAATTGCTGACAACAAAGCTTGCTTTTGGGAGGGACAATTTTGTAGCACCTCAAGTGTAGACATAGTAGAAGGTGACTGAGCCAAATATTCTACTATGTTATAGTTCTGTGTAGCTCAAGCTCAAGGGTTAAATTTCGATTTGTGTACAACTCCCTTAGGCGGTTTTATTGTTAACTCTAGTGCAATAGGTGGTGGAATAGGATCATTCAAAGTTTTAGTCGAAGGGTTAGGTTAATCAACCTGGTTATTTGATGACGACGATTGATTTCCATAATATTTACTTCATGTTGATACCAAAAAATCATCTTGCTGCTTAAAGGCGAATAGCATAAGCACTTGGGAAGTGGAAGCTTGGTCTGTAGCAACCATATTTGTCTCCAGTTTTGGAAAAGGATTAGTCAATACCACAAATGTATTAGAAGTCTTCAGAAGTTTTGAGACTTCAGAGTGGTGCGGACAATCTCGCGTAAAATGCTCATCGTTACAGATCAAACACGGGTAACGAGGTTTCCTAGCCGAAGAAGAGGAATCAAATGATTTCTCTTGAGGGGAGTTATTTTGTTTCTTCTTGTTTTCCCCTTTTTCTTACCTCCTGGTTGCTTTTCATTCTTGCCCTTATCAGATGACACAACATTGATTTCAGAAGTAAGAGTATTATCAGGTGCATTTGTAGTTTGATTGGTAATGGCAAGTGTTTGACCAGATGGTCTACCTGCTGATTGTGTGCTTGAAGAACCAATCACACCGTCGCTGGCATGAGAGTCCTTACTCAATGGTGGAGGAGGAACAGTGAAAGCTGGTCAGGGTGCATTCAGAATCTTGTCATAGAGCGTGCTAGACTGTGTATATATCAAGTCCAAATATTGGGCACGAGCAATTACTTGCTCTTCTGTGACAACTCCACCTTTCGCCACATCCTCAGTGATAGATGGTAGCAAAGATTTTATAAACCACTCAGCTAGAAGCTAATCAAGAACATAAGTTTTAACCATTCGACGATGATGACGCCACTCATGAATATGATCAGAGATATGAGTAGTAGTAGTATGTTTAAATTTGGTTAATAGTTCCATTCCAGTCTTATATCGTATGGGTAACTGGAAGTAGGTTAAAAAAGTGGTAGCTAAAGCAGTGAAGTTATCGAAAGAAGCTCGTGGTAACTTGATGTACCACTTTGTAGCCGGACCAGTAAGTGTTCTTTGGAAAAGGAAAAGTCTAACATAATCATCATTCAAGGATTTTGATGAACACCATAAATGAAAAGTCATGACATGGTTGGACGGGTCTTCTCCAGGGTTTCCATTGAATTTCGGAATATCGGAAGGTAACTTATGAGGAATCACCGGCCACCAAGGTGCATAAAGAATTGGGTCATTGGTGAGCCGATTTAGATCTGGTAACTCAAGTGTCACAACGAAAGGCAATTGTCTATTGAGGTCAGGTTGAGCATATCCAGGGTAAGATGGAATTGCCTGGGAAATGGGCCTTTGCATACCAACATAAGGCATCTGTTGCTGGTAACCTTGATATGGGTAAGTTTGTTGAGAAAATCTGGTGTAAGGTTGTTGTTGTTGTTGTGCACCAGGGTAAATTTGCTGTTGTCCAAACCCAGCATAGGCTTGTTGACCAAGGCCTGGATAAACTTGTTGCTGACCAAACCCAACATAAGCTTGTTGTCCAAGTCCATGTTGAGGTTGGTATTGCTAGAATTGTTGTTGTTGATATTGGGGCTGCCAAGGCTGTTGAATCAACTGTTGTTGTTGTTGGTACAATGGTTGTTGATTTAACGATTTTTGTTGCCCACCAATGTAAGGTTGACCAAGTTGTGAATACACTAAACCAGTGTAAGTCTGAGTCATTCCAATAAAAGGTAAACTAACTTGAAGTTGTTGGGCTCCAGACACAAGTGGTTTTTGTAAAACTACCTAAGAAGGCTGGATCTGTATACCTGAAACTTGGGGGTCTGATGTTGAAGGGCCAACTTGCATAGGTTGCAATACAACAATATGGGCTTGTGACCGTGGCACAATTGTAACAACAGGTGTTGTAGATATGGATGATACAACTTGCATAGGTTGTGATGGATACATAAGCCTAGGTTGAATGGGCATGGTTGGTTTCCACTGACATACAATCATTCCAGGCTGACCTAAAGACGACGACATACCAACATATGGTTTCCCCCCAGAATAAGGAGGATAAGGAGAATATGCATATTGTTCTCCATATTGGGGTAGTCGAGTGTTAAACGGATACAGAGGACGGTAACCAGATGAACCACCTTTATATGAACTTGATGGGTCTAGCTGTTCGGTACCAGTAAATGAGGAACCAGATAAAATACCAGTAGAGGACATTGGTGAAGACCAAAGGCTAGAAGCAACAACTGAGCAGGTTCCTGATAAAGATTGGTAACTCAATGGGATGGACAAAAAACCATACAAGTATGACTCAAGTGTCATAGTAAACATCGAAGAGGTTGTGATAGAAGATTCTGTCGTGGCTGTAGCAGATGGTACGGTCTAGGATGTTGACTCTGCCATAGTCAAATGTCCAAATAAGTTTCCTAACGAATCAATAAGTGTCTGAAAATAATCAAGATCGAAAGGAGCAGTGAAATGAGGAGTATGAGGATACAGCTAAAGTCCAGTTCCAAAAAGAAATGGAGTTCTAGGTGATTCTACCTTAGGTTCCTCTTCTATTGAAATCAAACCAGGTGGAAGAACTTCACCGTCTGGTCCGTAATAGATTTCTGGTTGTTGCTGAGGTAAAGAGGAGGTCTCAACGTTACGGATGTTTGAGGATCTACCAGTCAATCTTCTTCCGGTAAGGTAACAACTTCTGATTGTTCCACCTCAAGATCCAAATGTTCTAGTAAAAGAACAAGTTCAGGTTGGGCTTTGTGAACAACTTCTGGCTCATAAGTAACTTTTGATTGAACCATGATGGGTTCGGGATGTAGTTCTAGTTGAACAAATTTAGGTTCAGAAGTAATTTCTTGTTGAACAACTTTAGATTGAGAATCAACTTGTTGTTGAACAACTTGGGTTACCATTTCACTAGATTCAGTTCTAGTTTCCTCAGGTAATTGTGGAGATTCCACTTCAGTAACAGATGTACCAGTAACCGTAGGAGTAACTGGGGTCACAATACTTACCGGTATAGGTGTTTCTGGTAATTCAGATGAAGAACCAGATGTTTGTGAAGTACTGGATCTAGTCAAACAAGACCGCTTTGATCGAATAGGTGTAGCTTCGGGTGGTAAAGGCAGTTTACTCGCTGCTCTCTGCGAACGACGGGGTAAGGGTTGATTTTCCTCCACGATTGCTGATTGATTTTATTACAAAAAAGAAATAAAAAAAAGGGGTAAGCTAGGAAAAAGGTTTACCAAGCAACTGTGAACTGCAGAATACCTCCTGGCAAACCAAGAAGTACGGGCAGGCAATCTCCCCGAATGTTGTGTTCGGTGTATCATAGTGTACAAGGCGACTGATTTGGTTTCCTAAGGATGGATAGAAACCTAATGTTTTCCTCCCATATATACCTGAAAGTATGTGGAGGCCCAATCCATATTAGCACTATCTAATTCAAAACCGCACAGTGAGAGCATTACCATATACTTTCCATACTGTAACACCACCCTATATACCCAAAGGTACATGGATGAGCTACGATATACTCACGTACGTGGAATGAGATATCACACTCGGGATGTATTGCAGACAAGTTAGTGACAACTGCTATGTTTTATGACGCCGGAACACGTCTCTAGCCTAGAACCTCTAAATGTTATTTGTTAGGTGACAATGCTCCATTAAGTAAATTGATGTTAATTTTAAGTTGATCTTGCTTAAGAATTTGCCTTTCAAGGTTCACCACGTGATGTATTTTCAATTCCTAGAATGCAACTAATATGATAAGCATTCTTTCCATTCAATTTAATAATGAAAATCTTAGCTAATAGGCGTAGAACAATCAAATTTCTTTCAATCAAAGAGAAAATAGCACAATTTAATGAAATTTCCCTAAACTATTCCTATGAGCACACACAATCTTTTTTAATGCACGATGCAAGTTTTTTTGTTTTGTTTTTTTTGTTTGTTTGTTTGTTTTGTTTTGTTTTGTTTTTTTTTTGTTTGTTTTTGTTTTGTTTTGTTTTGTTTTTTGTTTTTTGTTTTTGTTTTTGTTTTGTTTTTTTTGTTTTTTGTTTTGTTTTTTGTTTTGTTTTGTTTTTGTTTTGTTTTTTTTGTTTTGTTTTGTTTTTGTTTTTATTTTTGTTTTTTCTTCTTCTTCTTCTCTCTTTTTTTTTTTTTTTCGATTCCCTTAATGTCATGATGAAAAAAAGGAAACTAATGCACATACAATCAATCAATATTTTTACAAGAACGAAGACCTTACGACAATTCTGTTTCGAACGAAAAAAAGACTTTTACGACACTTTCTTTCTAACAAAGATTAATTGACTATAATCTAACTTTGACGATGAATCGATAATGACAAAGAAATCATTTAAGAAACATTAATCAATCAAGTCAAAAAATGGCTAGAAAAGGAGATACAATCTTGGTTTTAGAGACATGACACTGATTGATCATTCAGCAAGCAATCAAACAGAAGAAATTTGGTGAAAAACCTTATCCAAAGGTGGAAAACTGACCCAAGGAGGATCAACGCAACCCTGAATGGGAGACAATGCGCTTTAGAGAACTGTCCCTAAGCCAAGGGTGCTCTGTAGCGCATTGTGTCCCTCACAAGCCTGCGCTGGTGACAGTAAGCCATTTCAAGAGGTAAATAAATACAGTTTTTGACCAAAATTCACTTCAATAAGGCTGAAATACAATCAATGAAAGGAAGTAAGGTCTGCTAGAGTGTCTTAGGATGTGTATAAGCTACTTGGAATGATGATCGTTCCCCAGTATGGTCGCCAATTTGTTATGAAGAATTTGGTATCTACAGATAAATACTAATTCCCTAGATAAGTAGCCATATCTAGAACAACAGTTTAAAGCACTTTAACCTTTTTCTATAAACAATAGATAAGACAAAGAGAATGAGAGGACCTACTTGTACTTTCACTTTCCTCTTGTCTCCTTTGTATCGGTCCCGTCGCTCCTTCCCATACTTAACACGCTTGAGAAGTACCTGTAAACATCAACAGAAGACAAAGAACCAATCAAAGCAAAAGATATATTGATTACAAGTAAATGGAATCAGATACATTCAAACATATAAGCATCATATATCAACATAATCATATGGAAAAAGGTGTAAATACATTATTGAATAGAAGGAAGAATTACAACCATGGAGCCTTATTTGGAGTCACTCCTCCATCTTTGGTTCCATCCACATCACATCATAAGCATGACATTCCAGCAGCATAATGACACTTACAATAGTCTCAATTCTCAAACTAACATTATCTCCTTACAATTCATCAAAGTCCAACCCTTGATCACTTAGATGAGTGCTCAATTTATAGGAATATGGAGGAGGTTTTGTCATCAATGAGGGTATTGAATGGCCTTCCAAACTTAGAATTAGTTCCATGGAGGAAGGGATGAGAGGATAGGAGGTATCTTAACTCATTCCTCATCCATTTTCGAGCTCATAGGAGATGATAAGTGTGGGCATCTTCTAGAAGGCTCCAGGAGATAAGAATATTCCCCAAACCTGATGTGAATTTCGCTCAAACTTTCCCAGCGTAGGTCAAAGAGGGCCTAAGTGCTCCGTAGAGCACACTGACATGGACTTAACTACTCTACAACGCACCCTTGCATGGGCCTACCTGCGCTGGTCCCTCTAGAGGTCATTTCAGGATGCCTTCAGGCCATGAAACTGTCTGGGAAGGAGGCATTCAAAAGGTTGACTTGTTTAGGGCATGTAGCAACTGAAATTAGGGTTTGATGAGCCCTAAAACACTGATCTGGATGATGGGAGTGATGTGCCCAAATGGATATGTAACAGAATGTGACTAGGTTAACTCAGGTTTTAGGGTTAGCTATGTGACTTAGGGATGTAGAATAATTAGGGATAAAAAATAACTAAACATACAGACAAATTAAGAAAGGAAGGCAAATCAACTATGGTTAGTTTATTGGTTTCTTTCTTGACCTTATTAACCTAAATGATGAAGATGAAAAGAGATGAAAATGAACTCACCCAAAAAAGTGTTGTAGGAGATGAAACTTCTTAAGCTAGAGCCGTGCTCCATTTGAATGAACCTACACACATTATGAAACCTTCTTGCAAATAGGAGTTGATCTTGATCTCTAATACAATGTGATAAAACACCTATCTCTACCATGTAAAATAATGAAACAATGTTGTATGTTGACCCAAAGTGTCATTAGAAAGGTGATACCTCTTTTAACCTAACTATGATGGAACATCCCTTGAGGTAGAAGGATTAAATCAACTAAGGTGAGAGAAGGTCTATGTTAGGATTAAAAATAATATGAGAGAAATAATGGTAACAATCAAATACATAAAAATAACACAAATAAACCATGCACACCATGATTTACACGTGTTGTTTTTTTTTCCCAGAGGAAAAATCATAACTTTCATTATATAAAATATTGAAAATTACATGTTGTCGATGCTTTAAAAGCATATCCAAAATGGTGATCTACGCTGACCATGATGCAAAATATACCCCAATATAAATATCTTGGAGAAGATCATACCGAAAGTCAATCACATATGTTCAAAAACTTGTATCCATTCCTATTAACTAACTATCATCCTATATATATATATATACAATGTGGAAAATATAACTTTAAAAAAGTATAATAGTTCATATGATGTCAAGTAAGTGTTGTATCTTGTAATAGATTGTCGATAAAAGGCCTGTGGTAATACTATAAGTGGTTTGGATTAATCTATTATGATATCAACCAAGTACCAAGCTCCTTCAACGCGGCTTCCTTGGACAAACCGTCAGAAATAGTATTCCTTTCCATGTAAACGTGAAGATAGGAAACACAATCAAAATGTGATTTTAATAAAATTACTTCGTCCAACAAATTTATGAGTGTGTGAATGTGACATTCTGACTATTGATTGAAAGATTTAATGATAATTCTATAATCTTCAAATATTTGTAGCCGTCGACACCCTTTTTCAATGGAAAAGAGGAGTAATCTTAGACTGTTGATCTCTGCAAAATTATTTGTACCCATAGCCAGGCCCATTTTTAATTTGAAATAATGGTTATCATTTAGATAAAGGACTGCACCACCTCCACTTCTACCCTATTGAGATGATCCATCGAAATATGCCCATGGAATTGAACGATCAATAGTCTCAACAATAATGTTCTGTGGGTCCTGTTGCTGCTCTTCATCAGGGATAAAGTTGTAAATAGCTGTTATTTCGGCTCCTATTAGATCCAATTGTTTGATTGAATCATGGAATATTTTTTGATTCCTACCAAGCCAAATACCCCAATAGACCAAAAGGGGAATATTTCTAAGTTTATGAGACTATGCCGCTTCCCACCATGAAATCCAATTTCGTTGATATTATCCCCCTGCCATCTTATACGAACATCTAGAGCCCGCTAAATTAGATTCGAAATTTGTGTAGAATAAGAACAATGTAAAAATAAATGGTTGACAATCTCATCATTGTTATGGCGCATCACACACAATGATGGGACCTAAAAAGATCTTGTTTCAGATTTTCCCCAGTAGGAACTTTGTTCTCTAATAAACACCACATAAACAATCTAGCTTTAGCTAGGCTCTTCAGTTTCCATAACTGTCTCCACCACCAGGATAGCGCTTCAGGTTCATGATCAACATAAATAAATATATATCCTTCTTTAGGAGTATACCTACCACGAGGAGAGTATATCCATATGAGTTCATCATTTTGATCGTGAATTCTAATATGTGATGCCAATAAGGAATTTTTGAAATGAAGCCACCTCTAATGCCATTGTTATGGTAGATTTAGTTCCTGAGTTTTTAGACATTTTTGTCCCCAAATAGAAGAATTATCCTGGTCAAAAATCTGGTTTAATGTCTTTTTTCCCATATCTGACATAATTTCAATTAGTTTAGGTGGGAGGAGGTGAGAATTGCCACTTCTAGACCACAGATCGATCCCAATATGAACCTTCTCACCCGATCCCACATGCCAAGCTAATACAAACTGATATATCCAAAGGAATTTAGTACTACCCTTGAAACCGTCGAAATGTTCAATATGTTCTTATTCGGAAGTCGGATCCAATCCTCCAATGAGAGATTTACGTGTGTTATTTTTGTGTATGTGGTTGTTACCATTATTTCTCTCATATTATTTTTAATCCTAACAAGTGGTATTAGAGCCACGGGTTGAGGTTAAAGATGAAACATAAGCTTAATGGGTTTTGATCAACAAGTGTAAGAACGCAAGGGGCCAGAATCCATGTTATGCAACCATCTCACAAAATAGAAGAAAAGATAGATCAACGACTTCAAAATCAGCCACTTCAAGGGGGAACCTCCTTTACGTTACACAAATGAACAATTCTTCGATGATACAATGAAAAGACCTCCTTTCTATATATAGGAGTCTAAAGGGTCCCAATACAATCAAAACCCACATAACAATAATATTTTAGGGGCACAAAAATAACAATAATGAGCTTCTATGGGGCACAATAATAACAACATGGTGACTATATGGGCACAATAATACAATAAGGGGGTTGCACTAATAATAATAAGGGGTTACACTAGTAGTATAGGGACCTAACATGTCCCTCTCCTTCAAAAAGTGTTGTCCTCAACGCTTGAGTAGTTCTAGATGCTCCTGTATAAAATTTTCATCCTCCCATGTGGAATCTTCCGCGGGTAAGTTCTTCCACTCGATGAGATACTCTGAAATTGATCGTTTTCGTAGTTGTCGATTTCTTGTTTCTATGACTGCTTCACATTCCGATATGATTTTTCCTTCCTCTTCAAGTTATAGCAATATTGTTTGAACTGGGATCTTCTGTAACTTTTGAATGAGTGCCCACACTTCTTCGTCATTCTTCCATTCATCCCTTGCTTCGTTTATCCAATCTGGTTGGATAATAGAAATGACACAAAAAATCCTTCCACGTCCTCATCCTTTCTTGAGAGTGCATCTACAACAACATTTTGCTTCCCTTTTTTGTATATGATTTCAAAGTCATAACCCAACATCTTTGTGACCCATTTTTGTTGTTCTTTTGAAGATAATATTTGTTCTAAAAAGTATTTAAGACTATCATGATCCGTTTTTACCTTGAAGTGTCTTCCCATTAGGTATGGTCGCCATTTCTTAAGTGCATATAGTATTTCCAAAATTTCCTTCTCATAAATAGCTTTGTGTAAATACTTTCCTTTGATTGGACGACTTTCGAAAGCAATGGGTCTTTCTTCTTGGATTAAAACATCACCAATTCCATTTCCTAAGGAATCACATTCCACAATAAAGGTTTTTGTGAAGTCTGGCGTAGCCAAGACCAGTGCTTGGAACATTGCCTCATTAAGATGTTCAAAGGCCTTCGTTGCTTCTGGAGTCCAAGAAAATGCATATATATTTAGTGATGTTGTTAGAGGTGTTGCCATTCTCCCATAATTACTAAAAAACTTGAGATAATACTCTTTCAACCCGAGAAATCCTCGTAGATGCTTAATGGATGTGGGAATTTTCCATTCCTTAATGGATTTAATTTTTCTAGGCTCTACCTTAACACCTTCATGAGATACAATATGACCCAAATATTCCACCTCTTGTACTCCAAAGAAACATTTGGAGCTTTCTGCCTATATTTGTTTCTCCTCCTATAATTTTGACACCCTGTCAACATGTTGAACATGATCCTCCCAAGACTTGTTGTAGATTAATATATCATCAAAAAATACTAACACAAATTTTCTAAGGAAGGGTTTGAAAATGGAATTCATTAGACCTTGAAATGTAGAAGGTGCATTGGTAAGGCCAAAAGGCATGACCAAAAATTCTTAATGACCCTCATGAGTTCTAAATGATGTTTTTGGAAGGTCTCCAGTCTTCATTCTAAGTTGATGATATCCTAAATGAAGATCCAACTTGGTGAAGTGAATTGCTCCATGTAATTCATCAATAATTCATCGATGATTGGAATGGGAAATTTACCTTTAATAGTGAGCTTTTTGAGCTCCATATAATCTATACACATGCACCATGATCCATCCTTCTTGTGCACTAATACTAATGGAGCAGAGAAAGAAATTTGACCAGGTTGAAGTATACCAGCCTCTAGCATTTCTGCCACCATACATTCAATTTCATTCTTTTGGGCATAGGGATATCTGTAAGGCCCAATGTTTGGAGGAACACTTCATGGAATCAAATGAATAGCATGATCATGATCAAAAATAGGTGGGAGGCCTTTGGGAGTCTCAAATACCTTGGAATGATTATCCAAGACTTTTTGGAGATCTGGAGAAATAGATGATTTCGATGTGGGAACCTTTAGCGAACATAATTGTGCAATTACGCCTCGTTGTTATTTATTTAGAATATTTTTTCATTCCGTCAGAGCTTATTATATTTCCTGGTGTTAAATTGGAAACTAGGGACAAACTCCATGTGGGTTAGCTTATTTCTGGCAGCTGATATTTTTATTGGATCCCTCTCGTCGAGAGGTGTAGAATTGATCCAAAGATCATTCGATTCCGATAAGTATTTATGGAGATATGAATTTATTTTGTTTATGTAATTATTATCAAGCCGACCAGCACTTATGTAGGCTCTAGAAGCCCAACCGACGTGTCTATTCATCATCCTCGTTTTAGTATAAATAGATGAGGATTTGATATCATTTGCACACATCTCTTGTGATCTCTCTCCACGTGTTTGGGTTTTGTGGACAGAGAGATCTAAAGGAGAATACGTTTCTCTAAAGGCTGATCTAGCCTTACCCTAGCTGCTGATGATGCCCTAATCCAACGCAGTCATGAAGACATCTATACACAGTCAAAGTGATGCTCTAACTCATTGCTAAGGAGTGGCTTAATACGTTGTTCATGGAGTCACACTTGTATGTTGTTCATGGTTATGTTGTACAGTCAACGTGATGCCCTAATTATACACAAGGCAGAGATCCTTACAGGCAATCAGACTCCATACAGACACAACATAATGACTCCATACGGACGCAGCATAATCTATGTATCAGGTCAATACATGAAACAGAATCATGGTGATAAAGTCGCAGAGGGTAGCTGCATTAAAGGTGAAGTAAAGTCGCAGTATATATGCAGCCGCAGTGATAACAAACATGTAGAGCCGCAGGCAATAATACAACGCAACAAGATATATATATTCGCAGGCAATGGCACTATATATATATCCGCAGGTCATGAAGGTCTGTTCATGATGAAGGATATTACGCTGTCCAGGAAGCACCATATACGCAGGTCATGAAGGTCTGTTCATGATGAAGGATATTACGCTGTCCAGGAAGCACCATATACGCAGGTCATGATCCGCTGTAAGTGGAAACACCCCAATCCAATCCACAGTAAATGAAGACACCATATACGCAGACAAAGTGGAGACGTATTAGATGCAGTCAAGGTAACAAAGCCACCGTCATGATAACCTAGCCACAGTAAGCAGCAGAAGGATGATCTACATACGTTGTAATGGGAGTCAACAACATGAAGACTCTATACAACAGTCTATACGCAGCCATGGAACATGTGGCCTTGGAAACATCGAAACGCAGTCATGAACCAACGCAGTCATGAAGACTGATCCAACGCAGTCAACACGCTGTTATAAAGACTCATTCGCAGGTCATACGCAGATATGGAGACACTATTATATGTTGGAAGACCTGATACGACACACAGCGTGGACAGTCTATACGCTGTCATCATACGCAGCAATGGAAACTCTTTATACACAGCCGCAATTATGAAGAGGAATCACTGTAATGGCATGAAGCCATAGAGAGTCGCTTTCAAGCAAAGTCACAGTCAAGGTCATGGAGCCATAGTGAGTTCAGTCTCCTCGAATGGATTTAAGAACTAAAGCGTATCCATTCTCGGCATGGCAATCTTGATATGACAAGGAGCAGTTTTGATTTCGGTGGCAGTCCTGTCGCATACTTGTTATAGTCTTGCCATAAGAATTTAATGAGAAGATCCTTCGCATAAGTATCATCACTACATTCAGATATAGCTCAACATGTTTCGAAGAAGTGACAAGGACAACATGATGAAGAATGAGATCATGATCAATGGACAACATGATAGATAAGATCATGGGCAGCATAGTGATCATGAGCAGCGTAATGATGCATGTTGCAGCATGATGGTGCTACATGGTAAGGTGCAGCAAATGGACGAAAGGCAGCACTACGATAGGTATCTATGCTTAGATCTAGAGAAAGTCAAAGTGTTGACTTATTTTGTAAATGTACTCTCTCTCTCTCTTTCTCTGCTGAACTTTGAAGAACATAAAAGAAGAATTGATCAAGGGTTTCCCCACACATTGTGGGGTTTGTCCCTGGCTTGCGCCACATCCTGTGTCCTCTTGTCTTGGCTTGTCTTCTGCATATTATATTTATGTTCTATCTGCAATTTATCGTAATGCTGATGTGATTGCTAACTGTGAAAATTTAAATAAATTGCTCTAGCATAGAACATACCAAAAATTAATATGGTATCAGAGCTGAGGTGAAGACAATGCCCAAGCAAGAGTGAAATAGCAATCACCGAAGAAAGTTGGGACAAGACAGAAGGATCAATGGGTTCCTAATAATTCACCGAGGGTGAATTCAAAGCAAAGAATGTTATCAGAATGACGCAGCGGAAGATTTTGATGGTCCATCTTAAGATCACTTCATTGGGAAGTTCGGATCTAAGGGTGGAAGGAAAGGTGGATGCCTTGTTGAAATAAGTTCGGCCGTTATGCAAAGGAGTGTCCGAATGGCAGAGACACATCTCTTGATGAAGATAACAATCATTCCTGGGACATATTCAATGATCAAAAGAATGACTGGTAATGCAGGTCATCAAGGAAATGGTCGACTCTTCCACGAAAGCAAGGAACCCCAAAATCTCTTTTATGTACCTGATCGAACCTGATGTCCATCTCGGAAATGGAAGTCAAAGGTTACAAGGTGGCACTTATCAATGGAAAGGTACGTGTTTGAAAATAGATCTTTTAAAGATGTTTTTGAGTTCAGGGTTGTATCAAGTTGCAGGAAGTCCACTGGGGACCATGTCCATTGACTCAGCACCGGAGGTCTGTGAGTCAAATGGTGACTAGGATGCCTGAATTCAAAAGGAAGCATGAAGGTACATGTCTGAAATGTACCAAAGGAAAATATTATAAGGGTACCATTCCCCTCATGCAGCAAGTTCACAGGTTTGGAACAACCCGAGGAGTTTGAGAATCATGATCAAGGAATCTCATGCAGCTGAGATTCACTAGGAGTGAAACCGATCCAAACCATTACTCGAAGGTTGTGGATGATAAACCTCTCGTACCGGCACCTATGTCTGACAGGTGCAGACCCTCTCATTTATAGGAGACAGAGGGAGTTGGATTCTGAATGTGGGAAGATAAGATGCAAGCTTGTGACTGCCTCAAGGATCTTAACTTTCAGAAGTTATATGGTAATGATGTCGGACCAGATTTGGGAAATGCCTCTGAGTTTCATAAACTCATTCGAATTGATGTTCTTGGAGAACCTCCGTCTGGACATGTGTGTTGCAGTTAGCATGGTGAGCTCATATTTGGTTGAGCCTCACTAGATTGGTGCCAAGAATCTTCTAAGATATCTTCAGGGCACAATCTCTCATGAATTGAGAAACATTGCCGGAAATATGAAACCACATGATTATTCGAATGATGAGTGGGTAGGCAGTATGGAGGATCACTATAGCACTTCTCAGTGCTGTTTCTCTTTGGAATCTGCCTCGATATCCTGGATGAGCAGGAAGCAGAAGTCAGTGACTTTGAGCACCATCAAGGCAGAATACATTGCTGATAGTATGGCCATTTGTGAGGCAGTCTAGTTGCTGAAGCTATTCAGTGAGTTGTTTGTACACATGATGAATAACACTATGATTCTCTATGAAAACCAGAGATGGGATTCAATTATTGAGGAATCCCGTATTTGAAAATTGCTCCAGCGGACAGACATCAGATATTGCCTTATCTGGGATATGGAAAGTCGATGATCAAGGAGGCTCCATCACACTGAGATGATGTACAGGACAGAGCCCTAAGGAAATATCAAATTTGTGATTTTCCCGAACGATTTGAAGTTGTCGAGAGACCTTTGTAAAAGGGTCCTGCATGCTGCATACATTGAGCTCTAGGAGCTTTGGGGGTCTTGCAGTTCTATTGGAGCAACATACGACCACAGAGTGACTCACCCTTCCCTGGTGGTGCGCACTGAAACAAGATGATTCGCTCTCTTGTGGGACAAGATGATTCTCTCTCTTGTGGGAAAAGATGATTCGCTCTCTTGTGTAGCAGGATTGATGTGTTCTCCTGTGAGGCCTGGATTGATGTGTTCTCCATGGCGATTGTAGCAGGATTGATGTGTTCTCCTGTGAGGCCTAGATTGATGTGTTCTCCATGGTGATTGTAGCAGGATTGATGTTTTCTCCTGTGAGGCCTGGATTGATGTGTTCTCCATGGCGATTGTAGCAGGATTGATGTGTTCTCCTGTGAGGCCTGGATTGATGTGTTCTCCATGGCAGCCTGGATTGATGTGTTCTCCATGGCGATTGTAGTAGGATTGATGTGTTCTCCTATGAGGACAAGATTGATTAAGTTCTCCTGTCGAGGCATCCTACCCATGCAGTCTGGGACTCATGGGAAGTACCTCTCATTTGATCAATGAGCAGGGAAATGAAGTTAGGGACCATAGTAGTACCGATGGACGCATCGTTGTATCTACTGTACTCCCTGCGCTAGGATGTCCTCCATTGATTTGGGATCAATGATACTGGTCTGGGACCAGTGGTAGGAGTTATACATGCTATGACGCTGACTTCGGGTCGGCTGAGACTGGTCTGGGACCAGTGGTACATACTCCGAGACTGACTTCGTGTCAGTGCAGTACTGGTCTAGGACCAGTGAGAGTGGTACATACTATGACACTGACTTCGGGTCGGTTGAGACTGGTCTGGGACCAGTGGTACACTCTCTGAGACTGCGATATTGGTCTGGGACCAGTGGTAGGAGTGGTACTTACTATGAAGCTGACTTCGGGTCAGTTGAGACCGGTCTGGGACTAGTGGTATGCACTCTGAGACTGACTTCAGGTCAGTGGAGAATGATATGACTCATTCTCGATCAATTCTTCTTCTTCATAGTTTAGCGGAGATGAGCAGAGCAGAGTAGAGCCAGCAGAGCAAAGCTAGTAGAGCTGAGCTGAGCAGAGCAGAGCCAGTAGAGCTAAGCAGAGCAGAGCTAGCAGAGCCAGCAGCGCTGAGCAGAGCAGAGTCGAGCCAACAGAGCTGAGCAAAGCCAGCAGAGCTGAACAGAGCCAGCAGAGCTAGGCAGAGTAGTGCAAGGCACTAATGGCAGAGATAGTACAAGTCGTACATATGGATCAACGGATGGAGTTCTCCGTAGTTGAGAGGGAGTGTTAAATTGGCAACTAGGGACAAAATCCATGTGGGTTAGCTTATTTTTGGCAACTGATATTTTTATTGGATCCCTCTCGTCAAGAGGTGTAGAATTGATCCAAAGATCATCCGATTCCGATAAGTATTTATGGAGATATGAATTTATTTTGTTTATGTATTTATTATCAAGCCGACCAACACTTATGTAGGCTCTAGAAGCCCAACTGACATGTCTATTCATCATCCTCGTTTTAGTATAAATAGATGAGGATTTGATATCATTTGCACACATCTCTTGTGATCTCTCTCCACGTGTTTGGGTTTTGTGGACAGAGAGATCTAAAGGAGAATATGTTTCTCTAAAGGCTGATCTAGCCTTACCCTAGCTGCTGATGATTCCCTAATCCAACGCAGTCATGAAGACATCTATACACAGTCAAAGTGATGCTCTAACTCGTTGCTAAGGAGTGGCTTAATATGTTGTTCATGGAGTCACACTTGTATGTTGTTCATGGTTATGTTGTACAGTCAATGTGATGCCCTAATTATACACAAGGCAGAGATCCTTACAGGCAATCAGACTCCATACGGACGCAACATAATGACTCCATACGGACGCAGCATAATCTATATATTAGGTCAATACATGAAGCAGAATCATGGTGATAAAGCCGCAGAGGGTAGCTGCATTAAAGGTGAAGTAAAGTCGTAGTCTATATGCAACCGCAGTGATAACAAACACGCAGAGCCGCAGGCAATAATACAATGCAACAAGATATATATATTCGTAGGCAATGGCAATATATATATATACACAGGTCATGAAGGTCTGCTCATGATGAAAGATATTACGCTGTCCAGGAAGCACCATATACGCAGGTCATGAAGGTCTGTTCATGATGAAGGATATTACACTGTCCAGGAAGCACCATATATGCAAGTCAAGATCCGCTGTAAGTGGAAACACCCCAATCCAATCCACCATAAATGAAGACACCATATACGCAGACAAAGTGGAGACGTATTAGATGCAGTCAAGGTAACAAAGCCATCGTCATGATAACCTAGCCGCAGTAAGCAGCAAAAGAATGATCTAGATACGTTGTAATGGGAGTCAATAGCATGAAGACTCTATACAACAGTCTATACGCAGCCATGGAACATGTGGCCTTGGAAACATCGAAACGCAGTCATGAACCAACGCAGTCATAAAGTCTGATCCAATGGAGTCAACACGCTGTTATAAAGACTCATTCGCAGGTCATACACAAATATGGAGACACTATTATATGTTGGAAGACCTGATACGACACAGAGCGTGGACAGTCTATATGCTGTCATCATACACAACAACGAAACTCTTTATACACAGCCGCAGTTATGAAGAGGAATCACTGTAATGGCATGAAGCCACAGAGAGTCGCTTTCAAGCAAAGTCATAGTCAAGGTCATGGAGCCGTAGTGAGTTCAGTCTCCTCGAATGGATTAAGGAACTAAAGCCTATCCATTCTCGGCATGGCAATCTTGATATGACAAGGAGCAGTTTTGATTTCGGTGGCAGTCCTGTAGCAGACTTGTTATAGTCTTGCTATAAGAATTCAATGAGAAGATCCTTGGCATAAGTATCATCACTACATTCAGATCTAGCTCAACATGTTTCGAAGAAGTGACAAGGACAACATGATGAAGAATGAGATCATGATCAATGGACAACATGATAGATAAGATCATGGGCAACATAGTGATCATGAGCAGCGTAATGAGGCATGTTGCAGCATGATGGTGCTACATGGTAAGGTGCAACAAATGGACGAAAGGCAACACTATGATAGGTATCTATGCTTAGATCTAGAGAAAGTCAAAGTGTTGACTTATGTTGTAAATGTACTCTCTATCTCTCTCTTTCTCTGCTGAACTTTTAAGAACATAAAAGAAGAATTGATCAAGGGTTTCCCCACACATTGTGGGGTTTGTCCTTGGCTTGCGCCACATCCTGTGTCCTCTTGTCTTGGCTTGTCTTCTGCATATTATATTTATGTTCTATCTGCAATTTATCGTAATGCTGATGTGATTGCTAACTGTGAAAGTTTAAATAAATTGCTCTAGCATAGAACATACCAAAAATTAACACCTGGCTTCCTTGCGATACCCCTTAATTCAACTTCCTTTGCTTCCAAAGAAAAATTCATGAAAAGTTCTTGAAAGTTAAAAGCTATTGTACCCAAGGATTGTAGCCATTGGACTCCTAGTACAACATTAGCACCACCCATTGGAATGGAAAGCATTGGACTATTCAATACATATTCTCCCATGGATAGCTTGATATTATGGCACTTTCTAGAGCAATTTATGGTTCCTCCACTTGCAACCATCACTTGACACTCTAGTGATGGATATAGGAAGCAATTCAATTCCTTGGCTATCTTACAATGAATAAAATTATGGGTACTACCCGAATCTTGATAGTTTGAGGAGTGGTAATTCTGGCCAATGCATTACAAGATATGGTCAGATTCATTTCTTCTTTCTCTAGGGTTTGTTCCTGGTGTATATCCTATTCTTTTGACATTTCTTGTTCCTTTTCTTCCTCCTCTTCACAATATGTGTAAAATAATTTATTCTCAGCACACTTATGACCTTTAGTGTATTTGTTATCACAACTGTAACAAAGCCCTTTTGCTATTTTTTCTTCCAATGGTTGTGGTGACAACCTTGTAGGTTTTGGAAGACTATGGGAAACAAAAATTCCATCCTTATAGTTGTGAGTGGTAGGCTTCCTTGTTGCCATAATTTTTCTTTCCATTTTTCTTGCCAACCTGAATGCCTTCTCCAATGAATCAGGTTCCCAAAGGCAAACCTCATGTTGAATGTTATCCTTTAAAGTCCCTATAAACAGATCAATCCTATGATACTCTGTAATATCATTTACCCTTATATTCAATTTTTGGAAGTCCTCAATGTGCTCCATCATTTAACCATTTTTTTTGAGATTTATCAATTGGCTAAAAAAGGTGTTGCTTTTTGTATCCTCATAATGTGCTATGATTTCTTCCATAAAAATTGCCCAAGTGAAAATTTGTTTACGAGAGCAAAGCCATCGATACCATAAAAACTAATTTGGTTCCAAATATAAAGTTGCAATGCATACTTTTTGTGTGTTTTTCACATTATGGAGATCAAAATATTGCTCCATCTGTAGTATCCATGTTACGAGATCCTTGCCATCAAACTTCCTCATATCTATCTTTAGAACATGGTGGGCCTTCAATCCAACGTTAGAGTCTATGAAATCATGATTAACATTTCTTTTGTTCTCATCGTGAGTTTCCTTTACTACCCTTTCGCCATTAGTAAGCATTTCTTGTAGCAAAATTGTCAAATCTGTCTTCAAATCTTCCATGTTGCCTTTAAGTTTTTCTTCTATACCATCCATCTTAGCGTCCATGCCTTTATTTAAACCATCCATATTATATTCCATGCCATCCATCTTAGCTTCCATGCCTTTCTTTAAACGATCCATCTTAGCTTCTGTTACTTTTTGTGAGAGTGAATTTTGTTGCACTTGGTCTCGCAATTTTGATATACCATGTTGCATTTCTTCCTCTTCTTCATGAGTCATGTTAGAGATTTCAGGTTGCTTACTAGATGTTTCCATTTTCTTTCTTCAGGGCATCAATTAATGATAATTATGCTTCACTATTCCCTTTGAATTCCTTCAAACTATTTTTTCAAACCAAACTTATGCAAAAATTTAAAAAAACTACGCACCTTTTTTCACTTTGTAGGAGTTCGATATTGAATCTATTGTATCTATGTAATTTCGGATCTCCAAGGTCTGAAATTTTATCTCGCAGTAGCCCTCTGAGTCCTATTTCCAACCCCCCAAATCGAATCAAGATTGGATTCTCCAAGGAAGAGTTATGCCAAATCTACCACGATGACTTGATTATAAATTAGTTCAGTAGAGAGAACTTGTACGAAGTGCCATGTGTCACTGTTTTAACCTTAGGACTTGAAATCAATACAAAGAAAAATAAAAGCCATCCTATTTCTGTAACGTTTTACGAAATTGTAATCTGATGCTTAGAGAAAAAGTTATGACGATTTTCCCCAGGTCACCTGTTTGAGATATAATTCGTGATCCTGCAAAAACCCTAACGTTGTTGGATCCTATATCCGAAACTATAGCGATAAAATATGTGGAATTTGGACCCGAGGTTCATAAATATTTCGGGTCAAATGGGTTTTAATTTCAGCTTCTGAAATGTCGTAGAAAAAATGTTATAGTGAAAATTCCACGATGACCTGTTTGGTGTAGTGAAACCCTAGAATCCAAAGGTTCTGATACCAAATGTTATGCAACCAGCTCACAAAATATAAGCAAAGATAGATCAACAAATTCAAAATCAACCTCTTCAAAGGGGAAACCTCCTTTACATTACACAAATGAATAATTCTTTGATGATACAAATGACAAGACCTCCTTTCTATATATAGGAGTCTAAGGGGTCCCAATACAATCAAAGCCTACATAACAATAATATTGCAGGGGCACAACAATAACAATAGTGGGCTTCTATGGGGCATAATAATAACAACATGGGGACTATATGGGCACAATAATACAATAAGGGGGTTGCACTAATAACAATAAGGGGTTACACTAGTAGTATAGGGACCTAACAGTGGTGTTGAAGGTAGCATAACTAAGATGAGCAAGTTTGCGAATGTTGTATGTAGTGAATTGAGAAAGAGAAAATGTACACATTATGTGAAACCATCGTTAGATTTTTGGTAGACCTAGATTAGCATAGATTCTACGGAATTGGCCCCAAGGAATCTTACTTTTTTGTTGGTCGAAGATGACAATCAGGCAATTAGGGTTTCAAATTGGAAATGAGGGAAATGTATTGTTAGGTAAAATTGACTCAGTGAGTCAAAGTTTCTTGGTCAAACAATGGTGGTTTTGGACACATGGTTTTGCTTTCTTGTGGTTTCATCCTATGGATTGCATGTGATGAAGCCTTTAAAAGGCTTGGGAAGAATTCATTGTAATGGGATTAGAGGAAGAAATTCTGGCTCACTTGGTTGGGTTAGCCGAATTTGGCTAAGGGACTAATAGATCTTGTTAGTTGTTTTTTCCATTTTTGGGGTTTTCCAAGATAAATATTGTGTGCATTATTTGTTTTTTTGTTATTGGCTAATATTTATCTCACTTTCTCTAGTTTTTATGTGGTATTAGATCCTCGATTGGCTTGGAATCACTAGCGAGAGTGGCTTGGGTGATGGATTCATTTATTTGGATGTCGGTTTGGAGTATCTAGCAATAGAGGTGTTGAGGCCACACAATTCCCAAGGGCATGATACATATCTAAATTGAGTGCACTGAGTTTAGTTTGATGATGTCTTAATATTTTATAGCGAAGTAGATGTCTACTTACTTCCCTATATAAGGAAATGACGGGCCAATAATGTTGTGTGTTGATGGCAGCGTGAGTATTCCTACGAGTGATGGTGTCAAGCAAGGATGAATATTAGGAGAAGAATATAATTCACTCTGGAATTAGCAAGGTTTTGGTCTCAAAACAAGATTTCACGTGGGTGGTTTAGTGTCACGTGAGGTGTGGTGTGAGCTCCAATGGGAAATTAGCTAGTTTTTCCCTAGATTGATATTTACCAAAATGAAACTTGCGTGTTATATGGTTTGTTGTTATTATTGGTTAATTTATTTCGCTTTGGTAATTTTAAAAATATACAAAAATACAGAAGCATTGGGACAAGGTGGGTATGATTGGGAGGTGATACTGGTATGATGTGTATGTGAGATTGGGAATGAAGGGGAAAAAAGATGGGTATCAAGTAAGAAATTGAATTAGTCTATCTATGAATTAAGGGGACTTGATATGAGAGAGCTAATCAGTTAGTGAATGATGGGGAGAATCTCTGTGTGAGAGAAGGGCATGTGTGATATGTTAGTGAATGATAGTTATGTGAGATGGGTAATGATGGGAATGAAACTTGTCCTTCGATGGGGAATGCAATTTATAGCAAAAAAATTTAAGTAGTATTTTCCTCCCCTACCAAATAAATAGTAAAATGGGCCTCAATCTCAGAGAACCCGTTTGCTTCCATTCAAGCATTCGTTCTAGGTCCTATTATTCTTATTCTATTGGAGTAATATAATTGAAATAAGAGAGGAGGTTTGAAGATACTTTACAAACATGAGAGGACTACTATAAGTAGAAAGGAAAAAATATCAAGGTGTAAGTGAATGGTTAATTGTGGGATCGAAGGCCTATACTATAGATATTTTGTTTAAATGATGCTCTCAAGTATGTGTAATATGACATTAGTACAACCCAAGGCCATTAAGGAACAAAATGAAACATCCTAATCAACTGTGGTTTAGGTAAGGGTATTGAAGCCTTAGTTATAACTAAAATAATGGGAAAATATCTCACTTAAGTACCCAATGTTGATTTTTGATAGCTTGGGAGGTACTCCAAGCCCTAGGGTTCATGGTTTGGAGGTTGGAGCGCTGCAATAAGACATTGTGGGCTTAGAACCCAAGATGTGGGCTTTTCACCCAAGCTGGTGGGTCTGAATCTGTGATGAATTTTGGACATATGATGAATGGAGATGATAGAGCACATTGAGGAGAATCCAACGCACCAAAAATCATTGAATTTCGAGCTGTCTACAATGAGATATGGATTTTTAAAATTTATTATATGTGGCTATAGGTTAATTTGGGAGAAAAGAGTAGGCCGACTTGTGTCCAAATTAGAGTTGTTAAGACCACATGTAGCCCTCACATTTGTGTATAAATTGAGGTGTGTTAAGAGGTTATATTGCATCATCTAAGTGCAAACAAGTCAATATATATTCTCTTTTTTGGGGCGCAGGTCAAGGAGTAAGAACACTGAGGTAGAAGCAGTCGTTTGGGTGAGTTTAGGGTTGATTTGCCTCTGTAGTGAAGGCCAAGTTCACTTGGGAGAGGGTCGAGTGATTTGGGAGGAGATCTAGGTAGTGTGGGTGAATTTTGGAACTATGTTTTGTTATAGGTATGGGCCGCAGACCTTCCTAAAGTTACAACAGGTGTGTAGTCCTTGTTTGAGGAAGATGAGAGGTCTAGCATCCTACTTGGACTAGGCCGCAATCAAGGGAAGGTACAACACAAAACTTGAACCAATTATGGAGCATAAACATAGGAGTTTGCAATGGGGTTTGGGGCTGTTGTGAAGCCCTAACCAGAATTGTCATCTAAGAGTTTAAGTGAAAAAAACCCATGGTCAAGAAGATGTATGATTAGTACCTTATTGTTGACAATGTTTCCTAAGTCGATGATCTGTTTTGGTAGCTTGTAGTAGGCAAAGAGGAGGGGTAGACTTGGTGGTTATATACCCTAACCAGTGGAAAAATGCTACAGTGAATGATAAACAATTGTATTCAGAACCTTTAGACTGTTGGAGGGTAGCATGTAGTTAGCCCAAGTGCATCCCTTGATTACTTGTCACAAAGGGAACTTGGAAGCTAAATGTGGGTGATGTTTGGAGCCTAATGTGTAACACTTTGATGGAAAAAAGTGGCTGATAGATTGGAAGTTTCCTAGCTCAGGTATTGGCCAACCTAGAGGAGAATATTGGATGAGCCAAATTTGATTGTAGCAAAAGTGACTTGCAACAGTGATAACCGACAACCCTCCTAGAGTCTCTATGTGTTGTTTCTTGATGTACTAAGGGGAAACTAGACAATAGATCAGAAGAAAAGGACTGACATGACGAGATATGACATAGAGGTCGTGATTGTCATTGTATCTTGTATTCTTGTACCATTGGATATTTGAGGGCCATTATCCTTGGTACGGGAGCCCTGAATAGTTGTATTATATGTTGATTAATATAACGAAGTTGGGTTTGAAAATTTGTAAAATGTTGTCTATATTTGTGCATGTGAGATTTATTACTGCTTGTATTCCTCTGTGCAAAGTAGCTTTGTTGAGATTCTTGGTTCAGTAGCACTAGAGATTTAAGATTCTATCCTAAAAACCAGGGTCATGGAAATTCAACATGGTATCCGAGCATGTTTAAGCTACTTTAGAAGCCAGTGAATCAAAGAACGCACTGAGAAGTACAACTTAAGAGGGAGTTGGCAACATTGTAGGTGAAGGGCTCACTACAATGTTGAAGTTGTAGGTTGGTCTCTGGTTCGAGGACATGTTGAAAGGATTGTCCAACTATAGTCCATGGAAGGAAAGGATCAAGTTGGTCTCGCAGGTCAACAGGATCTGGGAGTTCATCAAGAAAGCCATCAAGAAGACAACTGACCCTAAGGAGCTAGAAGTGTATGAGGACTTGGATACGAAGGTGAGATTGATCATCCTAGATGGTGTGAAGGATCCCAAATACCTCATTTTTCTGGGAAGAACACTACACATGAGATGTGGATGGATCTTCATAATTTTTTCTAGAATAAGAACTAGAACCATGTAATGGTATTAGAGGATAAGTTTAAGTCCACAAATATGTTGTAGGGCGAAGGAGTGACTTCGTATTTGATGAGGCTGTCTCAGGTCAAATATGAGCGTGCTACCGTCGGTGTGACTATTTTAGATTCAGATATGGTGAGGATTGCTTTGAAAGGGTTCACTGAGGAATGGAAGCCCTTGATAAAGGGGATTGTTGCCAGAGATAAGTTTCGAGACTGGAATATGCTATGGGACAATTTCATTCAGGAGGAGTTGTGAGACAAGGATCTTCATCCAAAGAAGAAGGCTTCAGATGAGGACGTGGCACTTGAAACACGAATGAAGGGAAATCAGAAGAAGGAATTGAGTAAAGTCAAGGGTTTCAACTATGGAGAAATGGGTA
Organism: Pinus tabuliformis; assembly: GCA_031772625.1. Lineage (NCBI taxonomy): Eukaryota > Viridiplantae > Streptophyta > Pinopsida > Pinales > Pinaceae > Pinus > Pinus tabuliformis. The sequence goes on along the minus strand of CM062807.1, from coordinate 993,268,127 downwards.
ATTTTTCGTTGAGATTTTCTATGAAAAAGAAAATGGGAAATGACTCAGAAGAAGAAAGGAAAGCAGGTTTCCAATGTTTCCACTTATGCTGAGATAGATGTTCTCACTAGGAGGTTAGACGAGGAATAATTTTCTATGATCTCTCATATATCGTGGGGTAAAATCTATTAGGATGCATGGTATGTGGACAATGGTGATCGAAACATATGACAAGGTCATAGGAGGTATTCAAGACTCTAGTTGAGTGGGACTCGAAGTTGCACATGGTGTTGGGCGACAAGAATCAGAAGGAGATCTAAGGATCGATATTTGTGCCATTCAAGATGGAGGTAGGATAGGTGATGTGGGTCCAAGATGTACTATTTGTTCCAGGACTCAGATATAGCGTGATATCTGTCTCAGTGATCGAGAAGAAGGGGTTTAAGTTCTTATTCCAGGATAGAAAGGCAAGATTCAGGCCCAAAGGCTCTAGCTCTGCAAGTATTCTATTTGGAGTTAGAGAGAATGGTATATATAGGCTAATTGGAAAGCCTATGGATCATGAGAAGAAGAAGGAGGAGGACCAGGTATAGGTTATAGAGAAGCAGTTGCAGGTGCAGGCTTCAGAGGTATATGTATGGGTTCCAGAGAAGAAGGTCCAAGCTCCAAAGGCTCATAGGGAGTCGAGTTCTAGAGGGAGTTTGCAGGTTCAAAGGGAGACTTTGCAGCCCAAGAAGAGAGAGTGATCAGTGGGGAGTAAGGGTGCATCTACAGCTTCCAAGAAGGAAACATGGAGGGATTGGAAAATGATACAGGAAAAGAATAAAAAGTAGGAATCTTCCAGTGACAGTGACACTTCCGAGAGAGGCGTAGTTCATACTATAGGGATTGCTGCTATTGTGAGCACCAGGAGTTGGGCAAGTGTTGTGGGTAGTGATGATGATGATGAGATACTTCCTAGTCTTGGAGGTACCTCCCTCACTAAGAGGGAGTGTTGATTTTTTATAGCTTGGGAGGTAGTGCAAGCCTTATGGTTCAAGGTTTTGAGGTTGGAGTGCCAAAATAGGGCATTTTGGGCTTGGAACCCAAGATGTGGGCTTTGCACCCATGCTGGAGGGTGTGAATCTGTGATGGATGGAGATGATAAATGACGTTAAGAGAATCCAACACAACAAAAATCATCGAATTCAGAGTCGTCTACAATGAGATATGAGTTTTTGAAAGTTATTATATGTGGTGATAGGTTAATTTAGGAGAAACAAGAAGGTCGACTTGTGTCCAAATTAGAGTTGTTGACACCACATTTAGCCCTCACATTTATGTATAAATTGAGGTGATTTGAGAGGTTATTTTGTATCAAACAAGTGAAAATAAGTCAAGAGATATTGTCTATTTTGGGCCGCAGGTCAAGGAGAAAGAACAATGAGGTAGAAGGAGCCATTTGAGTGAGTTTAGGGTTGTTTTACCTCTGCAGTGAAGACCAAGTTCACTTGGGATAGGGCCGAGTGGTTTGAGAGGAGATTTGGGCAGTGTGGTTACATTTTGGAGCTGCATTTTATTACAGGTATTGGCCATAGAACTTCTTGAAGTTACAACAGGTGTGCAGTCCCTATTTCAGGAAGTCGAGTGGTATAACATTCTTCTTGGAATATGCCACAATTAAGGGAAGGTACAACACAAAACTTGAACCAATTCTTGAGCATAAATACAAGAGTTTGCAGAAGGATTAAGGGATGTTATGAAGCCCTAACCAGAACTGTCATCTTAGACTTTAAGTACACATAACCCATGGTCAAGAAGAGGTATGATTAGTCCCTTATTGTTGATAGTGTTTTCTAAGTGAATTATTTATTTGGTAGCCTATTGTAGACAAATAGGAGGGGAAGACTTGGTGGTTAGATGCCCTAACCAATGGGAAATTTCTATGGTGAATGATAGACAACTATATTGGGAACCTTTGGACCGTTGGAGGGAAGCATGTAGGTAGCCCAAGTGTAGCCCTTGATCAGTTGTCACAAAGGGAACTTGGCAACTAAAGGTGGGTGATGTTTGGATCCTAATGTGCAACACTTTGATGGACAAAAGTGACTACTAGATTGGCAGTTGCATAGCTTAAGTATTGGCCACCCTAGAGGAGCAGATTGGATGAGCCAAATTTCATTGTAGCAGAAGTGACTTGCAACAGTGATAACAAACAACCCTCTTGGAGTATCTATGCATTTTTCGTTGATGGAATAAGGGCCAACTAGAGAGCAGGTCGGAAGTGAAGGATCAACATGATGAGAAATGACATAGAGCTTGTGATTGTGATTGTATCTTGTATTATTGTACCATTGGATGTTTAAGGGCCATTATCCCTGGTACGAGAGCCCTAGACAATTGTATTATATGTTGATTAATATAACAAAGTTGGATTGAAAATTTTGTAAAAAGTTGTCTATATTTGTGCATGTGTGATTTGTTGCCATTTATATTCTACTGTGCAAAGTAGCTTTGTTGAGATTCTTGGTTTGTTAGCATCAGAGATTTAATATTCTATCCTAGACACCAAGGTTGTGGAAATTCAACACCCTAGAGGGTATAATAAAGTCAATCTAGTGACCACGAATCAAAGGAAAGGGGTAAGGACATAGGGAACCCCACTTAAGTTCTAAGCATCCAAAAGTGATGGTTCATCTATACTAGGTCAAGGTGACTTGAGAGAAAGTGATTAAGCATATGGAAGTTTTCATAATGAAGGATGAGAGGTGACTAAGTCATCATAAACAAGGTCATGTATACAAATTCCACATATGTAGGTCATATTTTTATACTTATAAGGGAATAGGTGTATCTGAGTGCTAGAGAAATAAAGCCACACATTATGGACTTTGTGTAGTTAGGGTGTTTAGTGAGTATCCATATTTATGTTAAGAATGGAGTTCTTCAACCAATATTAGAAAACCATCAGACGACCTCTTTGTTTAAAAACAAAACTAATGGGGACATGAGAAAAACTAGAAAACAAAAGCAATGATGTAGAGGTACTGTGAACATGAGGACTTACACATATAGTGTTGTACTTAGAAGGGTTAAAATCATTCTACATCATAGCTAGAGTGCTTGGGAGAAATGAGTTCAGGAAATATTTTTCTAAAAGAGGATGGGGATATGGAATATTGTTATGTGCAAGGAGTCTTACTTAAGTGTGAGGTATACTTAAGATTGGAAAATTGCTGAGGGAATAGAATAATGTGAGAGAAACTAAGAATGGACAAGAAGAAAAAAGTCCATTAAATGGGGGGATACATGGGAGGATGATGTGATATGAATTGTAGTTGAACTACTCTCATTCTTGCCATGTAGTGGAGTTGAATTACTCTCATGCATCCTAATTGTGCGACCAACTTGAAAAACTAGGAGTGAAGTATATGCTTGGAAAATAGTAGGTAAGTGAAGGAAATATAGTTGAGGTCGTGTTCACTCATGGAATTCTTCCTGCACGATAGTTTTTACAAGAGGAGGGTTATAGGGAGAAAAATATATTGGAGTATGAATTATAAGCATGTGCATGTGTAAGAGGTGTGGACATTTCTATTAGAGGAGAGGTAGAAAAAATAAAACAAGATGAAGCCTCTTTAGTGTATCCTTGTGGTTGTAGTAGGATTGACTACAATGTTTAGATCACGGCCTTAATGTCTTCCATTATTTTATTATGAAACTATTGTTGCTACTATGAAAATCCCTACTGTTTTTCAACATATTCTTATTGTTGATTTTCAATAATAGGCCTTATACTCTTGCATTTGTTTGAGCAACACTTGGGAAAAGTTGGAATTGTAACAATGTGTTGATTAAGTAGAACTTTTACAAAGAGTGTTGAGACTTGGGAGATGTTTAAATAAATAAGGTTTTACATTCAAACTAGTTATGTATGAGTTACATGAAAAATGAAGAAAAATAAGAAGGTCCAAATTGATAAAGCATTTCTATTTACCAATTATCAAAATTTTAAGTGCTCACCCCTTAACTCCCAGAGACAAATTTTGAATTAGAACTGTAGTCCCATGGCTTGTAAATCTTAGATAAATATATTGAGTAAGGAAAAAACCTAAAAAGTAATCACAATAAAAATACCCTTGAGAAGCTCTAGTATTAAAGATTTGATACTAATTAATATGAGCACAATATGGATGATCAAAAGAAGCCCAGACAATAATTCAAAAGAATATAATTGCCAAAAATATTCACACATTTTATATATTCATACGAATTACCATACAAAACACAAAATTGTGAGGAGAATGATCAAAACTGACTTAAATATCCAATACAAAACCATAAGTAAGCAGATAACTAAGTTATACCGAAATAACAATCAGTATGAACCTCTCACAACATTAATTGTAATACAAACTAAATATATTCCATTGGATGTAAAATGTCTTTGGTCAAACAATGTATATACAAACGTATTTTACATTTATATTTACATGACAAAATACATAATATTTAAAAACTAAGTTAAAAAATAATGATATATTGAACTACAAATAAAGTACGTTATAAAACATGCTTAGACATATTAAAGCCAAAACTCATGCATTTTATTAAATCCAAAAACTAAAATAAATATTAAATGATTTGTATTATTGAATTGATACAAGAACAAATGTGTGAACTATATATATTTGTAATCCAAACCATTTTGACAAAAAATGTTTATTGATATGCATTTTGGATCTTTACCGTTTAAAATTTTAAAATTACATTTTATTCAATACTTTAGGTTTAACATGCTAAATTAGATTTATAAATTTTGTAAAGAAAAATTGGTATGAATTTGAAAGAGTACTAAATGCCTTATACTTAGTCTATAATTATAATTATTACTCCAAACCATTTTGATTTCATTGATATGCACTTTGGATCTCTTTCTTACATATATATAACACTAAATTTCTTATACTTAGTCTATAATTATAAACACTAGTCCAAACTAATTTGAAAAAAATGTTCATTGATATGCATTTTTGACCTCTATCTCTTAAATTTTAAAATGATATCTCATTCAATATTTTATGTTTAACATGCTTAGTCTATATTTTTTTGTAAGTTTGGAATGGTGAGGCTACATCATTGTCATGTCCAAGAATAACACCCGAATAGGGCGGGGAATTCAACAATGACTTAACATCTAGGAATGCCTTAACAACACACCCAATCACCATCTATCCAAGACCTCGTATACATTCTTAGTCTATAATTATAACCATTAGTCCAAACCATTTTGATAAAAAATGTACATTAATATGCACTTTGGACCTCTACCTATTAAATTTTAAAATGACATCTCATTCAATATTTTTATGCTTATCATGCTATATAAGATCTTGTTGACAGTGCTGGACCCGCTAACATGTCAAGGGGGTCTCCTGGTAAGAAGTCCCAACTAGACCTTCGACCGTTTGGATTAGGAGTCCCTGCTGGTATTATGATACAGGTGTTGTCCTTGATGGCAACTCACTCAGATGAAATATAACAGTACAACATATTAACAACAAAAAATTACAGATCAGACTACAAAGAATGAAGAAAGAGAGGTATATGCAAGTTCACCATGACCAAGCTGCGTATACATGCAGGTTCACTAAACACAAGTAGCGTATACGTACACACGCACTTTAATAGAAGGAAAAGCGCGTATATCTTGGAAAATTAAGTTTTGGTCCCTGGTATTGGTCCATGGTATTTTGATCCATGGTATTGGTCCAAGGTATTTGGTCCGAGGTATTAACCCTAGGTATTTGGTCCAAGTTGGTCCTAAGTGGTTTTGGTCCATGGTATTGAGAAAGGCCTAAAACTATATAAGGAGGAGAAGATCATTAGGCCAAGTGTGCATGGATTGAATATTTGATGATATGTGAGATCTAGTATGTAGGTTATCGGCTTATGGTGCTTTTCTTGATCTGAACCAAGGATGATCCTTAGCGGTTGATGAGAGATAAGATTTAATTATGGATCGGGATCTTAAGGCTTGAAATGAATTATCATTATGTGGTTTGATCATGTATAGTCTAGATCTGAATACTGATGCATGTGTTGTTTTGTTAATGTTATGATCTGGGTCTAACTAAAGTCAGGAATAGCTGCAAAATTATGAATTAATATTTGCAGACATATACGCTGGTTCTCTTTGTTAAAATCGTGTATACACACTGGTTTGGCTCATTAGAGTAGCATATACATTATGAAATATGATATTTGAATTTGCAGTTGGTTCTAGTGGTTGTTGTAGAGTTCTGGGTTCTGCTTTGTGTTCTGGTGACTGTGTTATGATGACAGTATTTTGAATGTTCAGATTGATTGATTATGATTTGCTTCAGTAATGATGGGTTGTCAATGATTGATTGATTCAGTTGTGGTTGATTCAGAGATTGATGATTGAGTTTTAGCAATTGGTTGATACAGATGTATCTGATGGTGGTATTGTATTTGTGATTGATTTTGAGCTTCAATGTTGTTGATGGGTCCAGTATGAAAATTGGATGAAACGTGGCCTTCAGATTGTGGTGTTGTGTTCTAGGAGTATCCAGTCTGAAAATTTATGAAACATGGTCCCTGGAGGAAGAGAGAAGGTCGTAGCCTTCTGTAGGTCGGCGCCTACGTACTAGTAAACATATCGGCTAGTACAAGAGTTAGGGGGTTGTAGCTCCCTTCCAGTAGAAGCTGGAGAACGAGAGAAGGTTGTAGCCAAAAGACTGGCTCCCAAAATCCTGTACTATGAGTTATGAGGTTCTATATATAACAAAGGGTGGGGTGACCTTTGAAATTCCCCTTTGACTCTTTGAATACCCTCATGAACCTTCAACTCCTTTACAAATAACTATTTACATTACATAGTGACTGTTCACATTCCATTAATGATTCTTGGAATTTCACTTACAATATATTTACAAATAATAATACAATTTCCACATATACCCATGTGGGAAAAATAGGCTTGAGTCAACGTAAAAATACAAACACCATCACTCAGAAGCTTGGGGAAGGACCAACTCGGAAACACCCTCTCGAAGGTCTTCTGTGACGAAATGATACCAACCTTGGTACTGTGCTATGGTGTCCCCGTATAGTTTAGTGATGTATTTCTGGAAACAGACCCTTGCCTCCATGGCTTCCGGGTATATGGTTATGGAACCTTTGTCCAAATCATCTTGAAGCATGCATAACATTTTTTTGAGTGTGGCTAGACCACCGATGTACTTCTCCATGTTTTCTGGGCTCAGCTGTAAGTCATCGCTGGTGGCCTCCCGCATTAACTGCTCCATGTACCTCTCAACCTCTAGCTAGACTTGGCTCTTCTTAATGGCTTGGGTGAGGGAACCGCTTGAAGAAATATCGTGTGTCCTCACCATGACATCTAGACTCTTGAACAACCGTGCATAGGAAGCCTCAATGCTAGTGATGAGTAGAGGGAGATTCTCATAGTTTCAGATCAACATCCGAATCCATGCTTTGTCTAGATCTTCCTGTGGCTTCATTATTTTCTGCAAGTAAAGTGGGGCTCCCTTGTACCTCATTGTCCATTTCTGTACATGTGCAATAACAACATGTATTTCTTTAAGAGTTTGGGAAACCTTAATGCACCGCTGCTGAAAACCATACAGATGGACAAATGCCTTGTGCACAGTGACAAATCCGTCATAAAGTTTCTACATGGTGGTCTCAAGAGTCGATACTTCAACAAGTATCACTTTTATCATCTCTACCATAGCGAATATTTTGGATTGTTCCGTCCACTACTTGGCCTCTTGCAAGTCCTTTTCCATCCAATCATTCTCTGCTAACAAGAACTTGACAGTTGAGCTCGTGGCTTCTGCATAAGCCTTAGAGGCATTGACCATGGCAGCTGGATGTTTCCTAACATCTGACACAATCACCCTTTCCTCTATATGTGCATGTGATGCATGATCATCCGAGAGATTCTTTCCCCGTGCCTTTACAATCCTTTTTTGTGACTCATCAAATGATAGATTGTACACATTCGTCACGATCATCATCAAGGAGAAAAACTTCTTCTTGCTTTCTCGGGACCGGTTCTGATTCTGGAGGTGGTGGAGATTGAGATACGACCTCAAATATTCTCAACATGAGGTCAGTATCTTAGTTGTGTGGCTCCTATTATAACTCCATGGCCGTTTCTTCAACCATTTTCTCAATCTACCGAGCAAGTTCCCAAATCTGCACCTGATGACCCTCGTCTTCATTTGGTGGTTATTTTGACTCCTCAACCTGTATAGGTGCATTTTTCTTTGTCATTGTGCCTTGCCTTTCTTCCTGTTCCTGTTTCTGCTTCTTTTCACTCTCTCTATCTTATCTCCTTCTCTTCTTTCAGCTTCTTCTCTATTTCTTGCAACTTCCTTTCTACATCCTCCAACCTTTTTATTGGGCATCGGATCCCCCCACAACATGTTTTGGGGCTCAAAGCCTAGGGTTTGGTCAAATGTATTGTAAGACTCCGTGAATTGCGGGCGCAGAGCGCGAAGTATAGGTTGAGTCATAGGGTTTTCCACCCTAAGTGTTGTAATGCAATGTCATGTCGGCCTACCCATGGTCCGTGGACCATGGGATTGTATAAATAGAGCGAGGCTCTAAGTTGTAAAGATAGCTAACTAGCGAATTGGAGATAGATGAATACGAATGGTTCGAGCATAGAGTAAGAGTCTAAGTGTATTGGGTCATAGTAGTAGGAAGAGGCTCTGCAGCTGAGTGCACAGAGGCCTAGTAGAGTCCACAGCTGAGTGCGTGGACCCCTGCAGCTGAGTGCGCAGGGCGAAGTTGAGTCTGTAACCCAAGAAGAAGAGTAATAAAGAGAAGTTTGATTCTAAATACTGTGTATCTGGTTTTGTATGATTTTCTATGCATTTATACTGTTTTGTTTATCACGCGCACTTATATGAATGTTGGATATACTGTTAATTATCACTAGACTTACACAGATAAGTTAAGTAATCAGATAATAACAGGTTAATAGTAAGGAACTTGGGTAATAATACGGATCGCGCCCTGAGTAGGGCTGCACGAAGGCAACATCACAGGTTGCGAGGGACTAATAGATGCGCGTAGCGACGTGCGCGCAGGGTCAAACCGCAGACCACCAGAGCTCATCAGACATCCCCAGGGTGCGGAAACCTGGTTCTAGCACCCTCCCATACTACTTCGGGTGAGACCTTAGTCTGTGCTCCGTGGACTATTGCCGAAAGGGCCAGTAGTACCGGGATTTGTTTGGCTAAATCACCTCTGAACCTGGGTCAGGCCCCTACAAGCCAACAAACGGTTCCATTGCCGGGATCGGGATCTGTATAAGGGATGTCTGATGGCGTACCACTGGAATCCAACAAAGAAAGAAATTGAAGGGTGGTTGGACAAGAATATTCACGAGTTCGCGGCACAGGGAAACATAAATCTGCGGGTATATAAGGAACAGTGGTTGGAATGCTACTTGTATATGGAAATCCACGAAATTTTCTTTGCATCCTTTCCTTCTGAGCTGTATGAGTGGATCGTGAAGCTAGCAGACAGTTAGGGAAGGTGTAGGCTCGACAAACCAATCGTGTGGACTCCGGAATTAGTGCACAGACTAGAAGCGTCAGGAGATAAGATCGCATGAGCTATGGACCATTGGCTCGACCGAATTATAGGAGGATTTATCACTGAGTTCGTGGTAGATACGACCATCAGCTACAATGAGGTAGAGCGACATTTCCTCAAGGGGCCGCGAGGTAAGTATATCAAATCTTTGAACACTTGGATTAAGATGCTATTGTGTGAAAAGCGGGTTATGTGAATAAATTAATGTTTGGGACTACGCGAAGTGGGAAGATCTACAGAAGCAGAAGTAGTGAAGAATTAGAAACCAATCCCTTAATTCCCCCTCACGGGAAAGCGAGGAAGAGCTTGCGAAAGTTTCTCTGAGAAGCACGGTGTTGAGTTCCAAAACTGCCTCTTTCTTAAGCAACTTTCTCATCCTTTTTCCTTTGCTTTTCCATGAAAAATGCTTCCTTAATCATCAAAATCCATTGCACATTGCCTCAAGGAGTACATTTCAGTGATTTAAAAGTTATATTGTTATGTTTGTAGAACCTGAAGAAACTTACATCAAGTAGAACTCTATTTTTGCACGATTCTTAGTGAATGGATCCGAGGCAGTCTCCTGAAGCCAAGGACGTCGTTTGCCACCTGCAAAAACAGAATCCAACAGCCACTATTAGAAGATTTATTTTTCAAGGAAACCGAAGACAAGATTTCCGAATACATTACATGTCTACGTGTTTTGCTATAGATGACTTCTCTCTTCAAACAATTGTATATTTTTCCTATAAATACCAGCGTTTAGAACGCAGAACAAGTTAATGTTTTTGGTTATGTAATAGTGCAATTTCCGCTTTGTAGTGTGAGAGACTCAGTGCTCTGTTTTTAATATAATAACTCTGTTTTCAATGGATACCTGAAGCGTGTGAAGTGTTGATTCTGTGTTGATAATCCGAAACCTTGCAGAGGGTCCCTGCATGGTCAAGGGTACATTTTATTTCTGTTTGTCTTCCTTAGTTTAATTGTCAATTCACTATGTGTTTTTCATCATGTTCGTAATCGTTTTCTAACTCTGTGTATATTGCAGTGTGTTTCATTTCTTCACTAACTTAGAGTAGTTTTCTTCCAGCGTAGAATAGTCCTTTAGCTTTCATTGCTCTCTAGTCTCTTAACTGTAGTTTTAAGTTGATGTCAGTAGCATAATTTGATTTACTTCATCTACTGTTCCTTAGTTTCTAGATTTTAAATTAAGTTGTTCAATGCCTTTTTCTTATTAGTGTAGTCACTCATGATATAAATGAATGTTTCCAAAAGCCTTTCGTTGATGGTCAATCCTCAAACTAAATGGTGAAATGTTGTATTTATGAACGAGTCTTTCATTGCAATTGTTGTTCATTAGATTTGAGTTAAGCAGTTTAATGCCATTTTATTATCAGTTTAGTAACTCATGATATAAATGGATGTTTCCAAGAACCCTTTCAGTTGATGGTTAATCCTGAGACTAAGTGGTGAAATGTTGCATTTATGAATGAGCCTTTTCTTTGCACTTTCTTGTTTACTTTTCTTAGAATGGTGAAGAATGAAATCTCTCAAAATTGCTATCATAAGGAGGTAGTTCTCCCTGAATTATGTAGCTGAGTGACAGTAATACTTCATTTAGCCTTGCTTACATAATAGAATAATTGCAATTTCATTTTTCACTTAGTTTAGTTGCAATTCCATCTTCAGTTGTTTATTTAGCTTTAATTTTGCAAGTAGATTAGATAGTAGAAGTAATCTTATTTCCAGTATTTCATTTTTGATTTATCATAGATAGCTGTCATTTCATTTTCTCATTTAAGCTTTGGTTTTGTAGTTAAGTAGATAGTAGTTTTAAAGTCCTTTCAGTTCATGTTTTGGAAATAATTATAATAGCAAGAAGAGGGGCTATGTTTTCACCTTCTTGTTTAAAAACTTTACTTCCAAATTTGGCCTAAAAGCACTTTTAGCTCTCACTTCATTTCTCTAGGTTCTTAGCAGCAGTAGATTAATATTTTAATTACATTGTAGAACATTAGGAATCAAAAGAACAAAACCCCAAAACAAACATAAACTTAAAAATAGTGAGGTAAGAAAGGGTCATCTAGCACATATAGTGCACTACACTTCATCAGTTTATGATACCTGGATTGATAATTTATGTAGCAATTTAGGACACTAAATTGACTGAAAATTTTGGCGCCGTTGCCAGGGAAGTGTAACTAGGTAGCCTTCTTTCTTACATTCATAAAAAAAAAATATCAAAAACAACAAAACAAAACAATGACATGCATAGAGAAAGAGATTCTAGGGGTAGATTTATAGCTAGGGGCAGAAGTTCGATTTTCACAACTCCACCTACTCCACCAAGAGTTAGAAAGGACACATCTCCATCCCAGACTCATACTCCCAGCCTTAGGATTCTTGGAATTCAAGGGGCAACAACTTAGTTAGAAGATTCTCCCACTTCATCTACTAAAATAGACCTAGGAGAGAAGACCTTTTTCACCTCTACAGGGGAGCCTATTGTGATTGAGGAAGTAGGAATACATAGTGAAGAGGAAGAAGTAGAAACTCTCTCCCATAATCCATTAATAGAAGAACTAGAGGACTCTGAAGGAACTATAATGGCAGAAGAAGAACAAGATGGAGAATTATCACTATTTGGAGGAGGGGATAGACGGAGAGGTAGAGGAGACAATGGAGGAGGTAGAGGAAATAGGGAAATAGATAAATCATTTGGATTCCCTATAGTAGATTAGGAAACAAATACAACAATGAAAAACATCTCACCATCTATCCTCCCAAACTTTTATGGGTTTAGAAGTGAGGACCCTGAAACATTTTTGTTTGAGTTTGAAGTCTTGTGCAGAGCCTATGACCATCTAGAAGACTCTCAAAAACTCAAATTGTTCCCTTCAACACTAAAAGGGGCTGCTTTGAAATGGTTTATGGGGTTAGTCACTCAATCCATTAGAACTTGGAATGACATGAAACAAGCATTTTTGGATAGATACTTAGATTACTGTATGCCTACCAATCATAAGGATGAAGTGTTCAAAATGATACAAAAGGAAGATGAAAACTTAGAGGATTTTCTTGAAAGGTTTAACTACAATTTGAAAAGAGCAAAAATGAACAATTTAGATGACGAAACTTTGAAATCTCTTTTGTTAAAGGCCATTAGAGATGAATGGATAGATATCCTTAACATGATGGGGAAGGAAGACATCTCTCAACTTCGATTGAGTGACTTAGTAGAACTATGTGTCCATCTCTCAAGGGGGAAATCTAAAACTGGGAAAGGACCAAGAGATCCTTCTCTTGTTAGAGCAAACAAATCTGCAACCGGATCTGTAAGTAGGGAAAAAATTTGCAATATGATTGATGAGTTTAAAATTGACATTTTAGGGAGCCTTAGTGAGTAGCTAGACACCCTCAAAATCCAAAACAAGTAGAAAATAGAGGCTGATGCTTTAGTCATCTTTTGTCTAAAATGTAGAAAGAAACATGCTCTAAGGGAATGCCCTTTAGATGCAAAAATTGTAGAATCTTGTATGATTTGTTCAGAAAGTCATGAGACCAAGGGTTGTCCTTCAATCCCAGGTATTAAGGCTGTGTTTCAAGAGGAAAGAGTCCCAAATTATATAGAACCTCTTTGTTTTAATGCAAGAAGACCTTGGCAGGGGCAAAAAAATCAAGGATTTAACAATCCAATGTATTTTCAGCCTCCACAAAACTGGAATTCTTGGCAGCAAATTTGGCCTCAACCTCAAAATCAATATCAATCTCAACCATGGGCACAAGGGGTACAAAATCCTTATGGCATATTTGCTTAATATTTTCAATATCCTGCATCTTATCAGAGCTATCCTCCCCCAAAATCAACAGCAAAATCAGCAACCACAACTTCCGAATCAAAGCCCTCACCTTTCATTGCCATTTCCACAACAACCTCCACAACAAAGTCAAAATCCTCAACTCTTACTTCCATTTCAACAAAAACCAAATCAACTACCAGCCCAACCATTGCCAAACCCCAATAACAAAAACCCTCAGAATGCTTACATAATAGAAGGACAACAATTTCCTACTTACATGATTGCTCCTCTAGATCTTAATGATGTTCAACTTAGATCTGGTAGGATATTAGAAAAGGAAAAACCTTCTATAGATATTCAAGAACAAGATGCTTCTGAGGAGGACTCTCTGAAAGTTAATAAAAGTTTTGAGGGGACATCCCTCCAAAACCAAAATATTGAAAAAGGAAAACAAAAAGAGTCAATAAACACAACTCCTATAATTGAGAAACCAACATCTACTTCTACACCTCCTTTTCCTGAGAGATTACAAATTGATAGAGGAGTAGAAAAACAGATCTTGTTGCCCAATTATGACTTCCTAGACGAATTTAAGAATGTTTGTATCAAAATTCCTTTGTTACAAGCCATTAGATAAATTCCAATTCTAGCAAAGACAATAAAGGAGTTGAGCATCAAAGTACTAGGAAGAAAACCAAGAGACACAAAAAGAATTCACCTGGTAGGAAAAATAGTAGATATCATGATGGGAAAGATTGCCATGCAAAAATATGTAGATCTAGGAAGTCCAATTGTCAAGGCACATATAAATGGGATTAAAATTCCAAACACATTGATTGACTTAGGGGCAACAATGAACATTATGAGTAGACAAACTATGGAGCAGCTCAAACTTCCTAACCTTCTTTACACACCCACCTTACTGCAACTTGCAGATAGATCAGTAATCAAACCGGATGGTGTGCTAGAAGACATTTCAGTCTCCTTAGATTCTTGGGAATATCCTGTTGATTTTATGATTATAACTCCCAAGGATAATCTAGGAGTACACCCACTCATTTTAGGAAGACCTTGGCTGACCACAGCTGATGCTTTTATTAGTTGTAGATCTGGTGACATGTACATTTCTGATGGTAATTCAACAAAAAAATTACTTTGTATCCTCTAGCAAAAAAAATCATAGAAATAGATGATAAGGAATGGATCGATGATGAAGATGTTATTCAGCCTATCTTTACTATATCAGAAATTAGTGAAGATAGTCAAAATTTGAACACTTTCGAAAATTTTGAAACATCTTCAGAATATGATCATGCACAATTTCAGGAAAAATCTAATGTGAAATACTTGTCATCTAGGTAGATGTCTCTCTATTCTATGGAAGAGTTTGGTAGCTCTACAATTGAAAATTTTCTAGGTAGAACATTGAACATAAACAAAAACTTGGAGAAACTACAACAAGAATAGCTAACCAAAATATTACAAAAACATTCTGCTGCATTTGCATGGGAGTATATTGACATGAAAAGTATTTATCCTAAGACTTGTATCCATCATATCTACATTGAGGAAAACAGTAGACCAATCAGACAACCTCAAAGAAGAATGAATCCAAATCTTAGGGAGATTGTGAAAGAAGAGCTCCAAAAACTACTCAATGTAAACTTCATTTACCCAATCTCAGATAGCCAATGGGTTTCTCCTTTGGTAATTGTGCCTAAAAAAATGGTAAATGGAGGGTGTGCATTGATTACAGAGAATTGAATAAAGCAACCTTGAAAGATCACTTTCCTTTTCCCTTTATAGATCAGGTATTAGATACATTAGCAGGTAAAAAGTATTTCTCATTTTTGGATGGTTTTAGTGGTTATAATCAAATTCAGGTAGCACCTGAAGATCAGGATAAAACCACATTTACTTGTCCATGGGGAACTTTTGCCTATCGAGTGCTTCCTTTTGGGTTATGTAATTCACCAGCAACATTCCAAAGAGAAGTACTAGGAATTTTCTTTGATCTAATATATGATTGTGTAGAGGTATATATGGATGATTTTACAGTCTATGGTAACACATTTGAAGAAGCTTTGGAAAATTTGGAAAAAGTCCTTAAAAGATGTAAAGAAACAAACCTTTCACTAAGCCATGAAAAATGTTTTATGATGTTTACAGAAGGTATTGTTTTATGACATCACATTTTAGGAGATGGGATTAAAATAGAAAAATCAAAAGTTGAAGTCATCTCTAAGTTACCAATTCCAAATTGCCAAAAAGATGTTAGAAGTTTTCTAGGATTTACAGGATATTATAGAAGGTTTATAGAAAACTTTACCAAAGTAGCATCTCCACTCTTCAAATTGCTTACAAAAGATTGTGAATTCAAGTGGAATCCTGATTGCCAACTAGCATTTGAAACCTTGAAAGAAAAAATATCTGAAGCACCTATCTTAAGAGGACCAAATTGGAAACTTCCTTTCCATATTTCTACAGATGCTTCAGATACAGCTCTAGGAGCTGTATTGGGACAAAAAGATTTGATTCCTTATGCCATTTACTATACAAGTAAAAATTTGACTCCCACTGAGTTGAATTATACTGTGACTGAAAAAGAGTTCTTAGCTGTTGTTCATGCAATTAACAAGTTTAGACACTATATAATAGGCTATGAAACTTTTGTTCATACAGATCACTCTGCAATTAGATATTTGATGAATAAACCTATTACTAATGGCAGAGTTACAATATGGCTTTTACTTTTGCAAGAATTCAACATTACTATGCTAGATAGACCTGGAAAACAAAACACAATTGCTGATTTCTTGTCTAGGATTCAAAATATCAAAGAAGACTCTCTGGTTGAGGATAAGTTTCTTGATGAATATCTATTTGCAGTAACTACTCAAACTCCTTGGTTTGCAGATGTTGCTAACTACTTGGTTACAGGGAAGTTACCTTCACATTTATTTCCTAGAGAGAAAAGAAAGATTATTCAAAATAGTGCAAGATATTCATGGATCACTAATGAATTGTATAAAACAGGGCCAGATCTTATGATCAGAAGGTGTGTCAGGGAAGATGAAATGCCTGATATTCTCAAAGCATGTCATGATGAGCCGTGTGGTGGACACTTTGCTGATAAGAGGACAACCTATAAAATCATTTCTTTAGGATATTATTGGCCATCCATCTTCAGAGATGCTAAAGAATATGTCAGAAGGTGCGACAACTGCCAAAGGGTAGGGAAACCTGCTCCCTCAAATGAGATGCCATTACAACCTCAGGTACTTATCGAACCCTTTGAAAAATGGGCTTTAGACTTTATTGGACCTATTAATCCTCCATCCAAGCAGAAAAAGTATATATTGGTATGCACTGATTATGTCACCAAATGGGTAGAAGCCAGAGCATTAATTTTTGCTAACGAAAAATATGTAGTTAGTTTTCTTTTTGAGGATATTTTTACTCGCTTTGGTGTTCCAAGAGAAATTGTGACAGATCAGGGAACTCAATTCACATCCAAAATGATGGAGAGGCTTATGGAAGAGTACAAGATCAAGCATAGGAAATCCACTCCCTATCATCCACAAGCAAATGGTCAAGTGGAGTCTACAAATAAAGTGATTGAAGGAATCCTCACCAAGACTGTGCATCTACATAGAAGAGATTGGGTAGATAGGCTTCCTGAAGCCTTGTGGGCCTATAGAACTACATGGAGGAACACAACAGGACATACACCTTATGAACTTGTTTATGGAAAGCAAGTCTTGTTCCCCATTGAGTTCCAAGTCAAAACTTTCAAGATGGAAATTAAGTTGGGTATGGATTTATCAGAAGCTCAAAAGCATAGAATGGAGCAGTTAAATGAACTTGATGAAATCATACAAGAAGTTGTTCAAAGGATTGGTCTAGTTCAGCAACAAAGAGCTAAGTGGCATGACAAGTACATCAAGGACAAAAGGTTTCAAGAGGGATATTGGGCACTGTTATTTGATTCAAAGTTTAAGGATTTTCAAGGAAAGTTTCAAACTCATTGCCTTGGACCATATGAGATTGAAAAAGTTTTCAATAATGGAGCAGTAAGAATCAGAACAATAGATGAGCATCAAACTCCTCTCCTTGTGAATGGTCATAGGTTGAAAATTTATCAAAAGCCAATCTCAAAGGAGGAGTTCTTCAAGATCTTTAAAAATAATTCTAAAATGAAGTTGGTGAAGAAGAATCTTTCTTCTCCACCAACTTAATCTTTGTTCTTTTCATCAATGAAAAAAATAAAAAAAAATTGTATAAGGTTGAAAACCAATCAGTGATTGGCATGCTTATACAAAAAATACAGGGTGAAAATCAGAAGACTTTGACACCCTATATTTTCCAAAAAATAGTGACTCATTATACATTCTGAAAATTCATTGTTTTACTTCATTTTATTCTATTTTACTTCTGCAAGTTTCACTCCACTTCACCACCATATTTCACTAATAAATTTTTCTTCTTCAACATTTCTTCCATATCCATTTTTCATTTCCATTCTGCCATATTTTCATCCACACAGTCATCTCCATTTTCATTCATTCATAAAGTCACATTTTATTCTCTGTTTTACATTCCGCAGCGGTTCTCACGTTCCACAACTGTCTGCAACTAATCCTATTCTGCAGCCAATCTGACTCTACAATAACAGTTTGATCATTAGCTCAAAAAAATAAAAAGGCCAGTTCATAATAAATTTCATATGCAGGTATTGGAGGAGAAAACAACTTTTGAAGACACATCAGCATCTAAGCACCTAAAAAACAAACAACAAAAGGTTAGCAAGTGGAAAGGTATGGTTCTAGAGGTGAGAATAAAAACCTATTTCAAATAGCAATATAAAACATAAGTTGTATAATTTGTATAATCACACTACTCCTTGACTTGTCATCATGCGATTTGATTGCCGTGATTATTCCACCATGCCTTCCGACTTTAATGCCTAATGGTCTCATGATTTGATCTCCGATTTTAACTCGTACTTCACTATACTTCTCCATTACACCTGTTTAATGGCTAATGACATGACTTAACCCAGTTGGATATGGCTCTTCACAACCCTACTGTTCCTTTATTACACCGAGTTCCTCGATTTTACTTCCGCAGCCTTCTTATGTGTATACAAGCACTCGGAAACAGTGAGCTCACAATCATTCGTTCTGTTTTCGATTCTCTCTGTGTATAAGCAATACTCTGTTTTCCACACAGTCTACGTGTGCAACCACTCCATTCCATACATCTTCTGCACTATTACCCACATACAATTTCCCTATTTCATATACCCTACATGTTTCATCCCCATATCTATCATTTCCCTTCCACATACTCTGATATTTCATCCCTGTATCTATAACTGTTTTTGCTTCCATATACCACTACTGTTTACATAGTCTTCTACACGTAGACAATGAAGGAAATTTGAAGAAACACAGAGAAAAGGAGTGATGGGTCCCATTGTAAGAACAGAACCTATAGGAGTGAAATATATGGAAGGATATCCTCAGTTGAAAGGGATGTTGAAGAAAGTTGGGTGGCTGAGCTTCATTGAGAAATTCGATGGCCATCATAAAGAAATCACCAAGTCATTTGCTAGATCGTTTAATGGGATGGATGTGGAGATTGGTGACATAAATTTTACAGTGACCGAGTATTTCATTGCAGCAGCAACTGAGCTACCAAAAGTTGGAGAGAGATGGTTCAAGAATAAAGAATTCCATGATGAAACTTGGAAAGTCATTCTCCAAAACCTAGGTATGGACACTTCAATTTTTAAGAGAGGAATTCCCATCTCTGCACTAAAGGATAAATGGAGTAGCATGCTATTGATTTTGCAAAAAATTATCACATGCGAGGGAAGATATGGTTCCATGTATGTATATCACATACGATTGCTAATGAATTTTCTTGAAAACGGAACCATCAATCTCCCATTATTTCTGTTGAATAGTCTAAGGATGATGGCCACTACTGTTCAGAAGAAAATAGAAGACATAGAACCTCATCTTTATCACCATGGTCTCATAAAAATTCTAGTTGAATATCACTTAAGAAATGTAGGAGACACATGGGAGAACTTTTTGATCAAAAACTTTTTCCAAGATCCACCAGAATTACCTGAGGGAAGTTCAGTGAAAAAGAGTAGGGGAAGGAAAATTAGTCTTACAATTCAAAACACTCCTACAACTTCAAAAGAAAACAGTAAAGAAGAGCCTCTCTCTGAAACATTAACAGAGGTCATAAAAAAAACAAAACGAAGGAGAAAGATGAAAGGGAAAGTTGAGGAAATCCATAGAAACACTCCTGAACCTTCATCAGAGGATGAAGAATTAATTTCCGAGAAATTAGTCAACATCAAGGAATAATCCAAGAAAGAGAAGGAAAAAGGGAAAAGAAGATAGGTTATAGAGGAAGAAAACATAGGCTCACAAAGTTTGAGGAGAAGTTCCAGACTTAAGTGTAGAATGAAGAAAGCAAAATAAATAGAGGCTTAGTTCATAGACTTGGGAGAAGAAACTCCAACTCAGTCTCAAGATAACATCTCATTTGAGCAGAGCCCACAATCTCCTCAACAAAACTTTGAAAGTAGTCCAAAGAGAGTATCTCCAGAGATTGACCCAGTCCAACAACAGATTTATGATTATATTGAGTCACTGGAACAAAAGAATACATCAGTAGATCAAGGGACTTCATCCAACCCTGAGTAGCTAGCTACATCACAAGAGACTTTGATTAGCTCACTTAAGCAGGAAATCTATGAGCTAGAGGTCTTAAATAGGCATATTCAGAAGGAAAATGAAGCTTTAAAAGAACAAAACAAGCTGGATAAGATCATTCATGATAACACCATGCTTCATTTGGGTCTGTGGCATAAGAAGAATATAAAATTAAAGAGGAAAAACAGGAAGCTAAACCGGGCTCTCATTAACCTCAAATATAGATTCCTCATGAGGAAGCCTAGGATGGCAGTTGTAGCAAAGAGAAGCAAGAAGAGGTTGGATGTTTTAGTTGAAGTCTCAGAGCAGATGCAGTAGAAGGAGGGTGTTTACAATTTTGATTGCATGGGGACATGCAATAGTCTCATAGTGGGGGTATGTTGAGTTCCAAAACTACCTCTTTCTTAAGCAACTTTCTCATCCTTCTTCCTTTGCTTTTCCATGAAAAATGCATCCTTAATCATCAAAAGCCATTGCACATTGCCTCAAGGAGTACATTTCAGTGATTTAAAAGTTATATTGTTATGTTTGTTATTTGAATAGGTTTTTGTTTTTCAGCTATGGAATGCAGCCACATTCCGCAGCTAATCGGCTGTTCCGTAGCCATCTCCACGCTTTTGTAGGTTACAGGTGTCAAGAGAGGAAACAGACCACATGGGTATCTCAGAAAATGTTAGAGCATGGATGGTATCCTATCCATTTGGCCAAGATTGATGAGGAGGACCCCGATCAAAGGGGAGTCAACTGAAGAAACCTACAGCAAGTAGAACTCTGTTTTTGCACGATTCTTAGTGAATGGATCCGAGGCAGTCTCCTGAAGCCAAGGACATCATTTGCCACCTGCAAAAACAAAATCCAACGGACACTATTAGAATATTTATGTTTCAAGGCAAATGAAGACAAGATTTCCAGATACATTACCTGTCTACGTGTTTTGCTGTAGATGACTTCTCTCTTCAAACAATTGTATGTTTTTCCTATAAATACCAGTGTTTAGAACGCAGAACAAGTTAATGTTTTTGGTTATGTAATAGTGCAATTTCCACTTTGTAGTGTGAAAGACTCAGTGCTTTTTTTTTTAATATAATAACTCTGTTTTCAATGGATACCTGAAGTGTGTGAAGTGTTGATTCCGTGTTGATAATCCGAAACCTTGCAAAGGGCCCCTGCGTGGTCAAGGGTACATTTTATTTCTGTTTTTCTTCCTTAGTTTAATTGTCAATTCACTGTGTGTTTTTCATCATGTTCATAATCATTTTCTAACTCTGTGTATATTGCAGCGTGTGTCATTTCTTCACTAACTCAGAGTAGTTGTCTTCCAGCGTAGAATAGTCCTTTAGCTTTCATTGCTCTCTAGTCTCTTAACTATAGTTTTAAGTTGATGTTAATAGCATAATTTGATTTACTTCATCTGTTGTTCCTTAGTTTCTAGATTTTAATTTAAGCTGTTCAATGCATTTTTCTTATTAGTGTAGTCACTCATGATATAAATAAATGTTTCCAAAAGCCTTTCGTTGATGGTCAATCCTTAAACTAAATGGTGAAATTTTGTGTTTATGAACGAGTATTTCATTACAATTGCGGTTCATTAGTTTGAGTTAAGAAGTTCAATGCCATTTTCTTATCAGTTTAGTAACTCATGATATGAATGGATGTTTCCAAGAACCCTTTCAGTTAATGGTTAATCCTGAGACTAAGTGGTGAAATGTTGCATTTATGAATGAGCCTTTTCTTTGCACTTTCTTGTTTACTTTCTTAGAATGGTGAAGAATGAAATCTCTCAAATTTGCTATCATAATGAGGTAGTTCTCCCTGAATTATGTAGTTGAGTGACATTAATACTTCATTTAGCCTTGCTTACATAATAGAATAATTGCAATTTCATTTTTCACTTAGTTTAGCTGCAGTTCCATCTTCAGTTGTTTATTTAGCTTTAATTTTGTAAGTAGATTAGACAGTAGAAGTAATCTTATTTCCAGTATTTCATTTTTGATTTATCATAGATAGCTGCCATTTCATTTTCTCATTTAAGATTTGGTTTTGTAGTTAAGTAGATAGTAGTTTTAAAGTCCTTTCAGTTCATATTTTGGAAATAATTATAATAGCAAGAAGAGAGGCTCTGTTTTCACCTTCTTGTTTAAAAACTTTACTTCCAAATTTGGCCTAAAAGCACTTTTAGCTCTCACTTCATTTCTCTAGGTTCTTAGCAGCAGTAGATTAAGATTTTAATTACATTGCAGAACATTAGGAATCAAAAGAACAAAACCCCAAAACAAACATAAACTTAAAAATAGTGAGGTAAGAAAGGGTCATCTAGCACATATATTGCACTACACTTCATCAGTTTACGATACCTAGGTTGATAATTTATGTAGCAATTTAGGACACTAAATTGATTGAACACGCGGTTAGTCTGATAAGGCAGCGAATTCCGCGCTTATCACCTCCACCTACAATGCCACCCGTCTCACCCTCCTCACCTCCATCTCCACCCACCCCACCTCCGCCACCACCACAGTACAATATGGCGAGTGTGATCAAACTACCGGTATTCAGAGGAGTAGGGAATGAAGATTCAGACCAATTCTGGTTCATGGTAAGGGCGGTATGGGAAGCACAAGGTGTCGTGGATGAAAATATCAAGAAGGCTACGCTGGTGAGCACGTTGCAAGATCACGCATTAACATGGTACATCAAGCATTCTAATGACCATCCAAACGCAAGAATCACAGAAATCTAGACCGCACTGAACAGGGAATTTAGTAGGCCAAAGTCAGAAACACAATCAATCATTAGGTTTAAAGAGATCGCGATGCTCCCGGGCAAGACCCCCTGGGATCTGGACCAAAGACTGAAGGGTATGATTCGTGAAGCCAACATGACGTTGACGGATGGATAGCACCGCGCATGGTTTGTAGCGTCACTAACACCGCACTTAAGGATGACGCTGTCACAACAAAAAATTCCACCTAGGCCGAAGATTTGGAGATGGCTATGAGATTGCATGAGACCCCTATACAAGACCCTGGTTTGGGAGTCGAACAATTCCACGCACAACCGCAAAATTTGCGTCTGGAGATGCAGAGTTTGAAATAGGATAGGACACCTCGGCCAGAGGTGCACAAGGAGGTATGGTGCATAAAATGAAAAGGCCAGGGGCATGACAAGGACCACTGTCCAGTGTTCACGAATTACTTGGTAGGAGGAGGGCTGATGCCATTAAGACCTGAGGCATAGGCAGGACCAAGTGCGACACCTGCATTATGGTGCATGATCTGTCAGATAGGAGGAAAGCAGACTACAAATAACTCTCATCTATTGTAGAAGTATACGCAGACGTCCCAACAATTGTTTTGTAATTTCTGCAGGTTGGTAGGCCATGATGAACGCACTTGCAGAAGCTACGAACTAATGATGGATTAGAATCCTGCTTACAGGGTGCATACCGAAACACGAACCCTCGACCCAAATGCAGGAATGGCGTGCGCTGGATTTTAGGGGCTCGGTCAAGGTTGAGGTGGAATGGAACCAAGGAGGGGTTGCGGACAACTAATTTGTTACAATTGCGGAGGGCCAGGGCACTATGCCCACGATTGTACAAACCCGAAAAGGACATCATGTTTGTACTGTACTCAGTTTGATCATGAGGCAGAAGACTGCCCTACATTGATAGTGAGACTGTGCGAAAATGGGGTACTTCAACCCCCTCCGACTCAGAATTTGCATATGATGAGGTCTGAGCTGTGCGAAGAAGACCCAAATGTAAACATGATGCTCAGGAGCAGTATGACCACTGGCGATGGTAAAAGTAAGTAGTCAAAAGAAAGTGCATGGGTTCGCAAGGCTCCTACAAAGGAACTTGAATTTGATTTATAACGCGTGAAGGAGACATTCATGGAAGCTAAGAAGAGCTTCACGGAGGCCTCCACTTCAGGTAGTAAGGATCAACTAGAACCTGGGATGGATCCTTCAATGCTCACTACATTTCTAGAGACATGCATGAAACAACTACATGATGGCAAGGAAATAAAAGGACTACAGGAACTTATCACTAGGTGCGCAGGGTCAGGAGAATCGCGCGTGGTCTGGAAACTTGGAAAGCATGCATTGCGCACAGGAAGGGAAATGAGGTTGATTGCGCAAATCAACGATTATGAAATGGATGAGGTAATCCTGGATCTCGGATCAGACGAGAATTTATTCCAAAAAAAACATGGGAACACATGGGCAGACCCATGCTACAATGGTCTCCTATTTAGTTACGAATGGTGAAACGACAGAAGTTCTTGCCCATGGGAAGTTCTTGCGCAGGCATATTTTGAAGTGATAGAGATTTTCGACGATAGTAATCCCTATCCTGCACTACTAGGAATAGACTGGGCCACCAATTTGAACGGAGTCATAAATCTGAAGAAGCGCAAAATGATCTTTGAAAAAAAGTCACTATGCGTAGTAGTACCGCTAGATCCATTCAAAGGAGTGCGATACATTGAACCGGTGCGCGACGATGATAGTGATGATGATCTTGATTGTATTTACAATATAACCGTGCGAGAAGAGTATTGGGTGAATCTGACTATGGATGGAAGGATTTCGTGGGAGCGCGAAAGCTCCTGCTCTTCGGATTCAGACGAAGAGATAGAGCGATGGTAGAATCCGTTGCACAAAGTAACAACACTTAATTGCAACATGATTGTTAGATCACTGCATGACAACAGAGGCAAGGGATCTGCCTACATATGATGGGTTGACAATGGTGGATGAATTCCTGAACAAATTTGAAAGCGCAGTACCAGAACAATAGTGGTTCAGTGCTCTGAAGTGGGCACTGTGTGCAACGCCCGCACGATGGTGGGGTATGCATCAAGGAAGTTTTGAGGACTGGCACGGATGCAGAAGAATGATGCGCCTACAATTTGAGAAACTGCAAATATGGCTAGTAGACAAATATGACGGACGGGATGATCCACGCATACACCTAGCGAAATGGACCAAGGTCTATGGGGAAGAGCCACAGCCTGAATGGGTACATTTATTCTATCATACCTTGGATATCATAACCATGAATTGATATATTGAGACAGAGCTCCGCCATGGTATGAGCGAATAGGATGTCTTGCGCGAGGGATTTCTGTTAACTTTCACGTTTGAATATCGGTTGTCAGATACTGTTGGTGATGCGCTACAGGCAGTAAAAGAATTATTTTCAAAATACCCCAGGAGCTAATGGAAGTACTTCAGCCAGAATGGGCGACACAGTTGAGCTGTGCGCTAGAGTGTTACAACATAAATGTTGAGGAGGATGATGAGGACCCACAAAATATTAACATTTCAGAAATGGAAGGTTGTTGCGAGATTCGAGGACCATCACTTGAAGACCCCGACATCACCGCGCCACTAAAGATAAAGCAGGTAAACATTGGAACAAAGGTGGAGCCGAAGTACGCAACGCTTGGGGACTATTGGGACGATGCCACAGTGGATAAGGTCACTGAGTTACTCCGCGAATACCAAGACTTGTTCTTGACCAAAATTATAGGCTTAAAAGGGATCATTGGTGACTTATGGATGATGAAGATCACCTTGAAACCCAACATGAAGCTAGTTAAGCAGCGGCCTTACCGCTTGAATCCAAAGTATAAAGAAAAGGTCCATGACGAATTAGACAAAATGCTTGCAGCCGGAATTATTGAACCATTGGAAGAATTCGACTGGGTGAGTCCTATGGTAGTACAGGAGAAAAAACAAAAGGGTGAAATAAGAATATGCGTGGAACTCAGAAAGCTGAACGATGCCTGTGCACACGATCCATTCCTAACACCATTCATAGATGAAGTACTGGAGGATGTTGGCGGTCATGAAGCATACTCATTCACGGATGGGTTCTCGGGGTACCTTCAAGATCACGTCGGAAGATAGGAGAAAAACAACCTTCACAATAGAATGGGGCTGCTTTTAATACACTGTTATGCCGTTTGGACTAAAGAATGCGCCAGCTATATTTTCGTGCATCATTGTGGCTGCATTCAAAGAATACATCCACAAGTTCTTGGAGGTCTATCTGGATGATTGGACTGTCTTTGGATTAGTTAAGCACCATGTAGCAAGCTTATGCTTGATGCTGGATACTTACCGCTGACACCAGATTGCGCTGAACCTTAAGAAGTGCACATTCCTCGTTCCCTTTGGAAACCTGCTGGGACATGTGGTTTGCAAACAAGGACTGATGGTGGACCCTGTGAAGATTGCCATTATTCTAAATTTGGAAGCACTGCGAAGTGTTAAACAACTGCGCGCTACTTTGGGACACACTGGATATTATAGGAAGTTCATCAAAAGTTATGCCCAAATAACAGTGCCGATGGAAAAGCTATTGAAAAAAGATGTTACATATTGCTGGAATGATGATTGCATGAAGAGTTTGGATGTCCTGAAGGGGAAATTGGCCTCCGCTCTAATCTTGGTCTTCCCAAAATGGGATGTGGAATTTCATGTACATGTTGATGCGTTGTGTATTGCGTTGGGAGCCATACTCACACAGGAGGGTGCAGAGGGCGTGGATCACCCGATCGCGTTTGCAAGTCGGAGATTGTCCAAAGCAGAAAAGAACTATTCCACCACTGAGCACGAGGGGTTGGAAATGGTGTACGCACTCCAAAAATATCAACACTATTTACTCGGAGGACATTTTAAGATGTAAACCAACCATTCCGTGTTGAAATACCTGGTGAATAAGCCTGTGTTGGGGGGGCACATATGTAGATGGCTCTTATTGTTTCAAGAATATGATTTTGAGGTCATAGTCAAGCTGGGACGCCTAAACGCAGGACTAGATCACTTGTCACGAATCGAGACAGGGGAGGAACCAACGAATTTAGAGGAGGGACTACTTGATTCACAACTCTTTGTAGTGCACGTTGCGGATAGACACTTTGAAGATATAATCCATTTTCTAACAACATGGATTGCGCCAAAGGAATATTCAATCCAAAAGAAGAAGGGATTGGTGGTGTGCGTGACGGACTTTTTTGTCATCGTGGGGCACCTCTACAAAATGGGCAATGATGAGATATTGCGAAGATACGTACCTGAATTTGAACGAGGTCAGATCCTCGTGGAAGCACATGGGGGCGCTGCAGGAGGACACTATGCAGGACGTGCGACTACATAGAAGATTCTTCACGTAGGGTTATGGTGGCCAACCCTACACCAGGATTCAAAAGTGCACTGTAAGGCCTGTGATATATGTCAAAGGACTAGAAAACCATCATGAAGGGATGAGATGCCATTAAATCCACAAATGACATTGTAGCCGTTTGAAAAATGGGCAATCGAATTTGTGGGACTGATCAAACCTTAGGGAAAGACGGGTGCGCACTACATCATCACCGCGACGGAGTACCTGACACGATGGGTGGAAGTGTAGCCGGTCAAAGACTGCATGACAGCTACGACTGCGAAGTTTTTTTTCGAAAACGTGTTGACTCGATTTGGCTACCTGAAAATATTAATGAGTGATCGTGGAACACCTTTCTTGAATGAAACCATCAGCGTGCTCACAGAAGAGTTCCAGGTGTATCATCAGAAAAGCACACCATACCACCCACAAGCTAATGGGACAATAGAGGCATTCAACAAAATACTGGAGACTGCGTTGACCAAAGTATGTAATGCGCAGTGAAACGACTGGGACCTGTGCGTACCTACTGTATTATGGGCTTACAGGACAACGTGCAAGAAATTGATGGGACATACACCTTTCCAGTTAGTCTATGGCACGAAAGTTGTCATGTCGATGGAATACATCGTACCTAGTCTGCGAATAGCAGCGCTCACAGGCATGACGAACCACGAAGCTCTAGAAGAAATGATCACGCAATTAGAAGAACTCGAGGAAGAATGATTTCTGGCTGGATTTCATCAGTAGGTACAAAAGTAGCGTGAAAAGGCCTGGCATGACCGCCATATCAAGTTGCGCACCTTCAAGGTAAACGACTTAGTGTTGCTGTATGACAGTAAGTTTGAAAAATTTCCAGGAAAATTCAGAATGCACTGGCTGGGACCATACGTGGTTAAGGAGGTCACAGATGGAGGCATGGTCTAGCTAGTCAAACTAAATGGAGAACCCTTCCCAGGCAAAGTAAACGACAGTCGCTTGAAGCCCTACACGGGTGGGCCGACTATCTGACTAATTGGTCGAAGCACAGTCTTCATGACCCAAGGAGCCAGATAAGGGCGCGGGACTATAAACACATGCAGAAGATGCTGGTACCAAGGTAAGGACACAATTCAGACACATATGATTCAGAAGCAAGAATGCCATAGGTACAATAGGCAGCAGTTCAGTGTGTTGCCAAAATTCAGGCCGTTCGGGACTAGTTGGAGGGACTTCACGCCAAGATCGCCATGTCGATAGAGTGATTCGAGGGCGAGTCACAATGTTTGTGTTGGGGGCCTGTTGGGCATCGGATCCCCCCCACAACATGTTTTGGGGCTCAAAGCCTAGGGTTCGGTTAAATGTATTGTAAGACTTTGCGAATTGTGGGTGTGGAGTGCAAAGTATAGGTTGAGTCATAGGGTTTTCCGCCCTAAGTGTTGTAATGTAATGTAATGTCATGTCGTCCTACCCATGGTCCGTGGACCATGGGATTGTATAAATAGAGCGAGGATCTAAGTTGTAAAGATAGTTAAATAGTGAATTGGAGATACATTAATATGAATGGTTCGAGCAAAGAATAAGAGTCTAAGTGTATTGGGTCGTAGTAGTAGGAAGAGGCTCTGTAGTTGAGTGCGTAGAGGCCTAGTAGAGTCAACAGGTGAGTGTGCGGACCCTTACAGCTGAGTGCACAGGGCGAAGTTGAGTCTGTAACCCAAGAAGAAGAGTAATAAAGAGAAGTTTGATTCTAAATACTGTGTATTTGATTTTGTATGATTTTCTATGCATTTATACTTTTTTGTTTATTGCGTGCACTTATACGAATGTTGGATATATTGTTAATTATCACTAGACCTACACAGATAAGTTAAGTAATCGGATAATAACAAGTTAATAATAAGGAAATTCGTTAATAATACGGATCGTACCCTAAGTAGGGCTGCGTGAAGGCAATATCACAAGTTACGAGGGACTAATAGATGTGTGTAGTGACATGCACGCGGGGTCAAATCGCAGACCGCCAAAGCTCATCAGACATCCCCATGGTGCAGAATCCTGGTTCTAGCACCCTCCCATACTACTTTGGGTGAGAACTCAGTCCGCACTCCGCGGATTGTTGCCGAAAGGGCCAGTAGTACCGGGATTCGTTTGGCTAAATCACCTCTAAACCTGGTGTTAGCACTTGAAATTTCACCTCAGGCTGAGAAAGGTAAACCTCAAGGCTACATCAAACCATTTAGCCTCGTAGCTAGCCCTACGAGGATGGAGAAGGCTCTCTTCGGTCAATCTCGGCAGATCTTCAATGGGATGAGATGACCAACAAGGTAACACTGATATTAGGCTAGTAAACTGATTGAAAAGGTTGATTTGGGGTTTTTTGGGTTTTTGGTGGAAAATTGAGGAATTGCAATTTTGGGTGCGGGGATTTGACACAGTTTCTGCAGGGGGTTCTTTGGGGCGAGGTAGGAGACCGTATTGATGCCTATGATTGAGGTGAGTGGATGGAAAAGACCGGTGAGGAGCTAAGGAGAGCAAATAATACTTTGAATTCTCCTTAAACAGTAGAAAACATAGAAATTAAACAAATTTAAAAGCAGAGCATGGCAAGCATGAATTCTTACTTTAACACTTCATTTGTTTAATATGCAGAAGGAAAGAAAGGAGATGATCACATAAACACACTTACAAGAACATTTAGAAACACACCATCAATACATGAGTCCACAAGAATCCCAAAGAGGACTGCAAAACCCTGGTCTTCCTTAGCCAAAAATTGCAGAGATACAGTGAATAATACAATGATAGCTTCTCCCTCAAGAGTCCAACCTTCCAACCCCTGAAAATGATTGAGAAAATACATAATATAGGCAAGCCAACCTCTTCCCTTGCCTCTAGGGGTCGAGCTCATCCTTCTAGGAGCTGTTTCAACCAATTCTAAACTGAGCACTAAAATCTAGGCAGTCAAAACAACTTGCCTCTATAAACTAGGAAACCAATTCATTCATTTAATTTTTACCCTTTACATGAATGAATCTTCTAGAAGTGTTAAACAAGAGTAAAAGTGTCTTAGAGTTAAAAAAATTACATCAAAGATAATCATCTTCAGCCCCAAAAAGTCAAACTGAGTCAAATCTGCGTTTTCTGGGCTGTACAGTGCAATCTGGCAAAAAAACTGCCTGACAGGTCGCGCCCCCCTGCCTGACAGGTCGCGCCCCCCTGCCTGATGGGTTGCGCCCCTTTGGAGCTCTGTTTGTGGTACTTGCAGGTGGCCAAATTGAGAAAAAGTGGGCTTGTTGGAAAGGTCTGTGAGTCTACTTTCCAACCCAACTGGAATTTTTGAATTTGGAGTTAATTTTCCCTGTCAAAAACCAATTCTCCCAAGACAGCTTTCTGTAGTTCAAAAAAGTGGCAGAAAGTCAATTTTTGCATGTATTTTGACCTTCTGGAGGCCCAAAACTCCATAAAAACTCAAGTCCATCCGTGGGCATATGCAAATTTGCATAAAAAATCAGGAAATTATGAGTTTTTGTGAAAAGGAGTTGCCATGACAAAGGGTCTCACCGGGGGTGAGACCCGTTAAAGAGCCAAAACCTGTAAATTACCAAAAAAATGCCAAAATTACCCAAAATTCTCAAAATTTTTTGGGATTTGAGCTGTGGCTAGGCTATTGAGTGCCATGATCCTTGAGTGAAGCCTCAGCCAAGATACGGAGGGGATTTGGCTTCTTTCTCCGTTTTAGAGCCTCGGTCAACCGCCTTTGAAACATTTTCATTTTGGCCTTGCACACATGCATCCTTGCCCAATAATGATTTTTCATATTCCTCAGCAACTTTTTCTCTTGGTTGGCCTTAGCCAACAGCCTCTCTAAGTGTGCATTCACCTGGATGAGCATAGACTCACGGTCGGCAAGCAATGGATCACCAGGTCTTCTTTGGTTCAAGACTCAGTCACTACGAATCCTCCATAACTCATCAAGTGCTTTCTCCTCCTCCAACTGTTTGTTGCGCTGCTCCAGGTAGGTGATGGTCCATTGTGCACCCTCTAGTCTCCTCTGTACCTCAACCTCTGACACTGATGCTTGGTCATCACTCTGCTCATATGTTTCGGTTTCAGACATGTTTGAGGAGCAGAGTGGACAAAATGTACTGCTGTTTCTGCTTGTAAAAGTGCTGAACTCTATGCTGTTTCAAGGGGACAATGACATGAGGGAAATGTTAGGGGAGGGACCTCTTGCATAAGGAATTGGGAATATATGAATAACAGGGAATTTAGGGAATACATTGCAAACAAATATTTGCATATATACAGGCATACATGTACATAACAAGGATATAGGGAATCATTTACAAAATCACTGCATATAGGAATACATGTATAAACAGTGAACATAAGGGAATACATGTATGTAACAAGGGGACATTTGGAAACTTATTTACAAAACCTTTCACATATTCGCCAAGAAATTTTTATGTTTATAGCATGCATATGGTGAAGCAAGAGAAGGGTTTGAGTTTTTGATGCTTTGGGAGGGGGAAAGGGTTTGCAATTATTTACAACATAGCATGGGGAAAATAGATATGAATGCAAATATGAGTAAAAAGGGAAGGAGGGAAACAATTTACCAAGGGGAATACCTTGAAACAACACAAACCCTAGCACATTTACACATTAACAATGCAGCCATATAGTGTCTTTTCACTTGCATGATTTGAGGTTAAAACACAAGCATGAGGGCTTACATTCATAACCAACCACCAAAATGATGTGTAGAGAGCCTACCTTGAACAAATTTAACAAATTGTGGTTCCTTGGCAGCTCACTGGCAAAGTTCTGTGGAGAAATCCCCAACGGGTCGCGCGCCCCTGACGGGTCGCGCCAGTGTAATTTTTGCACTGGCAGAGGGTGCCTGACGGGTCGCGCGCCTTTGACAGGTCGCGCGCCTTTCAGGAGGCTTTTGGAGGCCTTCCCAGTGTCAGAATCAGGTGCAGGATAGCTCGTTGGAAAGGTATTTGAGTATAATTTCCAACCCAACTGGAATTTTTCAATTTGGAGTTCTTTGACCTTTCAAAAATCAAATCTCCCAAGACTGGTCAAAAAGTGCCAAATGAGGCTGCCTCAAGCAAGAGTGCTGTTGCAGTCAACTTTTGAATGCCTTCCTCAACCCCAAATTGAGCTCATGATAGCTCATTGGAAATCTCTTTGTGTCTAGTTATCATTTTAGCCATCAAAAAAAATCATTTGGCCAACCAAGCTAGGAGAAAACTTGATTTTCCCAGGGTCACTTCAGAGGTGTCTTTGATTCTCCTGAGGCAACTGTATTCTTGACAGTTCTCTCAAACCATGACACCTGTGAAAAAAGTGAAGGAGGCGTTTCTTCCTTGGCATGTTTTGGACAAAAACCTCTCTCAGTTTCCCAAAATTCATCTTTGATTGCTCTGAAACATCATTTGAGTGAAACTTGTCCCGATGTGTGAAACAAGGAATTTTGTCGAAATGGAGCGAAATGAAGGGGATAAGAGGCTTCTAAATTCTTGGGGAAATTTTGGGGAGTAGGGAGGGATGTTAGAAAGTAGGGAAAAGTGGAATCTCAGAGATTGAGTGAGGGGAAGGGGTCCAAAATGGCAAAACACAGGCCCAACCTAGAAAATTGCCAGGTTGTAGCTAGAAACTAGGGTTTGTGAAAAAATGAGGAATTTGGGGGATCTGAGTGTTGGGAAGTGTTTGATAAGGTACTTTAAGGATAGGGGAAGGTGTATGAACATCAGGAAACAAGTTTTGCCGGTGATTTGACCATCCAAGAGAAATTGCCTTCAAAACCCTAGGAGAGGGAAATGAGCTTGCCTAGGCGCAACTGAAGCATTAATAAGTTGTAAAAAGACTCATTAGAGACTGAGATGATAATGAAAACCCTATGAATGATGATAGACTCAGCTGAATGATGACATGGACCGCCATTTGGACAACTTTGAGAAGAGTGAAAGCAAACCCTAGACCTAATGCCTAGTGACCAAATTTTGCTTGAAGACTCACTGAAATGACAAAATTTGACCTTGACACTTCAAAATCACTTTGTAAGAGCACATTTGATCACTGGAGGAAGGCTGGAAAGACTGACACTAACATTGGCTCCAATGGGGATGGTAGCTCCTTGGAGGTGCTAAGAAGCTCAGACCTCTGGGAGAGCATACCAGTGCTTTTCAATCATTGGGCAATGGAGTCAAAAACTCAAGCTGAAATGCATGACTGAAAATTGATGACTTGACAACACAAATTGACTGAAACCTGACTGAAAACTGACTGAAACTTACCTGGAACTTGACTCAAACTAACTCGATGGCAAACTGAAATAACTTGAAAAACTCACTCAACAGACCAAACACAAATGACTCATGACCGAATTAAAACAAAACTTTACAAAGCTTTTGGAAAAACGGCAACAATCCATCAAGATTTGGAATCATGATGAAAACCACCTCATACTGATGAAATATGTACAATCATGTATAATGAGCTTTCCAATGTAACCAATCCAGCAGATGGCTACATACCAAATTTCTGCTCTCGCTTATCTCGAGCAGGCTAAACGATGAACCTGTAGGCAACTCAAAATAACCACTGGAACCAAAGCTTATGATAATGAACCAGGCAACATTTATCTTTTCTAATGCTTGCAGAAGAATGCCAAAGGGATCTTGATAATCCTGAAGCACTACCTTGTTTGGAGATCCAGCTGCAAAAATATAAGTACTCGCTTCATTCTGATCTGAAAGAACAGTGGGTTGCTGGTTGATAGGAAGGCACAGAGAAGTATAAGCTTCTGCCATATGAGTGTTGGCTGTAAATTCCTTGACCGTGAGAAATTTTGACATATTGTCTCTCTCAAGCTTATATTCCTCAATTTCATGGTCTAAGTCATTCTTAAACAGAAAACAATCCTCAAGATCATCAAACATGACAGCCTCATCATCTTCATGAAAGAAAATATTATCTGTTTGCTGATATATGAAACTCATCACAAGACTGTCATCATTTTCAAAAGAGGAAGAAGTTTCACCAACAATTTCGTGACCATGTGCACACTGCCGATTTGCTTTAGCTTGGGTTGTAGCATGACCTTTCCAGAGTTGATCTATCTCATCTTCAGACAAAGGAGATAAGACTTTTGGTTTCCCTTTGCTCAAACAAGTCTTGGCTTCTTGAAATAACATTTCAAAACATGAAAAATCTGAATGACAGTCCTGATCTTCTGAAACTTGGAAACATTGTTGATCATCTTCATATGACATGGCAATCAAACTATCCAAATTATGATTGAAAGAAGATTTTTCACTTACTCGAACAAAGATCTCATCTTGCTGTTCATGAGCTGGCTGAATTACCTCCTCATGCAGATCTAGTTCCGATGGCATCAGAACATTTGGATCAAAAACTTTGTCTATGATCTCAACAACAAAACTCTCCTTTTCAGGATTCGGCACAAGGTATGCTTGGTCACCATGATCTGAATTTTGATCTGAAATAGCTGAGTTGACTGCATTACATTCTAAAATTGAATCTTGGCTACCCTGCACGCTGTCTTCTTCTGTGGGCAGATCTGAAACAAGCTCTTCTCTTTCATCAATTACAGCCATATGGCCATCTTCAACCTGCTGATCTTGACAAGTATCCTCTAAGATTTCTATGTGCTGCTGAAACGGCTTTTCATACAGGGCTTCCATGATCTCTTCATCCATGAAATTATCATCTTCATAAAACTTCTCAAGGCTTTCAATAAAACTATAGGCATGCTTGCAACAGTCTTGAACTAAATTCAATGATGGATAAGAGTCCTTATATCTTTCAATGAACATAGCACGAAAATCCTTTAAACAGTAAATACAAGCAGGTGGCAAACTTTCATACCATGATTGGGCTTTACCTTCCAGAGTGGCCAAGAATATCTTCATCAAGAAATCTTCAGGAAAATTTACCTTCAACTTGCGAATATGCATATGAAATCTAACCAGATGTAGAGCAACGTCCTTCTTACCATCATCATTAAATGTAGGCAAATTCCTTGACCAATCTACCTTGGGAATCTTATTCGGAAAACCTGGAATGTGATCTCGGCTCAAGGGAGCGTATCTTCTTGCAATCTGATCCATCTTGAAAATCTCAAAGCTACTGATCTTCTTGCACTGAAGTCACCATGAAGCATTGGTCTCTGGAGTTTTCAGTGAAGGAGTCACCAGTGAATGATTTCAGCCTTGTTAGTGTCTGATCGTTGTCCACTATCAACAATTAGATCTGAACTTGATCCATGTACTGGGGTAATTAACAAGTTAGATGTCACGTTTACAAGCTAGACCGGAGATTGACTGAAGCAGCGTTTATCTACTTCCGCTTATGCAATGCAAAAGCGTTTCGAAGGCTACCTGGCATAACTTCAAGCTCCGTCTAAGACTTATGAAACAAACACATCAACCCACAAACAATTTTTTCTCCTCAGTATGGTCGCCAGCATGTTAGCGCTTGAAATTTCACCTCAGGCTGAGAAAGGTAAACCTCAAGGCTACATCAAACCATTTAGCCTCATAGCTAGCCCTATGAGGCAGGAGAAGGCTCTCTCCGGTCAATCTCGGCAGATCTTCAATGGGATGAGATGAACAACAAGGTAACACTGATATTAGGCTAGTAAACTGATTGAAAAGGTTGATTTGGGGTTTTTTGGGTTTTTGGTGGCAAATTGAGGAATTGCAATTTTGGGTGCGGGGATTTGACACAGTTTCTGCAGGGGGTTCTTTGGGGCGAGGTAGGAGACCGTATTGATGCCTATGATTGAGGTGAGTGGATGGAAAAGACCGGTGAGGAGCTAAGGAGAGCAAATACTACTTTGAATTCTCCTTAAACAGTAGAAAACATAGAAATTAAACAAATTTAAAAGCAGAGCATGGCAAGCATGAATTCTTACTTTAACACTTCATTTGTTTAATATGCAGAAGGAAAGAAAGGAGATGATCACATAAACACACTTACAAGAACATTTAGAAACACACCATCAATACATGAGTCCACAAGAATCCCAAAGAGGACTGCAAAACCTTGGTCTTCCTTAGCCAAAAATTGCAGAGATACAGTGAATAATACAATGATAGCTTCTCCCTCAAGAGTCCAACCTTCCAACCCCTAAAAATGATTGAGAAAATACATAATATAGGCAAGCCAACCTCTTCCCTTGCCTCTAGGGGTCGAGCTCATCCTTCTAGGAGCTATTTCAACCAATTCTAAACTGAGCACTAAAATCTAGGCAGTCAAAACAACTTGCCTCTATAAACTAGGAAACCAATTCATTCATTTAATTTTTACCATTTACATGAATGAATCTTCTAGAAGTGTTAAACAAGAGTAAAAGTGTCTTAGAGTTACAAAAATTACATCAAAGATAATCATCTTCAGCCCCAAAAAGTCAAACTGAGTCAAATATGCGTTTTCTGGGTTGTACAGTGCAATCTGGCAAAAAAACTGCCTGACAGGTCGCGCCCCCCTGCCTGACGGGTCGCGCCCCTTTGGAGCTCTGTTTGGGGTACTTGCAGGTGGCCAAATTGAGCAAAAGTGGGCTTGTTGGAAAGGTCTGTGAGTCTACTTTCCAACCTGTTAGTGTCAGTCTTTACAGCCTTCCTCCAGTGATCAAATATGCTCTTACAAAGTGGTCTCAGAGTGTCAAGGTCAAATTTTGTCATTTCAGTGAGTCTTCAAGCAAAATTTGGTCACTAGGCATTAGGCCTAGGGTTTGCCCAAATGGCGGTCCATGTCATCATTCGGCTGAGCCTATCATCATTCAGAGGGTTGTCATTATCATCTCAGTGTCTAATGAGTCATTTTACACCTGGTCCATGCTTCAGTTGCCACCCAGGCAAGGTCATTTCCCTCTCCTAGGGTTTTGAAGCCAATTTCTCTTGGACGGTCAAATCACTGGCAAAACTTGTTTCCTGATGTTCATACACCTTCCCCTATCCTTAAAGTACCTCATCAAACACTTCCCATCCCTTAGATCTGCCAAATTCCTCATTTTTGCACAAACCCTAGTTTCTAGCTACAATCTGGCAATTTTCTAGGGTTGGCCTGTGTTTTGTCCTTTTCGACCCCTTCCCCTCACTCAATATCTGAGATTCCACTTTCCCCTGCTTCCTAACATCCCTCCCCACTCCCAAAAATTTCCCCAAGAATTTAGAAGCCCCCTATCCCCTTCATTTCGCTCCATTTCGACAAAATTCCTTGTTTCACACATCGGGACAAGTTTCACTCAAAAGCTGTTTCTGAGCAATCAAAGATGAATTTTGCAAAACTGAGAGAGGTTTTTGTCCATAACATGCCAAAGAAGAAAAACCTCCTTCACTTTTTACACAGGTGTCATGGTTTGAGAGAAATGTCAAAAATACCGGCGAGAACGAAGGTGCTCCAAGGACGGTTGGCCAAAGCACAAAAACGAAGGAAAACGCCCGATCCACTCCAAACTTTGGCCAAAGCCTCTTTGACTGAGCATGGTACTTGATTGGGGACTCCCAGCCCAAATTTCAAGAAATTTGGAGAAAATTTTGTCATTTGTGAATTTTTTGTGCAATTTACAGGTTTTGGCCATTGGAATGGTCTCACCCCGGGTGAGACCATTTTGGAGGACTGCTCGGAATTTTGAAAACTTGGCATTTTTGGAAAGGGCATGCAAAGAGAAAAATTACCAATACTTGGGAGAAGCCTGATTTTGAGATTTGAGCCTCCAAAAGCTCAAAATACATAAAAAAAAATGACTTTCTGCCCACTTTTTGAGTTGCAGAAAGTGACCTTGGGAGAATTGACGTTTGAGGGGTCAAATCAACTCCAAATCCAGAAATTCCACTTGGGATGGAAAGTAGACAGACCAAGCTTTCCAATGAGCCATCTTGCACCTGATTTGGACCAGTGGAACCCACTCAAAAGTTGCTGCAAAGGGGCGCGACCATTTGAACAGGGGGCGCGACCATTCGAGCCAGCTTTGCCAGAATTGACCTTTTTTGTCAAAAAACACTGTTTTGACTATGGTTGACCATTTGTACTTGTAAATGATGGATGTATGGATAATTTTCATGGCACATTGATAGATTTAATCTCTCTTAACCCTTCTAGAAGCTTCCTTGATGTAAATAGTGAATATTTAATGCATGGATGAGTTAGCTAAGTTTTAGAGGCAAGTTGTTTTGGCTGCCTATTTTCTAGTTCTAAGTTTAGAATTAGTTCAAACTGCTCCTAGGAAGCTGAGCTCGACCCCTAGAGGTGGGGAAAGGAGTTAGATGGTCTATATTATGCCTTCTCTTGCTCATTTTCATGGTTGGACTCTTGTGGGAGAAAACATTATTGTGTATTGTACATCTACTTCTGCAATTTAAGGAAAGGAAGGCCAGGGTTTTGCAGACATCAATGTGGATTCTTGTGGATTGATGTGTTGATGGTGTGTTCTCTACATGTTCTTGTAAGTTTGTTTATGTATTCCACATCTCTCTTTTGCTTCTAATTGGACAGATGAAGTGGTAAAGTTTGAATTCATGCTTTGACATGCTCAGCTTTTTAGTTTGTTCAATATTTATGTTTTCTACTGTCTAGAGAGGATTCAAAATGGTTGTTTGCCCTCTTTAGCTCCTCCTCTATCATCCTTGATCATCCATCTTAGGTTAAGGCATCAGCGCCCACTCCTACCTTGCCCCAAAGATCCCCCTGCAAAAACTGTGCTCAATCTCCGCACCCTGAATTGCACTCCCTCCAATTGCCACCAAAAAAACCCCAAAAATCATTAAATCAACCCCCACTGTCAAATTACTAGCCTAAAATATTTATTCTTAATTGGTCAGCCTAATCATATTGAAAGATTTACCGAATCTGACCCGAGAGAGCCTTCTCATACCTCGTAGGGCTAGCTACGAGGTGAAATGGTTTGATGTAGCCTTGAGAGTTTGTCTATCTCAGCCTAGGTGAATTCCAAGCGCTAACATATTGGCGACCATATTGGGGAGAACAAACTTGTTTGTGTGTTGATGTGTTTGTTTCATAAGTCTTAGACGGAGCCTGAAGTTACGCCAGGTAGCCTTCGAAAACGCTCTTGTTTTACATCAGCGTTAGTAGATAAACGTTGCTTCAGTCAATCTCCGTGAGCTTGTGAATACGACCACTTCATTTGCATTTTACCCCAGTACATGTATCAAGTCCAGATCTGATTGTTGATAGTGAACAACGATCAGACACTTGAAAGGCTGAATCATTCACTTGGCGACTCCTTTCACTGAAGAATCCAGCAACCTATGCTTCATGGTGACTTCACTGCAGAGAGATCAGTAGCTGTGAGATTTTCATGATGGACCTAATTGCAAGAAGATATGCTCCCTTGAGCCGAGATCACATCCCAGGTTTTCCAAATAAAATTCCGAAGGTAGATTGGTCAAGGAATCTGCCTATATTTAATGATGATGGTAAGAAGGATGCTGCTCTTCATCTAGTTAGATTTCACATGCATATTCGTAAGTTGAAGGTGGATTTTCCTGAAGATTGCTTGATGAAGATATTCTTGGCCACTTTGGAAGGTAAAGCTCAATCATGGTATGAAAGTTTGCCGCCTGCTTGTATTTACTGTTTAAAGGATTTTCATGCTATGTTCATCGAAAGATATAAGGACTCTTATCCATCATTGAATTTAGTTCAAGACTGTTGCAAGCATGCCTATAGTTTTATTGAAAGCCTTGAGAAGTTTTATGAAGATGATAATTTCATGGATGAAGAGATCATGGAAGCTCTGTATGAAAAGCCGTTTCAGCAGCACATAGAAATCTTAGAAGATACTTGTCAAGATCAGCAGGTTGAAGATGGCCATATGGTTGTAATTGATGAAAGAGAAGAGCTTGTTTCCGATCTGCCCACAGAAGAAGACAGCGTGCAAGGTAGCCAGGAGTCAATTTTAGAATGTAATGCAGTCAACTCAGCTATTTCAGATCAAAATTCAGATCATGGTGACCAAGAATACCTTGTGCCGAATCCTGAAAAGGAGAGTTTTGTTGTTGAGATCATGGACAAAGTTTTTGATCCAAACGTTCTCATGCCATTAGAACAGAGCCTGCATGAGGAGGTAATTCAGTCAGTTCATGAAAAGCAAGATGACATCTTCATTCAAGTAAGTGAAACAGTTCCTTTGGATGAATTTATGGTAGATGATAGAAATGTCATTGGTGCACTTCAAGAATCAGCTGAAGTTTCTTTCCTTATGATTGAAGAATGTAATAAGGAACTTGATAATTTGGTTGTGATATCATATGAAGATGACCTACAGCACATTCACACCATAGAATATTATAGCATTCATGATTTCCATTCAGCTTCTTCATATGTTTCATGTGTTGAAATGTTTTTCCAAGAAGAGATATGCTCATCCATTTGTTCGGAGTTTTTTGAAGCCCATGAGCATACTTTCACCGATGCATATGATAAGAAGGCAAAATCAGAAAATTTTCAGCTAGAGGATGTTGTTTTGAGATGGGATGCTCGAAATGAGGACAAAGGTAAGCACGGTAAGTTTGATAATCTGTGGAAAGGTCCTTATAAGATTGCTGCATATCGTGGTCCTAACGCTTTCATTCTTAAGGAGTTGAATGGCGATGAATGTCCCGGTGGGTCGGTGAATGGCCGGCTTCTCAAGAAATATCATGCTTGAGCAATGCTGCTCTAAATCATTTTCATTGTACATATCATTTTACTTTACTATGGCAAGTGTGAACTGATCTTTCATTCTTGGTTTGGGGCCCAAAGTGAAGGCTATAATTCCAAGCATGAAGATTGGTTGGTGTGGGATTTTCAGTTTGTTTATTTTCTGCAAAAAGTCAGTTGGTCTGAGTCATAGTCCTTTGATGGTTTTCCGCTTATAGTCAAAGTCAAATAAAGTCTTTTTGAGTTGGTTATTTTTTCTATTAGTTGACTCCATCGCCCAATGGTTGCAAGCACTGGTCTGCTCTCCCAGATGTCTAAGGTTCTTGGCACCTCCAAGGAGCTACCATCCCCATTGGAGCCAATGTTAGTGTCAGTCTTTACAACCTTCCTCCAGTGATCAAATATGCTCTTACAAAGTGGTCTCAGAGTGTCAAGGTCAAATTTTGTCATTTCAGTAAGTCTTCAAGCAAAATTTGGTCACTAGGCATTAGGCCTAGGGTTTGCCCAAATGGCGGTCCATGTCATCATTCGGCTGAGCCTATCATCATTCAGAGGGTTGTCATTATCATCTCAGTGTCTAATGAGTCATTTTACACCTGGTCCATGCTTCAATTGCCACCCAGGCAAGGTCATTTCCCTCTCCTAGGGTTTTGAAGCCAATTTCTCTTGGACGGTCAAATCACTGGAAAAACTTATTTCTTGATGTTCATACACCTTCCCCTATCCTTAAAGTACCTTATCAAACACTTCCCATCCCTTAGATTCGCCAAATTCCTCATTTTTGCACAAACCCTAGTTTCTAGCTACAATCTGGCAATTTTCTAGGTTTGGCCTGTGTTTTGTCCTTTTCGACCCCTTCCCCTCACTCAATCTCTGAGATTCCACTTTCCCCTGCTTCCTAACATCCCTCCCCACTCCCAAAAATTTCCCCAAGAATTTAGAAGCCCCCTATCCCCTTCATTTCGCTCCATTTCGACAAAATTCCTTGTTTCACACA
Source organism: Pinus tabuliformis (assembly GCA_031772625.1). Taxonomy (NCBI): domain Eukaryota; kingdom Viridiplantae; phylum Streptophyta; class Pinopsida; order Pinales; family Pinaceae; genus Pinus; species Pinus tabuliformis. The sequence continues at coordinate 993,226,148 of CM062807.1, read as the reverse complement.
TCGGGACAAGTTTCACTCAAAAGCTGTTTCTGAGCAATCAAAGATGAATTTTGCAAAACTGAGAGAGGTTTTTGTCCATAACATGCCAAAGAAGAAAAACCTCCTTCACTTTTTACACAGGTGTCATGGTTTGAGAGAAATGTCAAAAATACCGGCGAGAACGAAGGTGCTCCAAGGACGGTTGGCCAAAGCACAAAAACGAAGGAAAACGCCCGATCCACTCCAAACTTTGGCCAAAGCCTCTTTGACTGAGCATGGTACTTGATTGGGGACTCCCAGCCCAAATTTCAAGAAATTTGGAGAAAATTTTGTCATTTGTGAATTTTTTGTGCAATTTACAGGTTTTGGCCATTGGAATGGTCTCACCCCGGGTGAGACCCATTTGGAGGACTGCTCGGAATTTTGAAAACTTGGCATTTTTGGAAAGGGCATGCAAAGAGAAAAATTACCAATACTTGGGAGAAGCCTGATTTTGAGATTTGAGCCTCCAAAAGCTCAAAATACATAAAAAAAAATGACTTTCTGCCCACTTTTTGAGTTGCAGAAAGTGATCTTGGGAGAATTGACTTTTGAGGGGTCAAATCAACTCCAAATCCAGAAATTCCACTTGGGATGGAACGTAGATAGACCAAGCTTTCCAATGAGCCATCTTTCACCTGATTTGGACCAGTGGAACCCACTCAAAAGTTGCTGCAAAGGGGCGCGACCATTTGAACAGGGGGCGCGACCATTCGAGCCAGCTTTGCCAGAATTGACCTTTTTTTGTCAAAAAACACTGTTTTGAATATGGTTGACCATTTGTACTTGTAAATGATGGATGTATGGATAATTTTCATGGCACATTGATAGATTTAATCTCTCTTAACCCTTCTAGAAGCTTCCTTGATGTAAATAGTGAATATTTAATGCATGGATGAGTTAGCTAAGTTTTAGAGGCAAGTTGTTTTGGCTGCCTATTTTCTAGTTCTAAGTTTAGAATTAGTTCAAACTGCTCCTAGGAAGCTGAGCTCGACCCCTAGAGGTGGGGAAAGGAGTTAGATGGTCTATATTATGCCTTCTCTTGCTCATTTTCATGGTTGGACTCTTGTGGGAGAAAACATTATTGTGTATTGTACATCTACTTCTGCAATTTAAGGAAAGGAAGGCCAGGGTTTTGCAGACATCATTGTGGATTCTTGTGGATTGATGTGTTGATGGTGTGTTCTCTACATGTTCTTGTAAGTTTGTTTATGTATTCCACATCTCCTTTTTGCTTCTAATTGGACAGATGAAGTGGTAAAGTTTGAATTCATGCTTTGACATGCTCAGCTTTTTAGTTTGTTCAATATTTATGTTTTCTACTGTCTAGAGAGGATTCAAAATGGTTGTTTGCCCTCTTTAGCTCCTCCTCTATCATCCTTGATCATCCATCTCAGATTAAGGCATCAGCGCCCACTCCTACCTTGCCCCAAAGATCCCCCTGCAAAAACTGTGCTCAATCCCCGCACCCTGAATTGCACTCCCTCCAATTGCCACCAAAAAAACCCCAAAAATCATTAAATCAACCCCCCTGTCAAATTACTAGCCTAAAATCTTTATTCTTAATTGGTCAGCCTAATCATATTGAAAGATTTACCGAATCTGACCCGAGAGAGCCTTCTCATACCTCGTAGGGCTAGCTACGAGGTGAAATGGTTTGATGTAGCCTTGAGAGTTTGTCTATCTCAGCCTAGGTGAATTCCAAGCGCTAACACAACCCAACTGGAATTTTTGAATTTGGAGTTCATTTTCCCTGTCCAAAACCAATTCTCCCAAGACAGCTTTCTGCAGTTCAAAAAAGTGGCAGAAAGTCAAATTTTGCATGTATTTTGACCTTCTGGAGGCCCAAAACTCCATAAAAACTCAAGTCCATCCATGGGCATATGTAACTTTGCATAAAAAATCAGGAAATGCTGAGTTTTTGTGAAAAGGAGTTGCCATGACAAAGGGTCTCACCGGGGGTGAGACCCGTTAAAGAGCCAAAACCTGTAAATTACCAAAAAAAGGCCAAAATTACCCAAAATTCTCAAATTTTTTTGGGATTTGAGCTGTGGCTAGGCTATTGAGTGCCATGATCCTTGAGTGAAGCCTCAGCCAAGATACGGAGGGGATTTGGCTTCTTTCTCCGTTTTAGAGCCTCGGTCAACCGCCTTTGAAACATTTTCATTTTGGCCTTGCACACATGCAGCCTTGCCCAATAATGATTTTTCAAATTCCTCAGCAACTTTTTCTCTTGGTTGGCCTTAGCCAACAGCCTCTCTAAGTGTGCATTCACCTGGATGAGCATAGACTCACGGTCAGCAGGCAATGGATCACCGGGTCTTCTTCGGTTCAAGACTCCGTCACTACGAATCCTCCATAACTCATCAAGTGCTTTCTCCTCCTCCAACTGTTTGTTGCGCTGCTCCAGGTAGGTGATGGTCTGTTGTGCACCCTCTAGTCTCCTCTGTACCTCAACCTCTGACACTGATGCTTGGTCATCACTCTGCTCATATGTTTCGGTTTCTGACATGTTTGAGGAGCAGAGTGGACAAAATGTACTGCTGTTTCTGCTTGTAAAGGTGCTGAACTCTATGCTGTTTCAAGGGGACAATGACATGAGGGAAATGTTAGGGGAGGGACCTCTTGCACAAGGAATTGGGAATATATGAATAACATGGAATTTAGGGAATACATTGCAAACAAATATTTGCATATATACAGGCATACATGTACATAACAAGGATATAGGGAATCATTTACAAAATCACTGCATATAGGAATACATGTATAAACAGTGAACATAAGGGAATACATGTATGTAACAAGGGGACATTTGGAAACTTATTTACAAAACCTTTCACATATTCGCCAAGAAATTTTTATGTTTATAGCATGCATATGGTGAAGCAAGAGTAGGGTTTGAGTTTTTGATGCTTTGGGAGGGGGAAAGGGTTTGCAATTATTTACAACATAGCATGGGGAAAATAGATATGAATGCAAATATGAGTAAAAAGGGAAGGGGGGAAACAATTTACCAAGGGGAATACCTTGAAACAACACAAACCCTAGCACATTTACACATTAACAATGCAACCATATAGTGTCTTTTCACTTGCATGATTTGAGGTTAAAACACAAGCATGAGGGCTTACATTCATAACCAACCACCAAAATGATGTGTAGAGAGCCTACCTTGAACAAATTTAACAACTTATGGTTCCTTGGCAGCTCACTGGCAAAGTTCTGTGGAGAAATCCCCAACGGGTCGCGCGCCCCTGACAGGTCGCGCCAGTGTAATTTTTGCACTGGCAGAGGGTGCCTGACGGGTCGCGCGCCTCTGACAGGTCGCACGCCTTTTAGGAGGCTTGTGGAGGCCTTCCTAGTGTCAGAATCAGGTGCAGGATAGCTCGTTGGAAAGGTATTTGAGTCTAATTTCCAACCCAACTAGAATGTTTTAATTTGGAGTTTATTTGACTTGTCAAAAATCAAATCTTCCAAGACTGGTCAAAAAGTGCCAAATGAGGCTGCCTCAAGCAAGAGTGCTGTTGCAGTCAACTTTTGAATGCCTTCCTCAACCCCAAATTGAGCTCATGATAGCTCATTGGAAAGATCTTTGTGTCTAGTTATCATTTTACCCATCAAGAAAATAAGTTGGCCAACTAAGCTAGGAGAAAACTTGATTTTCCCAGGGTCATTTCAGAGGTGTCTTTGATTCTCCTGAGGCAACGGTATTCTTGACATTTCTCTCAAACCATGACACCTGTGCAAAAAGTGAAGGAGGGTTTTCTTCCTTGGCATGTTTTGGACAAAAAAATCTCTCATTTTCCCAAAATTCATCTTTGATTGCTCTGAAACATCATTTGAGTGAAACTTGTCCCGATGTGTGAAACAAAGAATTTTGTCGAAATGGAGCGAAATGAAGGGGATAAGAGGCTTCTAAATTCTTGGGGAAATTTTGGAGAGTAGGGAGGGGTGTTAGAAAGTAGGGGAAAGTGGAATCTTAGAGATTGAGTGAGGGGAATGGGTCAAAAAGGGAAAAACATAGGCCCAACCTAGAAAATTGCCAGGTTGTAGCTAGAAACTAGGGTTTGTGAAAAAATGAGGAATTTGGGGGATCTGAGTGTTGGGAAGTGTCTGATAAGGTAATTTAAGGATAGGGGAAGGTGTATGAACATCAGGAAACAAGTTTTGCCGGTGATTTTACCATCCAAGAGAAATTGCCTTCAAAACCTTAGGAGAGGGAAATGAGCTTGCCTAGGCGCAACTGAAGCATGAATAAGTTGTAAAAAGACTCATTAGAGACTGAGATGATAATGAAAACCCTATGAATGATGATAGAATCAGCTGAATGATGACATGGACCGCCATTTGGACAACTTTGAGAAGAGTGAAAGCAAACCCTAGACCTAATGCCTAGTGACCAAATTTTGCTTGAAGACTCACTGAAATGACAAAATTTGACCTTGACACTTCAAAATCACTTTATAAGAGCACATTTGATCACTGGAGGAAGGCTGGAAAGACTGACACTAACACCTGGGTCAGGCCCCTACAAGCCAACACGTTTCTTCTCTCTCTTCCTCCGTTCTACTCTCTTTATGCGTTGTTTCCTCTTTGCCTCTATTTCCAAAGCTACTCTCCCAATGAGAGGATATTCTCTGAACTTGTAGCTTTGCTCAGCCTCTGGGTTCTCGGTAATATTCCTTTTGTCTTTTTCCTATGCGGTTTGTTGCTCGCTGCTACTGTTGTTGCTGTTTCCTGTGGTGTTGGTACTTGCAGAGCAACTTTCCATTCTATAGCCATGCTGATTGGTTCATTGAGCCTAGAGGAGCTGTAATAGTACCTCAAAGGATCTTCCTTTGCCAATGAAATGTCCTGTGGATCCATGGATAATACAAATTTTCACAGTGGTTCTTGCATATGCAGTGGGGATCATACATATTGTAGTAATTGGTGCCAAACTCAAAGTTTTCTAAGTCTTTGGCCTCGGCATCCGCATTCTTCAAGCTCTAGATCTCATACAATCCAAATTTCAAAGGAAGAGTAGGCATGGTGCCTTTTTCCTCCTATGAAACCCTACTGATAACCCTGTGGAGATGTGATATGCAACCTCTTGCATAGCCAACTTATTTGTGGCAAACCTTGGTAGCACATGCAAAGTCTTCTCTCCGCCAAACATCCCGATGAAGGTTCCACTGGGTGTGGCATACCAATCTGCAATGTTAAGTAATGCCTACATCACTTCTTGAGACATGCAAGGTGGATCCTTCTCAAAGATCAACTTGTAAACTGGGATGATGAAATGGTTAGATAGTTGTTGAGAAATGGCAACAAGAAATTCCAGTTTAATTTTCCCTTGAATTAAACTGAGAATTAAAATCGAATTCTATTATCATAACAACTTGTAAATAGTTAATTAAGTTTAATTGACTTAATTAACTTAGGAATTTCGAGTTGGAATTCTTTCTGTAGTCATATATATGTTCTCCCTAAATTTTAGGGGTCCAAGATGAGTTTATTTGAGTTGTAATTAGATAATTCAGTTTGACTGAGTTATAGATAGTTAAACTAGTTCTAACTGTTTGTGGAACTAGTAGAGGTCTAATAGTGAGTTTGTGCACTAGTGCATCGTCAGTGCTACTCTAGCTAACTGAATAATCCCTCATGAGAAACTCATGCATGTTAGTTTAGAGAATGACCTAGTTGAGACTAGATGGCAGGGACAATGTACTATCAGTTGTAGAATGATCTGAGTTTTATAGATCATGCATGCAATTAGAAGAGGACCTACTTTTGGATTGTGCAGTTATGGAATAAGGAATTCCCAATTAAATATGGGCTATTCCTCATAGGAAGTGCGCAAGGAAATAGGGGATCAATAGGCAGAAAAAATTGGCTAAGTGTTAGTCAATGCGGGCTTGTGAGGTAGAGAGTTGATCATACTTGTGCGGAATTGTTCTTGTGAGAACAAGAATTGTATTATCACTCAGATTACTGATTAATGCAATAGATAGTCGGGGTTTTGAGCAGTGGATTTCCCCAGAGAAAAAATTGTGTTAAGTGTCTTTGCTTATCTTCCTCTTGTTGATTATTGTTTTCATCGATTCTTGGTTTCCGCTGTTTAAAGAGTAGAGTAGATTCTTGTCTTGTGTTTTAGTAAATTACATGAGCTATGAATCTATAGGAAAATATACATGGCGTCAGAGATGAAGATTGTATACTATAAGAGATTTAAAAGTTTTAAGTTTTGGGTTATAGGTGAAATTAGAATTTGCAATACATACTTTAGGATTGGCAGATGGCGTTCTACGGTTTGCGGCTCAAGTATGCCTTGGAAGGCAACTCAAATTATATAGAATGGAAGGACAGAATGGAGGCTGTGCTGGAGGATAATGGCTTGAAGGAATTCGTTGATCAAGACATTCCTATGCCAACATCATCGGATGCATATAATCTAGCCAAATGGAAGAAGTGTGTGGTGAAGGAGGGGCAGATAATCCTTGAGGGAGTTCGAGACCACGTTTTCTCGAGTCTCCATGGGAAAACTCCGTATGCTATGTGGAAAGCATTGAAAAACCTCTTCTAGATAAAAAATGAACATACAAAGTTGGCATTGAAGGACAAACTTTAAAAAATCAAGATGGAGAAAGGCGAGACCATTCCAAAATACTTGACCAACTTCACTCAGTGTTGTGGTGATCTTTGAAGTGCTCGAATAACCATTTCTGAGGATGATATGGTGAGCCTAGCTCTCCTAGGCCTTCCCAAGAGTTGGAATAACTATTAGGACTCCGTCAATGGGAGGGAGAAGATGCTAGATTGGGAACTACTATGGTCGGATTTGATACAGAAGGAGATCAGAAGGAACACCAAAGATGGTTCCTCATCAAAGACTTATGATGAGGAAAACTGTGCCTTAGCGAGTAAGACAAAGAAAGGGAAAGGGAAGGCATCCCATTCCAAATTGGATTCTTTCCATGGAGGTAAGAAGAAAGACATGACGAAAGTTAAGTGCTTCGTTGTCACGAGCTGAGCCATTTTACTACAAATTTTCTGCTTAAGTAGTGCAAGAAGAAGTCCTCAGGAGGAGTGATGGGTGAGGCTTTGGCCTCTAAATTTGAATTGGAATTTACTCTCATTGCATGCATGGTGTCATCAATGATGGGTAGTGTATGGTACCTTGACAGTGGAGCTTCATTCCACATGGCTGGTGACAAGGAGTTGTTCAGTGACTTGGAGGATAAATATCTCCAGATGCATATCGAGATGGGTGATGATAGGAGGCATAATGCTACTGGATTGGGCATGGTTACTTTTTAGAGGGAGCAGGATGCTCCTCTCACCTTGAGAGATTTTATGTATGTGCTCAGGTTGAAGAAGAACTTAGTATCAGTTGCCATGCTTGAGGATGGAGGCCATGCTATGATCTTCTCGAAAGCAAAGGCGTTCCTTTGACACATAGCTATGGGTCAAGTAAAGAAGATATGGTTTCGAGTTAAGAAGGTAGGGCTTAGCAGATTGTTCTGCTTTGAGAACGAAAGCAGAGAAGGTACAAAGTCGAGACTTTGGTAAGTTGTTGCACAGGCGATTAGTCCACTTGAATCATGGGGCTTTGAAAATCATGCAACAAACCTCTACTGGTCTTCCCAAAGGTACGCTCGAGCAAGTTGATACATGCAAGGGGTGTAGTTTGGGAAAATACACCAAGGCTTCCTTTCATGATAAAGACAATAGAGCAAAGGTGATTATAGAGTGAGTCCACTAAGATGTGTGTGGCCCATTCTCGACAACACCGACGACCAAACACAAGTATTATGTTATATTTGTTGATGAATTTTCTTGTAAATGATGGATATTTTTCATGCAGAAGAAGGATCAAACTTTCACAAATTTTTGTGAATTTAAAGCATTGGTTGAGAAAGAGTCTCAAAAGAAGGTTAAATATTTGAGGAGTGATAACGGTGGTGAGTATGTTTCAAATGATTTTAAGGACTTCTATGCAACAGAAGGGATTAAATGGGAGTTGAAGACACCCATTAACCCACAACAGAATGGGGTGGCTGAGAAGAAGAACAAAATCATTGTAGGGGCAGCACGAGTGATGTTGCATGATGAGGGCCTACAACTAAACTTGTGGGTTGATGCATGCAACACAATGGTTTATTTGTAGAACTGTATCTTGCATCAGATTCTTGGGATGAAGACACTAGAGGAGGATTATTTCGGTAAGAGGCTAGATCTTGGTCACTTCAGTATTTTTGGGTCATCGGTATATTTCCATGTGACCAAATTTGCATGGAAGAAGATTGAGTCGAGAACAGAGTTGGGGATATTTGTGAGGTACACTGATAAACCTCACAACTATCGGGTGTACTTTCTGACCAACATGATTACAATGGTTCACATGGATGTTAGATTCGATGAGGATAAGGCCATGTGAGTTTCCCTTGAGAGGGAGCTTGATCTACACGCGGTTGAGGAGCTTTTAGCTCCTAAGGTTGAGGAGCCCTAGATTGATGTGGAGCAGCCACATGCATAGGATCCTAGAGTGGAGACATCCACTCAGGCAAAGTCTTCCATAGATGGGAGAAAATGCACCAGAGAGGATGACAGGTTATTGCATGATGCATGGGAGAATGTGGGAGCACCCACATCTCAGTGCAGGTAGAGGAGATCACCTGAGAGGTACACTAGATACATGGCTCTTATGAGTGGACGTGTTGAGATAGAGCCATATTTCTTTGAGGAAGCAATGCATTGGCCAGTTTGGGTTGATGCCATGGTGGAGGAGTACGACTTCATAGTTTGTAACAGTGTTTGGGATGTGGTCTCGAGACCAGAGGACAAGTCAGTGATGAGATCCCAATGGATTTACAAGTTAAATAAAGTTTCAGATGGTAGTGTGGAGAAGCATAAGGCCAGGTTTGTGGCTCACGGATTTTCAATGGTAGAGGGGATTGACTATGATGAGAACTTTTCTCTTGTTGCAAGGTACTCATCAATTAGATCTATATTGGCACTATCAACACATATGGGTTGGAAGATACATCATATGGATGTAAATACAACCTTCCTTAATGACACGATTAAGGAAGAGCTGTTCATAGAGAAGTCTGAAGGTTTTGAGACCTTTGACCGTGAGTTGCATGTGTGTCGGATCAAGAGGGAATTGTATGGGCTGAAGCAAGCACCTGTGCTTGGTACACTAGTATCAATAACTACTTCACTAGGTTGGGTTTCACTAAGAGTGAAGCAGGTGTGAACCTGTACCATATAGTGGTGGAAGGTAAATTGTTGATCATTGTGTTATATGTCAACGATTTGGTTTTAATTATCAAATGATCAAGTATTGCAAGGAGGACCTTGCAAGAGAGTTTGAGATGAAGGACATGGGGCTCATGCATTACTTTATGGGAATGGAAGTATGATAGGGTGATGGGGAATCGTTTGTTTCTCAGGGCAAGTATGCCAACGAGATACTTAGGAGGTTTCGCATGGAGAGCAACAAATCCGTGGATACTCCTCTAGCAGGTAACTAGAGGAAGGAGGACGCTACTTCAGGGGAAGTAGTGGAAGCTACTATTTACAGGAAGCTTGTGGGTTCACTCATATATTTGGTGAACACATGAACAAATATGTGCTATGTAGTTAACCAACTTAATCAAGAGATGGTTAGGCCTACCAAGCTGTATTGGAAGGTGACAAAGAATGTGTTGAGATACCTCAAAGGCACTACTCAGTATGGATTGTGGTACAAACAGACAGAGGGAGTGAAGCTTCAAGGCTTCACCGATGCATATTGGTCAGAGGGTCCATCCGATAGGAAGGAAACATCAGGAGGGATCTTCAATATTGGGTCAGTGACAATTTATTGGTACAATAGGAAACATAGATCAGTTGCACTCAGTTCGGCAAAGGCATACTACATGACTACAAGTCAGCCAACATTTGAGGACATTTGGATGAGGATGATCCTAGTTGGTTTGTTTGGTCAGCAGATGGATCCAACTGTGATTTACTGCAATAATCAAAGTTGTATCAAACTCTCTGAAAATCCATTTATCATGATCGGTCCAAGCATATTGATATCCAATATCATCATCTCAGAGATTGTGTATTGAGGCAGATTATGTTATTGGAGTACATTCCCACGGAGGAGCAAGATGCTGACATTTTGACAAAGACATTGTCAAGAAGTAAATTCGAGTTTCATAGAGACATGATCAGGGTAGCTAATAATCCCTTTCTTGTTGAGAGGGAGTTTTAAGAAATGGCAACAAGAAATTCCAGTTTAATTTATCCTTAAATTAAACTGAGAATTAAAATTGAATTCTATTCTCATAGCAACTTGTAAATAGTTAATTAAGTTCAATTGACTTAATTATCTTAGGAATTTCAAGTTGGAAGTATTTCTTTAGTCATGTATATGTTCTCGCTCAATTTTAGGGGTCCACGATGAGTTTATTTGACTTGTAATTAGATAACTCAGTTTGACTGAGTTATAGAAAGTTAAACTAGTTCTCACTGTTTGTGGAACTAGTAGAGGGCTAGTAGTGAGTTGGTGCACTAGTGCATCCTCAATTCTACTCCAGCTAAATAAATATTCCCTCATGAGAAAGTCATCCATGTCAATTCAGAGAAAGACCCAGTCAAGACTAGAGTGCAGGGAAAATATACTATCAGTTGTAAAATGATCTGAGTTGTACAGATCATGCATGCAATCAGAAGAGGACCTAGTTTTGGATTGCTCAGATATGGAAGAAGGAATTCCAAATTAAATATGGGTTATTCCTCACAGGAATTGTGCAAGGAAATAGGGGCTTAGCAGGCAGCAAAAATTGGCTAAGTGTTGGTCAGTGTGGGCTTGTGAGGTAGAGAGTTGATCATACTTGTGCGGAATTGTTCTTGTGAGAACAAGATTTGTATTATCACTCAGATTTATGATTAATGTAATAGATAGTCAGGGTTTTGAGTAGTGGATTTCCCCATAGAAACAATTTTGTTATGTGTCTTTGATTATCTTCCTCTTGTCAATTATTGTTTTCATCAATTCTTGGTTTCCGCTGTTTAAAGAGTAGAGTAGATTCTTGTCTCGTGTTTTAGTACATTACATGAGATATGAATCTACAGGAAAATCTAAAATAGCATCACTCTGACTCGGTAGTTTCACTTAGAAAGAAACTTGCAATAAATGTTCACAACATTATTTGCTGGTGTCCATGTCCAATCCATGCAAGGAAACTAATGCTAGGCGCAAATTGCTACAAGTAGGTATGCAAACATGTAGAATCTCACTTGCTCATCCTTGGGTAGATTCTGGGCATTAGTCACATGCATTTTCAATTGAAGATCCAATAGATCTAACCATTCGAATGCCCTTCCTTCATTCGCCAACTGGTCCAACACAACCACCCAATTCTGCGGAAAGGTCTCCATGCTCTCTCGACTATACAAGTGACATGCAAGATGATCAAGAGCTGGTAGGCCTTTTTGAGTGACTTAGTCTTGTAGACTTGATTGGGTGTCCACCCGAAATTCGATGGCTCTTTCACCCAGTGCTTCATGATGTCTCTAGTGTTGAAATTGCTATTGGGGGTATAGAAAAGTGAATCCATGTAGTTCATCTACTGTGGTGAATGATACATCTGATAATAGTTTTCCATCCTAAAGGTAGCGAGATGTGTGCCACTGGCACTGCTCAATTTCATCGTCTTAGGATCACTATGTGAGACAATCCAGTGAATAATGTCCACACATGGGAAGAAAAGGTACCTGAATGCAACCTTATATAAGCCTGACTTGTGGATGTTGACATAGACTCGCCAATTTTATAGACCTTCCTTGAAGCTACCTGAAAAGATATCCTTGATTTCCTGCCATGTTATCTTCATGTCCTTCTCTATGAACAACTATGTGTCTGCATAGACTAGCAAGTTCATTGATACCTTTTTAACTACATCTCCAGTGCTTCTCTCGACAATATCCTTTGATCCAACTCTCTTGGAAGCCATGTTACCTGTACTGCTAAAATATTCTCAACAACTGTTGTACTTGGAGATAGATAGGACACTCATGGCATGCAAATGTTATCTTGAAATCGAAAGCACTTCAAGACAGACCAAGCAACAAACTGGGGAATTATTGGGAAAGATTGCACAATTCTGGGTTTTAGAGGTGATGGATTGTTAGCTGGATCTGCGCATTGCACAGTCCCAACTACCAGTGGGGAGGTGAAGCTGACTGGAATTGTGCAATGCGCAGTTCAGTCTGGCTTGTGTTGGCTGAGACTGTGTGTTACGCAATCCCAGTAGCCAAGGCTCTGTGACTGGCTCCTATAACTGCGCAGATGGGGCCAGTCACTGGCATCCTTTACACAATTTCTGGAGCCAAGCTAGATCCCTAAGATCCAGAAATGCGCAGTGCATGCCAGGAAGAGCTAGATCCAGGCCAAGGAAGCCTAGATCTACCTAAGGGAAACATGGAAACAAGCATATCTGAATGTTTGAGTGATGGTTGGTGCAAATATGAGTGAATTATTATGGATGCAATCAAAATGAGTGCAGGAATCAGTCAAACAGAAGAACAATGAAGCTTATGAAGAGAGCCGATGCAACAACAACTATTAGTGCAGAAATTGGGTTATGCATGTGACAGATAGGAAAGGCAATGGAAAACATAAAAAAACTTCTCAAGCTAAAACAAATCAAAATTCTAGCGGTCGCTCAATAAAACAAGTAAAACAACATTCTCACAAGCTAAGGAAACAAAAGTGATATAAAAAACAACAAAAGACTAGAAAAGCAAGACTTACTTGGAAAAGCTTCACTGACTGTGCCGAAGGTACCTAGATCTCCTGAGGAATGCCATAGCTCCAATATCAGATGTGAAAATTATCTTTGGCAGTACCCATTAAATAGATTTGATCGATTTAGGATTTATGACACAGAGGCCAAAAATCTAGGAAAAAGTGATACATGGCGATAATTTCCAAAAATAGCTCAAGTGTAACTCTCACTGCTAAAAATAGATCCCTATCTTTTAGGGATGCATTTTCACATTTTTATTTTTTAGTTTTTGGGAAATGATGCCATGCATGCACGGAGAAATTGCGCAGTTTCGAGGAGAACCACACAACTCACTGACACATGCATCAGGTAGCTGATGAGGGAATGATTTGCGCAATTCCTGGGCTGAGTGGCTCTGGTTGCCTCTCATGCTCTATGTAGTTTCTCAGCTGAAGACAAGCAGTCAAATGGGTCTATGGAATTCTGGGGCCAAAGCTCATTGTGGGCTTGAACTGCGCATTTCCTAAGAGCAAGACTGGTTGCCTTCTAAGATTGTGCAGATGATCAAGGCAATGCTAGAACCAGATTGCAACCAAGTCAAGAGGTCAACTTGTTGTTAGAAAACAAATAAAGTAAGAAAACAAAAGCTATAAAGCAAAATATAAAGCTCAATGAAATCACAAGCACTTGGGTCAGTTTAAGATAAGATGCTAGGAATTTAGTAGGGAGGATCCAAAACGAAGCTTAGGCAAAGTTTTGGAGGGTGGTTGTAGCCGCTACAACATTGGTGGCACACTGGTAGAACTCCAACTCTCTGTATGGACCTTGTATCATGTAAAATGAGTCTAACTCTTCCAAAAGTATTGTTTGATTCTTTGATCATTATGGTTCCTTCACTAGATTGAGTTAAAGATATAGTTCCTACCGATCTCTTAATCGGTCAGCACACATACCAATCCAAGTCAACTAAGTTGTTTTGATTGGGGATGAGGGGTATATTGATGCATAATTAATATAAACTATCAGAGTTTCAGTTTCATCTCTGATGTTGCTCCACTTCCAGCAAGCCTGGACAGTACCCCGACAAAGTCACTTCATGAACACAAGAATTGCTCCACTACCAGTGAGCCTGGAAAGTACCCTGGCAGAGTTACTTGCTTCACCTCTTTGCGCAGGAAGCCTTTCTCTTCTTTCGCCTTTTTTTTCATTTTTCATTTTCAGAGAACTGTGCATAGACACTTATTTATTTCATGAGGTGGAAAAGGGATCTCGACTTATTGAGAGAAGAATAGAAGGATGTTTATATATGCCTATGACATACTTTTTAAGGTTTTCCCCCTCACCTTAATCTACTTGACTGAGTTGACAAGGGCTAACCAAATATAGAAAACTATTTAGAGTAGGCGGTACTAGTTAAAAGTGCAAGCACTGTGACTTCACCAAGTCTCACTCTGAAAGGAACATATTTTTCATCAGGGTATCATCAACTAAAAGAAACACAAGATCTTCATAAGGAGAGGGAATAGACAAAAAACCAAGTGTTGATAGTTGTACAAGTCCACTTGTATTTCACCCCGCTTGTCACAAGAAGCTGAATAAGGTTTCATGGGGAAGCTAATCCTACAGGTGCATAAACAACAAACAAGGAAAAAAACAAAGGAGCGAAGTAAAACAAAAGAAAAACCAAGTAAGCAAAAGAAAAAGAAGAAATCAAAAGAAAATTAGAAATAAAACACTACTCCTACTCCTAAGCTAAACAATACATGGGCCTACTCATATGAAGTGATATTTGCAATGTAGACATTGACACATTGGTTGGCCCATGTAGGTGAAGGCATGGTTGGCAAGAAAGATATTCAGGAAAACCAGTAAGCAAGAAAGATCAAGCAATGAAAATCAACACAGTCGAAGTTTGAATGTGTCCACAAAAAAGAAAAAAGTAAAAGCACATGAAAGCCATTCTGCAGACATATCATGGTGTTGTATCACACTATGCGTAGATGAAAAGAATGTACACTCTTTCAATCCTTATAAATGAACAAACATGCAGAAAGAATATAAAATTTATTTCGCAACGTGACTTGCTACGTATGACTCCTCTAATGCATAAGCGATAGGATCATGTGATTCTGGTGGAGGATGTGAAATCTGTAAACTAGATTGATTTTCAATGCGAATAAGAGAGTGATGAGTAGCATGGGGTGATTCAACATATTTATGATCGAAAGTGGAGCTGACCTCAGGGCTATGAGAACCTGAGATAACCATCAACTCGAGCTGAAGTGCATCGACAGCTTAAGGGGTCTCCACTTCATTAGAGGATGTATAATCAAAGACCAATGGCTTAGAAAGATCAAAAGTAAGTGAATCAGAATTGTGATGAAATGAATTAGTAAAAAGATCATGACAACCACGATAAAAAATTCGGGATGTGCATTGACATCCTCATGATATGACGAATCATACATAGGGGTTGATGAGAAGAATAAATTTTCACTCTCTGAATTTTCATTAATGAAAGATGACAGATTGGGTGGATTTGGAATTAAAGATTTTTCCTCTCCGCAATGAAATGACAAACTGCCATCCTATGTGTCCTGTGAATGATCGAAAGTAGAAACATTAGGGTATAAATTTTTACAAGAAAAATTAGAAATGGAAAAATCACATAAGATGTCAGGATAGAGCGGATGAGGTGCAGACAAAAGGAGGTCATCCTTCACCGTGGGTTCTTCTTCAGATTCCCACACATACTCATAAAAAATGAGAGCATAAGTTGGCTTCCCAACACCAACTTTGTTGACAACTTGATCCTTGTGAACATCACATGTGGAATCCAGAACAAATGAATAAGAGACACCGTAATCTAGAGGATCAAAGGAAATAGAGGACATAGGTTGAGAGGATGATATCACTTGACAACCATTAGGGTTGCAGTCCAAATCTATGCAGATATCTAGAGTAGGTGGGGTGGGACGAGGTGACAGTTCAATAGTTGGTTCACAACTTCTCCCACCTCATATTGCGGAACTAGAGTTGTTTGATGAGAAGAGGATAGAGAGTCCCTCGTGATAGCAACCTTGTCTGTCTTATATTTGGAAGCTCTAATACCGAGGTATGCTGGGAGGGGTTTCAAGGATTCTAACTCATGTGGATTTTCAGATACGTATAGAAGATACTAAAATCTTTCTCTGAGAAATTTCCAATCAATTTCATCTTCAGGGATTTGAAAATCAAGATTATGGAAGCGTTCCAAAAATTGCACAATAGATTCATTAGGTGCTTTCCATAATTCCATAATTTTTTTATTAAGTGCTTTACGGTCATAACAGAAGAAAGCATTACCTAACTCTTTGATCATGTGATTCAAAGAGTGAATAGAGGCTGCGGGAAATGTGAGATACCATTGCTTAACGCACCTTTCGAATGTGTAAGCGAACAAACCACAGGAAATGTCATCTGATGGGACTTCATTCCTCTCACAGAAGGCCAAAAAGGAAACTCGGTGTCTTAACAAGGCTATTCCACCTTCACCATCATATTTGAGTCATGACAAGTCATTGATGACATCCTCCAACACTTCAAAATCATGTGCATGAGAAAAACATGAAGTAGTTGAGATTGTGATGTAAGTCATGAATGATGTGTAGAGATTCAAAACAAACGTTAAGGGCTTAGCTTGTCATTTGGCCCTCCTTCTAGCGCCATAAATGTTGATGGTGTTAGACCTGCCAACATGTCAAGGGGATCTCTCCAGTAAGAAGTCCTAACTAGACTTCAAACTGGAGTAGGAGTCCTAGCAGTGGGTGGTAATGTAGTGCCTTGACTGCAGTAGCGCACATAGGTAAGTATGATTGCTTTGGTCGAAAGCAAGTGTGTGACCTTGCAGCGATTCAAGTTAGATGCATGGGGGTTCTAACACACGGAGGGGAAAAGGAAGTGTGTCCCTTATAATCCTGTAATATTATGCAACCTGAAAGGAACACATGAGCGAAATGACATCACAAGATGGAGGCAGAATAGTCCACAAACCAAAGTGACGGGTTAATCCAACAACACGCCTTCAACAAGATTCATATAATTACATACATAATAGTTCATACATAGATGCGTAAGTTAAACAACATGCATTGCTAAAGCAACAAGAATAGTCCAAATATAATAACAAAATATGCATGAAAACCTGATGGCTTAGTTATATTATTAAGTGAAAGTTCCATCCATACATACACCATTGGCAGCTACTAGCCCCAATATTAGAACATTGCAGTCAACACTGCCTGTTCCTCCAAAGAAGTGTACTTGCTCTACGCTATGGAGAAGCCAAGGTTCATCATAATACTCTCCAAGCCTTCTCATAAAAATCCTAGCCAAAATTTTGTACTATGGGTTATGAGATTCTATATATAACAAAGGGTGGGGTGACCCTTGACATTCCCCTTTGAATATTTGACTACACTCATGACCCTTCAACTCCTTTACAAATAACTCTTTACATTACATAGTGACTGTTCACATTCCACTAATGACACTAGAAATTTCACTTACAATATATTTACAAATAATAATAAAATTTCCACATATACCCATGTGGGAGAAAATAGGATTGAGTCAGCCTAACAATACAAACACCATAAATCAGAAGCTTTGGGAAAGAACAACTTGTCAACATCCTCTTGATAGTTGTTGGTGACGAACTGATACCAAGATTGGTACTGCACTATGGTGTCCCCATACTGTTTGGTGATGTCTTTATGGAAACAAACTCTTGCCTCCATGGCTTTCGGGTATATGATTCTGGAACCTTTTTCCAACTCATCTTAAAGCATGCACAACATTGTTTTGAGTGTGGCTGGACCACCAATGTACTTCTGCATGTTTTCTTCTCTCAGCTGTAAGTCATCGCTGGTGGCCTCCCAGATCAACTGCTCCATGTACCTGCCGACCTCAAGCTAGACTTGTTTATTCTTAATGGATTGGGTGAGGGAACCAATTGAAGGGATCTTGTCTATCCTCACCATGATATCCAGACTCTTGAACAACTGTGCATAGGAGGCCTCAATGCTAGTGATGAGCGGACAGAGCTACTCATAGTTTCGGATCAACATCTGGATCTGTGCTTTGTCTAGATATTCAATTGACTTGATTATCTTCTGTAAGTAAAGCGGGTCTCCCTTGTACGTCATTGTCCATTCCCGTACATGCACAATAGCAACGTGTATGTCTTTGAGAGTTTTGGCAATATTCTTGCACAACTGCTGAAAAGCATACATATGGATAGCTGCCTTGTGCACAGTGACAAATCCATCATAAAGTTTCCGCATGCTGGTCTCAAGTATCGATACTTCAACAAGTATCACTTTTATCATCTCTGCCATAGCAGATCATGCAGATTGTCCTGTCCTTTGCCTAGCCTCCTTCAAGTCCTTTTCCATCCGATGATTCTCTGTTAACAAGAACTTGACAGTTGAGCTCATGGCTTTTGCATAAGCCTTAGAAGCATCGACCATGGCAGTTGGATGTTTCCTAACATTTTGCACAATCACCCTTTCCTCTATATGTGCAGGTGATGCGTGATCATCTGGGAGATGATTTCTCTGTGCCTGTACAATCCTCTACTTTGACTCATAAAAAGACAGATTGTACACATTTGTCACTGAATCATCATCAAGTAGAACAACTTCTCCTTGGTCGCTTGGGACTGGTTCTAATTCTAGAGGTGGTGGAGATTGAGGGGTGACCTCATATGTTCTTGGCATGAGGTCGATATCTTGGTCAATTGGCTCCTATTCCAACTCCATGTCTATTGCTTCAACCATTTTCTCAATCCACTGAGCAAGTTTCTGAACCTGAACCTGCTCACATTCTTCTTCATCTGCTGGATGTCCTGACTCCTCAACCTACATAGGTGCAATTTTCTCTGTGATCGCACCTTGCCTTTCTCCCTGTTCCTATTTCTACTTGTTTGCCCTTCCTTTCTGCAACTTCCTTTCTTCATCATCCAACCTTTTCTTTTCTCTCTTCCTCCGTTCTACTCTCTTTATTTGTTGTTGCCTCTTTGGCTCTATTTTCAAAGATACTCTCTCAACGAGAGGATCTTCTCTAAATTTTTAGCTTTGCTCAGCCTCTAAGTTCTCGAAAATATTCCTTTTGCCTTTGGCTTGCGTCGGTTTGCTGCTCACTGCTGCTATTGTTTCTTCTTCCTATGGTGTTTCTTCCTGCAGAGTAACTTTCCATTCTATAACCATGTTGACTGGTTCATTGAGCCTAGAGTAGATGTAGCAGTACCTCTAAGGGTCTTCCTCTACCCAATGAAATGTACCGTGGATCCATGGATAATACACATTTGCATAGTGGTTCTTTAATATGTAGTGGGGATAATACGGATTTTAGTCCTTGGTTCCGAACTCAAACTTTTCTAAGTCCTTGGCCTCGACATCTACATCCTTCAATCTCGGATCTCATACAATCCAATCTGCAAAGGAAGAGCGGGCCTTGGTGCCTTTTTCC
This sequence comes from Pinus tabuliformis, assembly GCA_031772625.1. NCBI lineage: Eukaryota > Viridiplantae > Streptophyta > Pinopsida > Pinales > Pinaceae > Pinus > Pinus tabuliformis. The sequence goes on along the minus strand of CM062807.1, from coordinate 993,206,853 downwards.
TCCTGTGCAGCCTTGCTGATAACCACGTGGAGATGTGATATGCAACCTCTTGCATGACTAACTTATCCATGGAAAACCTTGGTAACACATGCAGAGGCTTCTCTCCACCAAACATCTTGATGAAGGTGCCACTGGGTGAGGCATACCAATCTGCAATGTTAAGTAATGCCTGCATCGCTTCTTGGGACATGCAAGGTGGATCTTGCTCAAAGATCAACTTGTAAACTGGGATGATGAAATGGTCAGATAGCCTTGCCATGACTCCTCGGTAGTTGCACTCAGAAAGAAACTTGCAATAAATGTTCACAACATTCTCTGATGGTGTCCATGTCCAACCCATGACATAAATCTAATGTTGGGCACAGATTGCATCACGTAGGTACACAAACATATAGAATCTCACTTGCTTATCCTTGGGTGGATTCTGGGCATTAGTCACATGCACTTTTAGCTGAAGAGCCAACATATCCGACCAGTTTAATGGCCTTCCTTTATTCGCCAACTTGTCCAACACAGCCACCCAATTCCATGGAAAGGTCTCTGTTCTCTCTTGACCGTACAAGCGACATGCAAATATGATCAAGAGTTGGTAGGAATTTATGAGTGACTTAGTCTTGTAAACCTGATTGGGTGTCAACCTAAATTTTGATGGCTCTTTCACCCAATGCTTCATGATGTCTCTAGTGGTCACATTGTTGTTGGGGGTATAGAAAAGTGCATCCATGCGGTTCACTGGCTGTGGTAAATGATACATATGATGATATTTTTCCATGTTGAAGGTAGCAAGCCATGTTCCAATGGCACTTCTCAATGTCATCATCTCAGGATTGGTATGTGAGACAATCCAATGAATAATGTGTGCACATGGGAAGGCGGGGTACCTATATGCAACCATATATAAGCCTGACTTATGGATGTTGACATAGACTTGCCAATATTCTAGATCTTCCTTGAAGCTGTCTGCAAAGATATCCTTGATTTCTTGTTTGGTTATCTTCATGTCCTTCTCTATGAACAACTGTGTGTCTGCATAGAATAGAAAGTTCATTGATACCTATTCAACTACATCCCCAGTGCTGCTCTCGATAGTATCCTTCGATCCAGCTCTCTTGGAAGCCATGTTATCTATACTGCTGAAAGCTTCTTAACAATTGTTGTACCTGGAGATAGAGAGGACACTCATGGCATGCAAATGTTAGCTTGAAATTGAAATCACTTCAATACAAATCAAGCAACAAACTGGGAAATTGCTAGGTAATATTTCACAATTCTTGGTTTAAGAGGTGAGGGACTGTTAGTTGGATTTGCGCATTATGATGTCCCAGCTACCTGTGGGGAGGTGAAGCTGACTGGAACTATGCAATGTGCAGTTCAGTCTAGCTTGTGCTGGTTGGGACAGCACATTGCGTAATCCCAATGGCTAAGGCTTTGGGAATGGTTCCCAGAACTATGTAGTGCGTAGTTGGGTCTAGTCACTGGCAACCTCTATGCAATTTTTGGAGCCAAGGAAGAGCCTTGAGATCCAGAAATGTGCAGTGCATGCCGAGAAGAGCTAGATCTGTGCCAAGGAAGCTCATATCTGCCCAATGGTAACACGGAAATGAGCAGATCTGAATGTGTGAGTGATGGTTTGTGAAAATTGAGTGAATGATGATGCATGAAATCAAAATAAGTGCAGGAATCAGTCAAACTGAAGAACAACGAAGCTGATGGAGAGAGACAATGCAATGATGTCTGTTAGTGAAAAAACTGGGTTATGCATGCGAATCTTAGGAAAGGAAATGCAGAACTTAAAACAACACTTCTACAAGCTATAAAAAATCAAAACTCTAGGGGTTGTTCAATAAAATGGGTAAAAAAGTGCCCTCACAAGCCAAGGAAACAAAAGCAACAAAAAAAGTAGGAAAAAACTAGAAAAGCAATACTTACCTAGAAAAGCTATGCCGACTATGCAGAAGGTTCCTCTATCTCCTCAAGAATTCTAAACCTCCAAGATTGAATGTGAAAATGGGCTCTAGTGACGCTCATTAAATAGACTTGATCGATTTAGGATTTATGATGCAGAGTCCAAAAATATAGGAAAAAGCGACACATGGTGTAAATTTCCAAAAATAGCTAAAGTGTAACTCTAACTTCTAAAAATAGATACCTACTTTTTAGGGATGCATTTTTGCTTTTTTCTTTTTGACTTTTCGAGAAAGGCTGCCATGCATGCATTGAGAAATTGTGTAGTTTTGTGGAGAACTAGGAAACTCACTGACACATGCATTAGATCACTGTTGAGGGAATGCTTCTGCACAATTCCTAGGATGAGTGGCTCTAGATGCTTCTCATGCTGATCCAGGTGGCTCTAGACAATGCAGAAGTCCCAGAGGACTCAGAGAGGGTCAAAATTCAAAGTGGTTAGAATGCTCCCAGACAAGGACAAGGACGTAGTGCTCGTCGCCCTAATTCCAACGGTGCGTACGACACTCAAATCCGAGCTTGTATGGAGGAGATAGAGCCAATCAAAGTTATGGTCAAATTTGGGTAGTGGGCTAGGTTTAAGTGTCCTATAATTTGACCGACACCGAGGCATGAAACCTAGCTCCCAAAAGCGGGCGAATTTGTTGGATGGTTAAGTTTTGACCCTTATTTTCGTTAAAATTAAAAATGATCAATGTTTTTAAAAAATGAAAAAAATATATATAATGAGGTGGCTGGTCATGACCCTTGCCACCCCCCAAAACCATATGTTAAAAAACAAATTTAATTAAATATAGGCTGACGGGCCATGACCCCCGCTGACCCCAACCAACACACTATATTACAAACGGTTGGGTGGGCCACATACGGTGGACTTGACCCACACCCTCCTCTGGGTTGCCACTTGTTACTCTATGGGCGGTGGGGTTTGAACTCACCCGGCTAGAACGACTGGCCTGCAGCTCGAGCACCCACACCAACGCACAAACAACACACCGTATTAAAACACAACCAAAACCATATTTAAATATAACAAAATGACATGCGGTAGATTGATGTAACAGTTCCATAACCATTGAACCACAATACTCCAAAAGTTATGTAATGGCAGGGCGGGGGTTCGACCTTGTGACCTCCGCCCACCCAACATAGCACACCAAGTTTACACCAGATGGCTCCTTTGTTTAATCTGCTGCCAATCATATTTAAATACTTCTCATTTCATTTGGCTAGGAGAGGAACGAAACTGACAGAGCGTGGGGTGAACTGAATAGAGGCCGAGCTAAAATTCTTCGAGGTGGAACCACACCCCAGGCAGAACCATGATTTGTAGGCTAGAGGCAGAACCTTGACACGTTTTTCGAGACGAGGATCATTCTTTTGATGCCGAAGATTCCTTGGGAGGTAATGTTTCTCAATGTCAGAATGTAATCAAGTTTATAGTCATTTTTCTCATATTTTTGCAAGGAATGCAATGGCAAGGTCAGATTTGCCTTTTGAGTAGCGTATTTGCAGATTCCCAGTGGAGGAGAATCTTTGAGAATCTTGAGGGAATCTTCTAGATTCCTTGGAGGCTGAAATTTCCCAGATCCAGAATGCAACCAACTTTATACTCATTCTTCTCAGAATTTCACAAGGATCTCAATGGCGAGATCAGTTTTCTAATTTGAGTTGCAGATCTCCAGTCAACCCAGAGGAGGGAATATTTGGAGAATCACGAGGGAATCTAAAAGATTCCTACAGGCCCATATTTTTCTGGTGTCAGAATTCAACAAATGGATAGTTGATTTTACACCTCTCAACGACACAAATTTAGTGGTGCAGTCAGTTTTTGCAGTCAATCCTTTTATGTTTCAGCCGTTTTCTACATTGGAGTGACGGTGTGAGATTTCAAAGCATGGACAGTCGATTCTATGCCATTCGACGCCATGATTTCGATGGTGCATTCAGATCCAGCAACTGAGTATTCTATTCTTCAACCAGCATCAGAGTTGAGGTATATGAAGTTTTGTTGTCATGTACTTCTTTGATCATTTGCTGTGAGATGTACTATGTTGTTTTGATTCCTGCTTGATGTATGATGCAAAATCTTTGTGTCTATTTCATGTGAGATGTATTCATCATGGATTGTTATGCATGTTTTGATTGATATCCATTTGTTTCCATGATGGAGGGATACTCATTGTCACCATGAGTGTTTTGGTTGATATCCCTTTGATGCCATGATGGCGGGATACTCATTATCACCATGTTTAAGATTATGTCATGCTGATAGGAGGTTTATTGTGAGTGATAGTTCCTGTAGCAGGACGTCTCGTGGAGAGTCTTTGGCACTCATGTAGAGGGAACATGTCCTTGTATGACATAAGACATAGTCCATGTACATCTTCACCATTTCTAGCACTGAATGAAGCGACCAAAACCATCTTGACACCGGGCCTAGAGACGTAGTCCACACTGGACGAAATCCATTATCAATGTCTCATGTCTATGATTTGATGATTATCATTATGTTTCCATTTGCTTAAGCATGCATATATGTTGATTTATGCTATGTTAAAATGCAATTATAACCACATCACGAGAGTAAAAGATCTTGGTTAAATATGGAAGTTGAGTCAACTTGGATCACATGCTCTGTGCAGTTTCCTAGCTAAAGACAAGCTGTCAAATGGGTCTGCGCAATTCTAGGGCCGAAGCTCACTGTGGGATTGAACTGCGCATTTCCTGAGAGCAAGACTGGTTTCCATCCAGGATTGCGCAGATCATCAAGGCAATTCTAGAACTGGATTGCAACCAAGTCAATAGGTCAACTTGTGGTTAGACAACAAATCAAGTAAGAAAACAAAAGATATAAAGCAAAAGATAAAGCTCAATGAAAGCACAAGTACCTAGGTCAGTGTAAGATAAGTTGTTGGGAATTTAGTAGGGAGGCTCCAAAATGAAGCTTAAGAAAATTTTTGGAGGGTGGGTGTAGCTTCTACAACGGACCTATAGATTTTGTAACAAAAAATTGTTACCAAAGTTTCATCCAAAAATGATTGTTTTTAAAATAATGAATTTCTATCTATAAAGTGTGGGATCACCATGTTGATTAAATTTGTAGGCACTAAGCCTTTAATTATTAAATGAAATCTCATTCAATATTTTATGTTTAACATGCTAGATAAGTTCTATATATTTTGAAAAAAAATAATATTATGAATGTTTCATCCAAAAAAGATGGATTTTAGGATCATGAATTTCTATCTCTTGTTCATTGATATGCACTTTGAACCTATAACCTTAAATTTTTTAAAATGGCTTCTCATTCCCTATTTCATGTTTAACATGCGATAGATCAACACAATGTTAAAGAATTGGCTGGGACCCTTGATATTTTATTACCAAACCAAGGCTCGGGACCCCTTTTATCTCTCTTCTTTGGAAGAACATGTGGCAACCTTTTTATTGGCAGAAGTACTGCTATAGAATTCCCCACAATCACATCATACTGAGAAGGTTCAAAGGGTGCATAAGAGTTGAAGCACAACATGGCATATGCACGGGATGACGTCAACATGACGTGAAATTAAAGACTGGAGGAAACATGGTAGGCATATTCGACGCTTTTAGGTGCCCTAGTGGGAGAAATATAGATGACACATATCACCACTCAGGAGGTGCCACGTGGGCTTGTTGATGTAAGCATGACATCATCCTGAAGGCTTTATCTCGAAAGGTTTTTAAGTTGCAGTAGGCAGAAGCCCCAGGTTGACTAGGCACCGAGATGGCGTGTAGTACAAATCATCCCTGGTGACATTTGATTGGTCCAAGCATGTGGCCCAGGTCCCACATCATCCCGAACCTCGGACCTCATCAGGTTTGAAAAGAGCATAATGAGGGAACTTTGGGTTGAATAAGGGTTGGGATGTGTTGGCAGATACAAGTAATCATGGTGAGATTGTGATTGGTGATACAAGAATAAGGGTGGACCCACGTTGAACATGTAAGCTCTAAAGGCTCACCCCAGAGGAAAACAAAGGTGCATAGGAAAATATGGCCGTGATAACAAGCCCCGGAGACGGGGTTTTTTCTGACATTTGACAGTTTTGTCAAATAACAGAAGGTGTGCCTAGGAGATGGTTTTGTAATGGTTTCACATGTTTTGGTGACTGTGGTCCTATGGGATAATAACAAAGAAAAAGACACTGCGAGAAATCATTTAAAAGATCCTTCAGGCTATTTTCTTAATGAATGCAAACATGAGTGGGTCGACAACTTTCGTAGAAGAGTCTCCATATTTTGAAGGTGTGCCATATGTGGTATTGTTCCACATTTATGGACAACATAACATAGAACAAGTCAACAAATTTTTAAAATAATTAAGGGCGGAGCTTGAAGAACCGTGGGAACATACTTAAAGGCACAGATTCAGTAAACAACCAAATCTGGAAGAATTGGTGCAATGGAAAAATCGACTATTGACCTTTAAATAGATCAGGCAAGCATTTGAAGAATGAAAAGGTTGGCAACTAGCGTTGCTAAAGAATTCAATTGCGAATGCCGAGAGCTTTGGATAAAGACAATGAAGGACCACGATGTGTTGGAGAAAATTAATAAAGCTTGTCTTGAAATAGAGTTAGCCATAACTGATCTCCTTTGCACACTATAAAGAATTTAATGAAAAATGTTGGGTGCAGAAATCAAGCCAAAAACTCAAATTGCCATGTCAAAGTATGTCCTAAGCGTTGAAGAGCCATGCTGCTAGTACATGATGAATTTAATGGAGGATCTCTTTGAGTCTATAGTTTGACTGAGAATTAATTCTTAGTATGGAAAACACTCAGGCTACCATTCTGTGATTAATGCTGCTGTAGTGGCTAGGCAAATCTTGAAAATGCAACAAGAAAAGTCTCAATTTGATTTTTACCTTAATTAAATTGATGAAATTTGAAATTCCATATCAACAGACAACTTGGAGGAATTAACTAAGGTGGCATAACACTTTTCAATCAATTAAGAACAATTATTTTGAGTTAATGATTTGAAGTTCAGTGTACTTGAGTTGATTCCTAAAATAATAGGAGTCTAGTTCAGTTAATTAGAGTTAGGGACATGAATTTTAGTTGTGTGTAGTGGGTTCCTAAATTTTAGGAGCCTGGGTTAAGTTAATTTCAGTAGTATCAATTTAATTCAGTTAAATTTAGTTATGTTCAGTTAAACTAGTTCTAATTGTTGGAGGAACTAGTGGAAGGTCAAGTTGTGGAAGTGGAATTTTAACCACACTCAGTTATCATCCATATAACTAATTAATCAACCTAAATTAGCTCATGCATGTAAAGAATTTGAGTTACCCAGTTGAGATGGAGATTACAAGGCAATGTACTATCAATTGTAGTATATTCCAATGTGTACAGATGGTGCATGCAGTTAGAGGAAGGGCCTAGAAGAATTGTACAATCAAGATGAGGAATTTCCTAATTAATAGGGACCTAATTCCGAGAGGAACAACACAAAAAATTAGGAGGTTGGGAAGGCTTGAAATTGGCTAAGTGTTATCCAAAGTTAGTCAGTTAGGCAGATGGATAGGCTATACATTTGCAGGGTGTGCTCAAACTTGAGCAAGAATATGTATTTATTCTCTACTCTCTGATTAATACAATATACATAGTAAGGGGTTTTGAGTAGTTACTTTCCCCTAGATAAATATTTGTGCATGTGTGATGTTTCTTTTTTCATCTCTATGATTATTGTTCTAGATGGTGAATTAACTTCCACAGCTCAATAGAGTAGGTTAAAGTCTTGTGATTTAGAAAATTTCATGAGCAGTATTGAATCTACACATTAATTTATACAACAAATTAAGGTAACATAAGGATGGAGAGCCACGCTGAAGTACGCTCTGGGGCAGTGTGTGATTGAAAACTGTTGGAAATACTGAGAGTTGGGGGGGTGAATTAGTATTCCTTACAATTAGTATTATTATTAATCTTTCAGAGCATTAGTTAATCTTCAACTATTATCACTATTTGCACAATGATAACAATAAACAAAAAGGAACACAAATGCACACAATTTTTAAGGTGGAAACCCCCTCTGGGACAAAAACCACCTAAAAGCTTTTCTAATAATTCTTTAATCTTCAACTCCAATTGAAAAGAAATCTCCAACTTCCTAAAATCTATAAAATCATTCTTCTCTAGTTCCCACTGGATGGACGCTCCAATGCCCTAGATTCTTCAGTAGTCAACTGAACGGATGCCCCAACACCCAATGAGCTACAACTCACCCTAGCACCACCCTGCTACCATGAATTTTTCACAGGCTTGAACCTATTGGTGACTTCATGTACTAGCCTAGCACCAGCCTACCACCCTATATAAGAATAGAAGAAGAATGGACTCCTGTACCAGGGAAAATGGTCCACTTTACAATGATATAGAATGATGTAGAAGAAGAAGACACACTAGACCATAACCCAAACTAGGACACAGCCACCTAACGATGATCCTAAACCCCTCAACACTGCCTCTTCAACTCTTGGTAGATAGACACTTGTACAACTTTTACAATGACGATTTTACAATGACTGTATTCAGTGCAACCTACTTGAAGACTTCATGTGGTGAACTTCTTGCTGCTATTTTGCACCTTAACTACCCTTGCCCACTCTTCAGAACATTATATTATGCATTGAGTCTTCTCTTGATAAATATATAATACCTACAAAAAGTCTTCAAGGAAATACCCATGACATGATAATATCAAAACTTACCTCATCCTGCAGAGCATATGCCAGTGCTAAACAAAAACAACAAATTAGAATACAAAGAACCTAATGCAATTAAGAGATGAAAATGAATATACAAAAGATACTTACCTGGAGCTTACCTCTGCTACATCATTTTGCAACACCTTTCTCTTTGCTGCCCTAGAAAGTCTAGTCCTTTACAACCCTTGACATCACTTGATCTAGTTTTTGTTTTTTCTTGCCTTCTAGGAGCATGATATTGAATATGATGTATCTTTGTGATTTCAGATACCCAATATGTGATATTTAGTCCTGTAATATCCCTTTGAGTCGTATTTCCAATGCTGCAGGTCTGGCCCGATTTGGATTCTTCAAGACAAAGTTACGCCCAATCTCTCACAATGACCTAATTATGGACTAGTTCAGTAGAGCGAACTTGTACGGTGTGCCACGTGACACTGTTTCCTCCTTCGAATCTCAAATTAATACACAAAAAACTACAGTCCATGCACTATCCGCCACTTTTCACAAAATTCCAATCCTCTTCTCAGAGAGAGAGTTATGACGATTTTCCCAAGGTCACCTCTTTGAGATGAAATCCGAGAGCCTGTAAAAACTCTAACTTCCATAGATAATATATCTAAAAATATACGAACCAAGATCTGAAATTCTTTCATGATGTGCATCAGGATTTCGGCTCAAATGGGTTTTAATTTTAAAATCTAATACTTCACAGAAATAAAGTTATAGCGAAAATTCCACGATCACTACTTTTGAAGGATATACGAGATTTCGTTTTATACAGTTGTGAGGGGCTTCTATAGAGAATGTTGGAGGGATTTTAGGAGCTTAAAAAAATAGTAATTATTGACTATGCAATGACAAAAATCAATTATAAATTCCATTCCGCAACCCCATGGGGTTTTAGGGTCATCCTTGGTGCTGCTTGGATTGACATCAATGACAACCTCAGATCATCTTTAGATCAACAATCTCCCCCTTTGGCATTGATGGCAACACAAGTACTCCCCCTGTGATCAGGGCACCTCTTCTTACTTCCTTCTCTCCCCCTTTTAATGGAAAAGGGTAACTCCCCCTGACACACAAACATCCTGCAGACCTGTACACACTTCCACTCCCCATTTATTTTCTGAATAAGGAAAATCTAATGAGAACTTGGGAGAATCCCAAGCTTCTGGCAAATATATTCAAATGCTTCACGAGGTAAAGGTTTAGTGAAGATATCAACGATTTGTTCTTTTGTACCAACATATTCAAGTTTGATATTCTTTTCAGCGACTTGTTCTCTAACAAAATGATATTTGATCGGAATGTGTTTTGTTTTTGAATGCATGACAAGATTCTTGGAGATGCTGATGGCACTGGTGTTATCACAGAATATGGGAATAGGCTCACTGAATTGTACTTGAAGATCTTGCAAAGTTTGTTTCATCCAAAGGACTTGAGTAAAACAATATGCTGATGCAATGTATTCTACTTTTGCTATAGATAACGAGATTAAGGTTTTCTTTTTGCTCAACTATGATACAAGACAATCACCTAGATAGAATGTTGCTTCACTAGTACTCTTACGATCATCAACGCTTCCCGCCCAAGTTGAATATCTAAAGGCTTGAATAATGAGATTGTTGCCCTTCGGATACCACAAGCCATATTCTATTGTGCCCTTTAGATATCGAAGAATTCTTTTGACGGTAATAATATGTGATTATTTTGGTGCTGCTTGGAATCTTGCTACTTGTCCAACTGCTTGCATATCATCTAGTTGGGAGGATGTTACATATAGAAGACTACCAATCATAGATCTGTACAACCTCTAATCCACAGCCTTAGATGATTCTTCTATGCTCAATTTGCAACTTGTTACCATCGGAGTAAGGACAGGTTTGCAATCTTCCATTTTTAATTTCTTGAGCATTTCCTTGATGTACTTGTCTTGACATATAAATATTCCTTTCTCTTGCTGAGATATTTGAAGCCCTAAGAAGTATGTCAACTTACGAAGTAAAGACATCTCGAACTCACTTTGCATCTTTGTAGCAAAGTTCTTACTTAGTCGATCATCATTGCTACCAAAGATTATATCATCCACATATACCTCAACGATTTTTAAATTATCTTTATCTATTTGTACGTAAAGATTGCTATCAACAGTACCTTTCTTGAACCCTTGTTGACATAGATATCCATCAAGACAAGCATACCATGCTTTGGGAGCCTGCTTGAGACCATACAGAGCCTTCTTTAACCTACAAACATAGTCTTCTTTTTCTGATAGTAGAAAACCTTCAGGTTGTTCGATGTAAACTTCTTCTTCTAATTCACCATTCAGAAATGTTGACTTAACATCCATTTGGTAGACTTTTATTTTTCTTGAACATGCATAGGAAAGAAACATCCTAATAGCTTCCATTCTGGAAACAGGAGAAAATGTTTCTTCAAAATTGATTCCTTCAACCTGTGCATATCCTTTGCAGACCAATCTTGTCTTGTTTCTGGTAACCTGTAATCCTTCAACTATTTTTCTCCCCCTGACCCTTTAATGAAACTACCATCTTGTTCAAACTGCCTTCCTGTAAATCGTAGACTTGTGCCATATATTGCTGCATAGACTCCTCCTGTACAAACATTAAGGAGTCAACAAGCCATATTGTTCAAAATAGTGAGTCACCTAATGGGCCATTGGTGGGCCCCAGTATTGCAACAATAATGCTGCAACTCTTGGAGCTCCCTTCTTTAATTTTATCAACCCGGTAGTTCGTAACAAACTTGGAAGCGACGGTGCTGTATGCACAAGTACTAGCTCTTGCCGCGACTGTCACTTGATCAGCTGGCACAGGTCCGTTAGGAGCTTAAGACAACTTCTATGAGCTCTTAGAAGAATCTTTTTAATTGATCGACAAAATCTTACTCAAAGGAGGCTAATCTACTTGCAGAAAGAAACTAAAAGCGAAAAGGAAATGCAAACCCTAGCAAACCCTAGTTTTGCCGACTAACCCTACTGGTACAAGAAAAATGATGAAATCTACAGAAAGGAATGCCATTGACTCTTAGAAAGGTAAAATTCATGTGACTAAGGTACTTCTGAAGTGAAATCTGAAAGGAAACATCTTTTTGTATTTTTGAGTAAGTTGACAGAATTATTGTGCATGTGCTTTAACTGGTTTTTCACTGTGCAGAGGTGGATTGGCGAGATGAAATGCTTGCAGGAGGTTGGGAAGGATAGAAGAGGGCCTAAGGGGTCCCTAATACCCTTCCAGAGAGTTTCACAGAGTTTAGCTATCAAGAAACCGCTTTTGTGAGCTTCTACAGGAAGTCTGCAGGGGTTCTACAGGATGTTCTGAAATTTCTACAGGAAGTTCCGAAAAGAGGATTTTGGAGGGTTGATGGAGGAAAAATAGTGGGAAAGTGGAAATGGAGGTTGGATAAGGATTTTAAGGGGTATAGGACTTGGTGAATGAGGCTAAGGAGCAATTGGATTTGTTCAAGGATGGAGGGAGCAATGATGCACAAGAATGTAGAAATTAGGGCAAAGTGAGAAAACGTGGCAAATGAGAGGCAAGAATCTGAGTTAGAGGACGAAGCAGGTTGCATGGATGGGGTAAGGATAGATGAGGAGGTATCACAGGTGCTCTGCAAGTTATTTCTCAAATTGAACAAACAAAGACTCAAAAAATCAAGGACCTAGCTACTTTAACCTAATCTGTCCTAAATAACATCAAAGAAAATGAGCAACAGTTTATTTGCAACGAAATAATGTGAAATAGCCATGCAAACTAAGCAATCATGAACCTGAGCATGTAACCACAACTGGTATCAACTTCTGCAAATGAGAATCTAACACTAATAATTGCATGATGAAGCAAAGACAATGTTTTTGGTGGCAACAAGGACACCTTGGTCTCAGCTCATGGTCCCACTCAGGGAGAGGTGAGATTAGAGGTGCTTGACAAACTTTTTCTGAAGATATTCTCTGTTATTAACTTATCCAAATCAATCTGAACATGAAAAGCCTTTTTAATCATCAAAAGCAACCTAAATAACAAAACAAGATTTAAATCTAAATAGCAGATTTTATTCTAAGAATGCAGCAAAAACACATAAAAGTAAACAAAGGATGTACTTGGAACTTGGGTTAGGCCCAACCCCAAGAGCTATAGTTTCCTGAGAAAGAATAGCACTGGTGTAAAGCTGGATTCATCTTTATTTCTAAAAAAATGTTACATTCCAAAAGCTGTCCACAAGAAAAATCTTGAAAATGTGCTGAAATGAAGAGCTAACCTACTGCCTAAGAAAATGACTAAAATCGAACTACAAAGTAGCTAACTTCTGCCAACAAAGTGACTAACTGAAATGAGGCCCCAATCCTTCTTATTTATGCAAATTGAGGACCCCAACAACCCTCCTAAACTTTAGGAACTCGGCTGCCAAAACTTGTAGTTAACAACACCTTTACTAGCCCTTGCTCAGCTGCCCTTGTGATAATTGATTTGGTGGCCCTTGAACTCCGAGCTGATGGTGGAGAATTCGAGGTAAGGGCCCATAAATGAAGGGGACACCTTCCTACAAATCCTCTCCATGAATTTGGCTACCAAGTGCTCATTTAAACCTTTGATTTTGTCTCCAAATTTACCAAAAAGACTGCATAAAGCACACATTAGACTTGTTGGCATAATGACTAACCCAATTCACTCTATTAGCATAAATATAATAAAAAACATGCAATAAACTAATGAGAATGGTGGATTAAGTCGAATTAGGAGGCTAAATGAGCCCATATAATTATCCATTTTTGGGGCTCATCATCACCCCCCTACTGAAAGTGTTGCTCATCCTCTGAGCAACTAATCTATCTCTCCATCTTTGATGGCCCTGGTGGCCTCCCTGTCATGCCAAGCTTCTGAAGTGATGTCCTCTTCTCGGTCATAAAACCATGCTTTTTCTCTCTACTTCTTCTTGCTGCCTGTGCTCCCTTTCTTGTAGCAGTTTTGTTAGCGCCTCAACCTCAGCTGGCAGCTTGTCCTCTCTTTGTTGTTCATCAGATGTTTCCTTATCTTTCCTTCTTCCTGTGATTGTTTGGCTGCCTTTTCCTCCAATTTCTCGGTCTCTCTTAGCTTAGCCGAGTTTCCTGTAGAGAATTCTTAGCTTCCTGTAGAACTGTCTCAGCTTCCTGTAGAGCTGTCTTTGGGTCCATCATCTGAATTCTCTCTCGCCAAGTGAAGGTTTTTGGCTTCCTCATTCATAGGTGATGGATATCTTTGAAGGAGACTCCTCCTTTTGTTTAGCTGTTGTGTCCTTAATGACAATTTTCTCCTTTGACTATGGCTGGGGTATTCCTACTTTGATCTGCGTGCTCCTTCTTGCTTTAAAGTACAAGGAGGTTTGCCTCTTTCTCTTCCTTTTTGGTCTTGGAGGTGTGCTAATGGTGGCAAGCATGGCTACTGCCTCCCTGACAAAAATCTCAGGTGATTTCTCTTCTTGTTGTTCTATTTTCATGCTTCTTGTAGAAATTGTTCCAACTGTTTCGGTCTGCTTGGCTGGATGTGTCTTTCCTTTTAATTTCTGTGTGGTTGCCTTGGTTGTGACAAATTTCATTTGGGATTTCTTGGCCTTTTTCTTCCCAACCTTTTTCCTTTTTCACCCTCTCTGTTTTTTCTATTGTGTCCTTTTTTGTGTCATGCTCAGCGGTCATGTCAAATTCCTCTTTTTCCTTTTGTTCTTCCTCTGTTTTTCCCTCTGCTTGAATGTCTTGTGCTCCCTCATCAATGTTCTTCTCAATTTCTTCAGTTGGCATGGTGTTGAGTTTGTGTTTTAACAAAAAAAAAAGAAAATTGTTCAGGGAAACAATCATTTCACTGCGACAGAGGATAGCTGAATTTTCTTCTTTTTCTGAGACCAAATAAGGAATTCTTCATGTGCTCCTTACAACATCAAATGGCAGTAATTCCCTTGTGTTAAAACTGCTGTCACCTAGAATTGGTCTGTCTGTTTATGAAAGAATTTTTTTTACAGAGCAGAGCATAAGGACATTGGTTTTTTCAACACATTGATAGATATGTAAATTCAAGTTTTTCCACACACACAAGTTGGTCTCTACTGCTGCATGTCTTTCCTTGCAAGGGATTTTTTTTTTTTTTTTTTAATTTTTATTTATTTATTTTTTATATTAAAAATGATGAGGAGATTTCGAATGCAGAAGAAAAAAATGGGTAAACTCAGTGAATCATGCAGGCAGACTTCCACTGTTCTCAATGCACAGGTAGACTTTTTACTCTCGTTTTTCAATTTAATGCCATGTTCAATTCACCATTTTGCACCAAAAAGTCATGCACAAAGAAGTTTCCCCGATCCTACCTCGTTTTGAGCTTGAAATTCGCTAAAAATCCAAGGTTTTCTTTCTGCATGGCTGTTTTCTGCGTTTCCTGTAGAAGCCTTCCTGTAGAACGAAACTGCACTTCCTGTAGAGCCTGATAGGCAGGAGATTTTTTTTTTTTAATGGCAGAAATCTAAGAAATTAGGCAGGAATCTTGCAGAGGACCACTGGTTAACTGATCTAGAAGTGGTGGATGCGTGCTTCAGTTGTGACCGCAGTTGAACAAAGAGTGGTGAGAGTTTCAGTCGAGCATCATTTAATTTTGGCGTGATTCGTGGTGGGGGAGTGAGGTGGCCAGGTGTACGTGGCCACATGTAGACTGCAGTGCTATGATGAACTGTATGTTCTCTTCTTGTTAATCAGTTGCACTGGAGTTCAAACAGCCAACACTACCTGTTTTTTTTTAATTTCACGTGAGTTGTCTATACACATATGCTGCATGATTTCTGGCTGAGCGCTAGAGAACTAGACAAGGCACTGTTGGCTTAATCCCACCACTTCATTCGTTTATGCACTTTCGAATCATATTGATGCAAATAGAGGAACTGGTTTAGACACATACCTGTAAGTCGACGTGCTGCTGGGTCCTTTTTTGCTGCTGCATGCTCACATTCCCTTGCTGCATGCCTAGATCCTTTATGCTATAAGATTTTTGTTGTCTGATGTGTGGTTATTTTTCTTGTGCAGGTATCGTCTGGCCGGATCCACGCTGTAGGAGCTGGCTTCAATGTTTAGATTTGCACCCTCATGTTGTTGATGCTGAATTTTCACAGGACAAAAACTTGTTTTCTCCATTGCTCCCGAACGATAGACCGGATCGATATGAAACTTTCTAAGCATGTTCCTATCATCATTATGCACCTCCCATAGCAAAATTGCAATCAATGGATGCTCAAATTTTGAGAAAAATTAAAAATGGCTGAATATTACAGAGATCAATTTCTCGGAAACCATGCATCGGAATCGATTGAAACTGCTTGGGTAGGTTACTATCACCCATATGCATCTGCCCATGAAACATGTTTTGAAACGGATGCACGGATAGGGAGAAAATGCAAAAATGGATGAAAGTGATGGAGGCTTCTTTCTTGGAAACCGTACACCAGAATTGGCTGAAATTGCTCGGGCATGTTACCATCATCCCTATACAACTCCCCATAAAACGGTTTTGTAAATGGATGCACGGTTTTCACGTGAGGGAAAAACAAATTTCAGCACTATGTATTTTTGCTTCCAAGCATTCTGCAGTTTTTTTGCATGGTAAGAAAAATGAGCTTGGGCTATAATGAAGACTTGGAATTGATGGGATAGAGGTTTGAGGATTGTAGGAGGACTTATGAACCCGTGAGGAAGCTATCATGTTCGCCAAGCTGCCTTTTTGAAATCCATTTCTAGCTTCCTGTAGAAATCTTGTAATTTCTGTAGGAACTTCTTGTAGAACACACAGTTTTTAGGAAAGAAGCACAATGAGATGGAAAAAATGATGGATAAGGGTGAGGGATGGAAACATGGATGCTTTCAGGCCTCATGGACATATTCCTAGCCTTCTGGTCCTCTTCGGAGGTCAATTTTGGCTTGTTTGTAGGCTTCCTGTAGAAGACACAAAACTTCCTGTAGAAGGCATAGAACTTCCTCTGTCTTTGTTTTAAGCGACCCTCCTAACCTACAATGTCCTTGCTGTAACTTGAAATTATTCAATGGAAATTAGGTTTACTTTTTCTTCTTCCTTTTTCTCTTTTTTTTTTTTTGAAAACAACTAGGGTGCCTCATGGAGGTTTTCACCCTAATTGTCTGCCCTGGGCGCCTCCAAGGGAGTTTTTCACCCAGGGATCTTATTCTCTTTTTCTTTTCTCTTCTTTCCAACCCATTGACTGCCTCATGGAGGTTTTCAATCAATGAACCAATCTAAGGTGCCTCCGATGAGGTTTTCACCTTAGATTTTTATTTTTGTCTTATTTTCATTTTTTGTCTTATTTTTTTTTCTACCCTACCCTACTTGAAAAACAAAATCATTTTCAAGTATAAGAATACTTCCAATGGAGCCATGCGCACATCGAGATTAGAGACAAAATGATGTGGATGCTTGAATTGCATGCTTTGATAGCTATCTGGATTTCAAAAACCAAATGATTTGACTTTGAAGGGATCAAGCATAGTTGAGGAAGAGAGTACTGCTGCGACTTAGTGACCGTCTGAAACCATATCTCAATATAGCTCTGATATCCTTGGTCCTTTTGCTGATCTGGATCATTCTCCATATTTTCTTCTATCATGACCTTCTCATCTTCCTCTTTTTGCTGATTTTTCTCCTGAATACATGGAGGATTTGATGGTAACCATGAGGGAACTCTCTCGATCTTTGATTTTGATGTCTTCTCTTCGTCAAGTGCAGCCCATGGTTCTTTGATCTCCTCCATTGAATATTCTTTTGTTGGATGTGGTCCTTCAATGCTTTCAAGATAGTATCTTTTTTGCAATACTCTTCCTCAGCTATGGTGAAGATCATTGAGCTCAAGAGGAGTCATTTGGACATGTTGTGCCTCAACTTTGCAATTGGGTTGAGCTACTCCATTGTATGGGTTTGGGAATGGTGGTATGGGTAGTTGAGTGGGGGTGTATATTTGAGATGGATGTGGATGGGGTTGTGGTTGGGCAGGTGGTGGAGGCAAATGAGCGGGAGGAGAGTTGTACTGGGGCCTCCACCCCTGATGAGGTGCATTACACTAAGGTTGTGGCTGAGCATAAGAGTGAAACGAATGAGCAACTGGAGAAGCATGGTATTGAGGAGGATACGACCAAGGAGGGGGTGTGGAATAGGAAGGATGAGCAGGGGGACCCCAAGAAGGCATGGAAGTGGCGTGATAGGGGTCGTAATAGGTCTAGGATGTCCCTTGCATTCCCTATTGGTAGGGTATGTGTCCATGTGGCCTCCTTTGGTTCATATAATAGAGTGATTCAGTGGCTCCTTTGGCTTTTTGATATGCAGCTTTAAGTCTAGGCAAGGAAGGGCACTGATTTGTAGGATGGTATTCTTCACAGAGGAAACACACTTCTAGGGAGTGCATTGGACATTCGTTCCCAGGATGTTTCTAGTGCACCTAGGACAAAATATGTCCAAAGCCCTCTTGGATTCCTCTTGATTCCTTTGGATCTGTAAGGTATCCAGTTGCATGGCAAGAAACTGCCTCATCTCGCTCTTGAAATCCTCCATCTGATTTGAAAATTCGTTTTTGGATAAGGTACTGCTCCCAACAATTCTGCTTGTAGCCATTTGCTCCAGAGGAATGTTTTCTTCTTCTTCTTCCCTTGAGGTTCTTCAAATATGTCTTGCTATCCACCTAAGGGTTCTTTAATCACAACCATAGAAGAAGACAGAAGGTTGGCTGTGTGAAGCAGTGGGGGTGTTGTGCAATCATTTTTCTGAATTATCTCTACTCCTACAAGGCATGAAAGGAAATCTTTTTGGTTGGTTGGTTTTTTTTTTGTTTTTTGTTTTTTTGTTTTTTTGTTTTTTTGTTTTTTTTTTTCTTCTGCTTGTACCTACAAAACTAAGATAGATTGAACTGCAACTAATATCTTGATGAAATAAAAATGCGGAATTGAAATGAAAGTAGGAAAAGACTAATCTATTTTGCTCAAATGAAATTGCAGGAATGAAATGCTAGGTTACGCTTGCAGAATTGAAATTGCGGAATTGAAATGCTAATCTACGCTTGCAGAATTGAAATTGCAGAATTGAAATGCTAATCTATGAAAGCGGGAAATATCTAATCTACGCTTGCTGAAATGAAATGAAAGCAGGAAATGTCTAATCTACTTTTGCAGAAATGAAATTGCAGAATGGAAATGAAATAAACTACTTAGCAGAAGGTTGTAGTGGAAAATAGAAGAAAAGCAGCAATCGCCAATACTCTGACGCTTCCCCGGCAATGGCGCCAAAAATAATGGTGGGCCCCAGTATTGTAGCAATAATGCTGCAACTCATGGAGCTCCCTTCTTTAATTTTATCAACCTGGTAGTTCGTAACAAACTTGGAAGTGACGGTGCTGTATGCACAAGTACTAGCTCTCGCCGCGACTGTCACTTGATCAGCTGGAACAAGTCCACTAGGAGCTTAAGCAAACTTCTATGAGCTCTTAGAAGAAACTTTTTAATTGATGGATAAAAGCTAACTCAAAGGAGGCTAATCTACTTGCAGAAAGAAACTAAAAGCGGAAAAGAAATGCAAACCCTAGCAAACCCTAATTTTGCCGACTAACCCTACTGGTACAAGAAAAATGATGAAAGCTACATAAAGGAATGCCATTGACTCTTAGAAAGGTAAAATGCATGTGACTAAGCTACCTCTGAAGTAAAATCTAAAAGGAAACATCTCTTTGTATTTTTGAGTAAGTTGACAGAATTATTGTGCATGTGCTTTAACTAGTTTTTGACAGTGCAGAGGTGGATTGACGAGATGAAATGATTGAAAGAGGTTGGGAAGGTTAGAAGAGGGCCTAAGGGGTCCCTATCACCCTTCCAGAGAGTTTCATAGATTTTGGCTATCAAGAAACCACTTTCGTGAGCTTCTACAGGAAGTTGGCAGGGTTTCTACAGGATGTTCTGAAATTTCTACAGTATGTTCTGAAAAGAGGATTTTGGAAGGTTGATGGAGGAAAAATGGTGGGAAAGTGGAAATAGAGGTTGGATAAGGATGTTAAGGGGTCTAGGACCTGGTGAATGAGGCTAAGGAGCGATTGGATTTGTTCAAGGATGGAAGGAGCAATGATGCACAAGAATGTAGAAACTAGGGCAAAGTGAGAAAACGTGGCAAATGAGAGGCAATAATCTGAGTTAGAGGACGAAGCAGGTTTCATGGATGGGGTAAGGATAGCTGAGGAGGTATCATAGGTGCTCTTCAAGTTATTTCTCAAACTGAACAAACAAAGACTCGGAAAATCAAGGACCTAGCTACTTTAACCTAATCTGTCCTAAATAACAGCAAAGAAAATGAACAATAGTTTATTTGCAACGAAATAATGTGAAATAGCCATGAAAACTAAGCAATCATGAACCTGAGCATGTAACCACAACTGGTATCAACTTCTGGAAATGAGAATATAACACTAATAATTGCATGATGAAGCAAAGACCGTGTTTTTGGTGGCAGCAAGGACACCTTGGTCCCAACTCATGGTCCCACTGAGGGAGAGGTGAGATCAGAGGTGCTTGATAGCCTTTTTCTGAAGATATTCTTTGTTATTAACCTATCCAAATCAATCTGAACATGAAAAGCCTTTTTAATCATCAAAAACAACATAAACAACAAAACAAAATTTAAATCTAAATAACAGATTTTATTCTAAGAATGCAACAAAAACACATAAAAGTAAACAAAGGAGGTACTGGGCACTTGGGTTGGGCCCAACCCCAAGAGCTATAACCTCCTGAGAAAGATTAGCACTGGTGTAAAGCTGGATTCATCTTTATTGTTCAAGAAATGTTACATTCCAAAAATTGTCCACAAGAAAAATCTTGAAAATGTGCTGAAATGAAGAGCTAACCTACTGCCTAAGAAAATGACTAAAATCAAACTACAAACTAGCTAACTTCTGCCAACAAAGTGACTAACTGAAATGTGGTCCCAAGCCTTCTTATTTATACAAATTGAGGACCCCAACAACCCTCCTAAACTTTAGGAACTCAGCTGCCAAAACTTGTAGTTAACAACACCTTTTCTAGCCCTTGCTCGACTGCCCTTGTGATAATTGATTTTGTGGCCCTTGAACTCTGAGTTGATGGTGGAGAATTCGAGGTAAGGGCCCATAAATGAAGGGGACACCTTCCTACAAATCCTCTCCACGAATTTGACTGCCAAGTGCTCATTTAAACCTTTGATTTTGTCTCCAAATTGACCAAAAAGACTGCATAAAGCACACATTAGACTTGTTGGCATAATGACTAACCCAATTGACTCTATTAGCATAAATATAATAAAAAACATGCAATAAACTAATGAGAATGGTGGATTAAGTTGAATTAGGAGGCTAAATGAGCCCATATAATTACCCATTTTTGGGGCTCATAAGCCATCTTGACTTGAGTCATTATCTGAAGCAACTGCTAATTCCTCATAACCTTTTTCTTTTACAAATCCTGAAAGAATAACTGATGAAACTTTGTTATTTTCTTTGTCTTCCTGTACCTATTTCCTTTTCCAGACCTTCTTGTTCATGCAGCCTTGAGCCATGTTGCCATAGTTATGACACTTTAAGCATTCAATGTTTTCCATAAGCAATTCCATCTAATATCGACAACCACGAGCGCTATGACCATAGTTATGGCATTTGAAACATTCAATGTTATTTCTTAAATGTTCAAATCTATTGATGTTTCATTGAGCCTTGGGAGGTTCATATTTGATAGATCTCTTGGAATTGTATTGGTTCCTAGGGTACGTGCGACATTCTACAACTTTATGACCAAATTTTCCACATGAACAACAATAGCCATGAAAAATATGTTGGTACCTGGATGGAAATCTTCATCGAGGAATTATATTCCAAGGCTGTTCTTGCGAATCTTGTCCAATGAAGTCTACATGCCTGTCAAATCTCATGGGTTCATTGTGTTTTGTTGTAGAAGGTCCTGCTTCTTCTTCTTTATAACCGAGGCCAATTCTGTCATTCTAAGATCATTGATTGTTAATGAGTTCTTCCAACGCCCTTGAGCTATTGGCATAGTTTTGGACAATGTTTCCCTTCTTCACTTCCTTACGTAGCAAGACTACTTCCGCTTCTAATGCTTCCCTTTCTTGGTTGCTTTCTTCCAACTTCTTTTGAAGTGACTCTTCAATACATTTTTGTTCTTCAACTTCAATTTTGAGACCTTGAACTTGTTCTTCAAGAGTATTGGAACAAATCTTCTCAACCTTGAGCTATTTTATAAGCTTGATTGCCTCCTTAGAAAATTATTCTATGGTCAACCCTTCTTCTTCGTTGTTTGATACCTCTTGTTTAATGTGCTTGGCCATAAACAATACTCTCTCATTGGCTTCTTCTTCACTGTCACTGTCTTCATCAGATGATGAGCTATCTTCTTTAGAGAGAAAGTTTCTTTTGAATCCTTTCTTCTTGCATATTTTTAGTTTTCTCGTAAAGTAAGCATATTATCCATCTAAAAACCCTTCTTCATCATCTTCCCTTTCTTCACACTTGCAGTTGCAGGTCTTTGCCTTTGAAGGTTGTTTGTCCTTATCAGTTCTCTTAGATGCAGCGAACACAGTTTCTAGATGCGACGTACCCTTTTCTTCATCAAGTCTCATTTCATATTCTATGAGAACTCCATGTAATTCCTCTTTGCTGAGTTTGGCCACATTTGCACTATATTCTAAGACCAATACCTTTGGGTTGAATATTATTGGTAATGTTCTAAGAATCTTTCGTATAATATCCTTCTCGTCAACAAGCTCTCCCAATCCTTCCAGAGTTTTGGTTATTTCATCAACATGTTGGAAGTATGCAGCAATGTTGTCATCTTCTTTCATTCTGAGTTGCTCAAATTTTTCTCTATAGATTTGATGCTTTGCTTCTTTGACATTTGAGTCACCTGCACATATATTCTCAAGATTTTTCCATATATTTTTGGTGGTTTTACAACCCAACACCTTATGATAAGAAGATTCAATAAGTCCACTGATAATAATATTCTTTGCTTTTGCATCATTTACCAAATTCTTCTTACCTTGTTCATCCGCTATTGGTGTAAAGCCATTTTGAACAGTGTCCCATACTTCGTAAGCTTGCGCCAAGAGATAAACCTCCATTCTTCCTTTCTAGAGTGCAAAATTATTTTCATTGGTATGCTCCATGATCTCCTTCCACTTGTTAAACTGCTATTGAAGGAACTAAGCTCTGATACCAATTGTTGGAAATACTGGGGGGGGGTGTGAATCAATATTCCTTACAATTAGTATTATTATTTATCTTTCAGAGCATTAGTTATTCTTCAATTATTATCAGTGTTTGTACAATGATAGTAGTAAACAAAAAGGAACACAAATGAACACAGCTTTTAAGGTGGAAACCTCCTCCGAGACAAAAAACAACTGAATGTTATTCTAATAATTCTTTAATATTCAACTCCAATTGAAAATAAAGCTCCAACTTCCTAGAATCTAGAAAATCATTCTTTTCCAACTCCCACTAGATGGACGCTCCAACGCTGGAGATTCTTCAGTAGTCAACTGAACGAATGCCGCAACACCCAATGAGCTACAAATCACCCTAGCACCACCCTAGCACCCTAAATTTTTCATAGGATTGAACCTGTTGGTGACTTCATGCACCAACCTAGCACCACCCTACCACCCTGTAGAAGAATAAAATAAGAATGGACTCCCGTACCAGGGAAAATGGTCCACTTTACAATGCTATAGAATGATGTAGAAGAAGAAGACACACTAGACCATAACCCCAACTATGACAAAAACAACTAACGATGATCCTAGACCTCTCGACACTGCCTCTTCAACTCTTGGCATATAAACACTTGTAAAACTTTTACAATGATGCTTTTACAATGACTCTGTACAATGATACTTTTACAATGACTATATGCAGTGCTGCCCACTTGAAGATTTCATGTGGTGAACTTCTTGCTGCTTTTCTACACCTTGATTGTTGCTCTTGTCATGCTACCCTTTCTCACTCTTCAAAACATTAGATTATGCATTGAGCGTTATCTTGATGAATAAATAATACCTCCAAAAAGTCTTCAAGGAAATACCCATGACATGATAATAACAAAACTTATCTCATCCTGCAGAGCATATGTCAGTGCTAAACAAAAACAACAAATTAGAATACAAAGAACCTAATGCAATTAAGAGATGAACATGCATATACAGAAGATACAAAACACAAACCCCCTTTAATATTCTCTTTCTCTATCCACTCCCATCTTCCCTACTTAAAAAAACACAAGTAAATGGAATGAAACCCCTTTTCCTCCTAGTGGCAGGATTAAAACACAACTCGATAGCCAAAAGCATACTCATGAGTTACAACTTTTACCCTTATAGATTATTCTTCATAGTATTCACATGTATAGCGAACTTTCCACGAATAATGGGAAATGGTGTGACATCCTCTCGAATTGTAGTGGTCAATCATGATAGGTCAACTTCAAAGCATAAATTTTGTGTCAGAACTTTGATTGATGTCTTTCTTACATTTTTGGAAATGTAATTTAGTATATAATAGCATATCAAGGTCCATGCTTAAGTTGGAAAGTTTTACCCCAAAAAAACATCATTTGAGGCCTCAAACTGGCCTTGGAATGTTTCAGAGCCCAATTCTATAAAATGGGTCTTGCCAATAAAACTTCTCTCGTAAGGTGATTCATTTAATGTTTCTACTATGAAAACATAAAGATGCAAGAAAATTATATAGTAATACAATACAGATCATATGCCAAGGTAGTTAGTTATGGTTTGGGTTGAGTTCAAAAAAAAGGAGATCAATGTGCAAATAAGGTGATTAAAATTGACTATGTATTCCTCATTATAAGAAATATATATATATATATATATATATATATATATATATATATATATGGGTCTATCAAGATAATTAATTATGGTGATATTTGAAGTTTATTTTTATTGTATGTTATCCATTTATATGTTAAGATATGCTCATTTGCACTTCATTGCTTTAATAATGTCTTTAGACACCACCTCTTCTTGGAATTAATATATTTTCCCTTTCACAATGTCTTGGTTCTCCAATGTGGTATCAAAGCTCATGATTATAGACACAACATATTTCCTACAAGTCATTTGGCAGCTATTCCATGTACACACTCCTATTGAGTCAAATATCTCTAATAGATTTCTAGAGGGTTTGACTTAGAGACTAAGTTGGAATTTGATTTGTAGAGTGATTATGCATTTTAAGTAGGATTTTATGGTTTTAAATGTCCACAAAAATGGTATGCAGGCACAAGACATGCAAACTCTATTAGAGAGTAAATAATTGTGGAACTTTACACAATCTAGAATTCCATAACCTAAGGATGATCACCAAAATTTAATTGATAAGAAGAAGGATGAGGTTGTAGGAGTTACATCAAAAATAATATTAAGGCGATTCACTTTCAGACAAGTGGGATAAAAAATACAAATGAAATCTTGGAAGATGTTGAAAGATATTGGATATGTGTTGTATGATTTGTAAGTATATCTAATCACATCTTAGTGGGGGTTTAGGGGGGACCCACCCCTTAAATAGGGGGCATGGGGGATTAATAAACCCATGGGATTTTTTTTTTAATTATTTTTTATTGTGCTATTTAAACAAATGGTTTTAGCCCTTTGTAATCTACTCCTAGTTAAGGGATTGTGTGGTAATCTAATCTAGGTTAGTGGATTAAGATTTTGGATGTTGCAGATATTTGAATGTTGCATTGTGAACATTTAATTTAACATGGTGAAGAAGATAGAGATGTGAATCCAAGTTAGGTTTGTTTTCCAATCAAGGATTTTGGGGGTAAACTCTGTGTACCTTGCATATGTGCCATTATTTACTCTGTTTTTCTTGATAATTAGTAAACATTGCTTCACTTATAATGGTATAAAACTTACAAGTTCAATTGTGTAATTGATTGGTTGGTCATGTTGACCATGGTTTTCAATTGGTAAAAAGTTAAGGATTGGTCCATAAACTACCGTGGATATTCCACTAGACAATTCGTCACAGCTTATCTGATAAAATTATACTTAAAAACTCAAAATATACAATATTACAGTTTTATATCTCTTTAGATTTATAGATATGTAGATTACTGTTAATAATGTATGCATGTGAATTAAAATTATGCAGAAAATAGAGAAAAAAGAAAGAAAGATAAAAAACACATTTGGCACATGATATGACTTGGGAAAGCCTTTCGAGAGAAAAACTAGTTGGAAAGTGAGGCTGCTCCTCTCTCTTTATCTAAATGGAAATATGGCTGCAAGTAAAAAGAAGTATGGCCTATGGACCATGGGCCACTACAATGTACAAATCATCTTTGTATGCTATATATTTTATTCCTCTTGTCTATTTTTTCTTAGCTATGGAACAAATTCACTCAAAAGAATGGAACCCCTTTTCCTCCTAGTGGCACAGTTATAACATAGGCCGATAACCTACTACCTTAACTCTTAACCAGAGTTACACTATAGAATATTCTAGAGTCTTCTTCATCATAATCACACGGATAGACCCTTTTCGATGAATTATGGGGGCTAATGTGGAATCCTCTTCAATTATGGTGGTGAAAATAGGAAGGTCAACTTCTAAGTGGCATAAATTTTGTATAAAGACTCCAATTGACACGATTCTTGTGTTGTTGGAAATGTATCCGTGTGTAGAATAGGAAAAAAAGTGATGTGCTAAAGAAGCAAATTTTACACCCAAAAAACATCATTTGATGCCTCAAAACACTGCCAAAAGGTTTCAGACCCCAATTTTCCAAACTGGGTCCTGCTGGAAAAAGGGTCTTGTGAGTTGATTCCTCCACGTTTTCCACTCTAAAACCATTGAGATGGATGGAAAAAAATATAATGATCCAATTTGGATCAAGGATAGAAATATGTATATCCTGGGGTGCCTACGGTGATCAATGTTGAATATGTATTCCTCATTATATGGAAGTTGTTTATGTTTTGGGATATGTTTAGATGATCTTATGGATTGGTTTATCAAGGTAAGTATATGTGGTGATACATAAATATTTTGTTTATTTTGTGTTATCCATTTAAACATTTAGCTATCATTATTTTCACTTCATTGTTATAATGGTGTCTTTAGGCAACATCTCTTTTTGGAATTCATAACACTTCCCTTCTACAATGCCCTAGTCATTAACATTCTAGATCATATGGTATCATGGTTTTGACTTGGGGACAAAAATATTATTTATATTTGTAGAGTGAATACCCATTCTAAGAAATGACCTATGGTTCTAAATGACCACATTTATTCTATGTAGGCATAAGACATGAAAAATATATTAAAGAGTAAATCACTTTGGTAGTTTACAAAGACAACAATTCTAGATGATAAGGATGATCAATAGAAATTTAACATTGATGGGAGGAAGGATGAGGATATAGGAGTTATAATGAATTACATCCAAAGGGGGATTCACTTTCCTACAAGCATGGGAAACTATCCAAATCAAGTCTAAAAATAAGCCAAAGTCCATTGTATGTGTTATAAATTTTGTAGGTAAATATAGTCACATCTTGATAAGGGTTATATCACCAAAATTTTTCTCACAAGAGAAATTCAATCAATCATTCAAAAGCATCATTAGTTGGAAAGAATACGTTTGTGTGGACTGCCTTCACTACCAACTCACAATATTTGCATTGAATATCATTTGAAACTTGCATAATTTTATCTACATGATTGAGCGTAACCTATTTAGTGTGTTTAAAGTTGTAGGCCTAGCTCAAGTGGCTCTAGGTTGATGTATAGTTTAAATTCAAAATATCATCCCATTAATGAGGAATACTATGGTCTCCCAAAGTTTCTTACAAGCATTGGGAACACATTTTGAATGAAGATATTTCAAAAATTTGAAGCCAATTCTTCATGAAGTTAAAAATTTACTTATAAATGAAAGACACAAGGAAATATTTGAAAATTTGAGGAAGACAATGATTACAAGGTTATGCTGGAGGAAGAAGATTGGATATCATCTATAGTACTTTCTCATCTCTTCCATTCATCACCATCATTCTTCCCTATGTTATTTCCTCAAAGAAAGAGGAGTTATTCATTCACCACTGTTAGAGAGGGATTTCATGCAACAAAACTACCTATCCCAAGGAGAGTACTATATCCCATTTTCATTCGACCATTCTGCGCATGTCTTGTTACTCATTTTATGCATTGGACTAATATATGCGTATTGTTGTTTCCCTCCAATTTCTTGTGGTTAATTTTGTAATATAGTCACATGAATGCTCCCTTGTTTTATTTTTCAATAGTAATACTCCTGTGCTTTTCCCACACCTAACATTAGAAGTTTTTTATTTAACTCATAGCCTAGCTTAACAAAGGGGATTTTTCTCACTCATTCAAGAAAATCCCCAACATAGATTAGAGGCTCCAACTTAGATTTAGATAATTTTATATGACTTCTTTGGTTGTTTTTAATATTTTTCTAACATTCAATGACTTGCAAGAACGTTAAATGACCTATATCTTCATTTGAAAACCACCCCTATTGACTATTTTTTCAAAAAATTTATGTTCCAAGAGCTTGATGATTTGTGTTATTATTTAATTTTGTTCCATGCAAGTCTCAAAATAGAGAAACATTCTTCCATGAATTTCCATGTTTAAACTATATGTCACCCACAAGAAATTTTTTTATAGGCCATATGAATATCCCACCACACAACTTGTGTGATCATCTTTATAGAAATATATGATGGTTGACTCAAGTCCAATTTTTAGGCCTTAGATAGTTTATTTAGTTAGTTTAGGTGGAAGATCTCATTTTTTAGGAACTATAGGTTAATATTGTTTTCTCTTTTTTCATTTAGTTAGTATTTACCTAACTGTGGCTAGGGGAGAATCATTGTTCTATACTCTTGCCATGTGGATGGATTCTTTACTTATCATAACACATGTACGCATAGATTAGAGTTTCATTTACTTGATTCCTTTTATATATAAAAAATCACAAACAAGGGACCTAAGAGCCTCTTTACTTATAGTATATTATCTTTGTCTTTCCCCAAAAAACAAACTTGCAAACCATAAAAAGGTGAGTGGTTGAAATAACTCCATTTACAAATTTTTAGTTTTGCAGTGTGATAATTTATTTGCAATTCACAAACATTAAGAAATTAATTAGATGGAGTAATAACCCATAAAATTCATATATGTTTTCTTGTATCAACTTTCTTTATTTTTGTTGCAAATTTTATTTGAGAGCAATGTTAATATTTTCAAAAGTTGATAAAACATCTAGAAATTAATTGGGTGGAGTAAGAACCCTTAAAGTTCACCTACTTTTCACATGATAAATTTTATTAAAATTTTATAAAATTTATTTCCATATGCTCTTATTGTTGGCATTATGATACAGGTGTTGTCCTTGATGGCAACTCACTCAGATGATAGATCATAATATAGCTAGAATGATCAGAGAGCTATACGCAGGGTTCGCTGTGACAAGAATGCATATACACGTGGATTCACCATATACCAAGTCGCGTATACGTACACATGCATGTTTACAGAAGGAAAGGCACGTACATGTTGGGAATCTAAGTTTTGGTCCGTGGTATTTGGTCCATAGTATTTGGGTATTGGTCCATGGTATTTGGTCTGAAGTGTTGACCCCATGTATTGGGTGCAAGGTATTGGTTCTACGTGGTTTTGGACCTGGTATTGAGAGAGGCCTAAACCTATATAAGGAGAAGATCATTAGGCCAAGAGGCATGCAAGTGTGCAAGTGTGAAAGTGATGAATATCTGATGAAGTATGAGATCTAGTATGCTGGTTATGGGTTTGCGATGCTTTGCTTGATATGAACCAAGGAGGCACCTATGCGGTTGATAAAGGTTGATGAACCGAGATCATGAAGACTAAAATGTATTATCATTATATGGTATGATCATGAATATATCTGAATACTAATGCATGTTTTATCTTTTATATCTTATGTTCTGGGTATATTTGAAGTTGGAAATTGCAGCGAAGGTATAAGTGATTATTTTCAGATTTGTACGTGGGTTCTCTCTGGTGAAAGGGCATATACACGCTGGTTCGACATAGTCAAGTAGCGTATACATTATGAGATTTGATGTTTGATGTTGCTGTTGGTTCTAGTGGTTGTTGCAGACTTCTGGGCTCTGCTCTGTGTTCTAGTGATTGTGTTTTGATGACAGGGTTTCAGTGATTTAGAGTTAATGATTGTATTGCAGTAGTGATTGTTTTGTATTTATGGATCCAGTCTGAAAATTTATGAAACGTGGTCCTTGGAAGAAAAGAGAAGGTTGTAGCCTTCTATAAGTCAGCACCTACGTACTAGTACATCAGCTAGTACAAGAGATAAGGGGGTTGTAGCTCCCTTCCAGGAAAAGCTGGAGAATGAGAGAAGGTTGTAGCCTTCTGCAGGTAGAAGCCTGCATACTGGTATAAGGTTGCACCAGTACAAAATTTGTAAAAGAAGTTTCTTATTAAAGAAATATTGAGAAGATTGCAGCAGGTGGTTTTCACCCACATTGGGTTTCCACCTTATATCATGGTGTTCATGTGTGCTTCTTATGTGTGATGATCTATTCTGTTTTACTGCACCTATTTACTATTTATATGGTTAATAATGTTCTGATGCACTCATTAAAGATCAACTAACTGAATCATAAGTTTACTGGATATACGCTAGTTGCATTAAACACAGTTGCGTATACACGTGGGTTGCCTTAACTGAAGTAGCGTATATGAATCTGATAATGGAAATGAAAATATTATTGATTTGATAATACTGATTCACCCCCCCTCTCAGTATTATTTCCAACAATTGTATTAGAGCCGGTCCTTCAGAAGAATCTTGATCGCTTGAAGGAAGATCCATCAGGATGAGTAATCAAGAAAGAGAGGGATCCATCAGACCACCAATCTTCGATGGGAGCAATTTTGTCTACTGGAAGATAAGAACCACAACATATCTACAATCACTTGGAACAGATGTTTGGGGAATCGTGGAAGGAGGATATACATATCCATCAACAATTCCTACATATACAACAGATAGAAAGCAATATGAACTCAATGCCAAAGCTGTTACTATCTTATTGGGAAGTTTGTCATAATCAGAATTTGTCAAGGTCATGCAGTTGAAATCAGCCAAAGAAATATGGGATAAAATCATTCTAAGCTACGAAGGAGATGATTAGGTAAAACGTGCTAAGCTTCAAACTCTCAGAATATAGTATTAAACTCTTAAGATGCTTAGTAATGAAAGCATAGCTAATTACTTCCTACGTATAAATGAGATTATCAATTGTATGAGGAATTTGGGTGAAGAAATTAAGGAATTTGTCTTAGTTGAGAAAGTTTTGAGATCCTTGTCTACTAAATTTGAATCCAAAGTGTCTACCATAGAAGAAAAGGAGGATCTACAAAAAATCACTATGACACAGCTTCACGGAATCTTAACTACTTTTGAGATGAGAAAAGGAGGACCATCAGATATGAGAGAAGCTGCATTTAAAGTATCAGCAAATGGAAAAGAAAAACTCAGTGAATCAGGATACATTTCAGAAGAAGAATATGAGGTAAATTTTGTCAAGAATCTTGAACGGGGATCTGGAAGGTTCAAAGGTAAGCTACCTTTCAAATGCTTTTCTTGTGGTAGAGTTGGTCACTACGCTGCTAGATGCCCTCATAACAAAGGAAAGATGTCTGAAGAAGGTAATAGAAGTTATTATACTCATGATAAAAGTAATGACTCATCCAATAGTGATGAAGACATTAGACTTCTCATGGCATATGAAAATAAGGACGTAGAAACAGAAGAAGTTACCAGATTAAAAGAACAGCTGGAGACAATAACCAGAGTAAGGAAGCAGTGTTGGCATTATGTTTCTGGTATGGCTATATGTTCAGATGTTGTACTTGATGGCAACACCCGTGGCAAGGCTCTCAATATGTTGAAAATTAAGAAGTACGCAGGAGATCAGTTCAGAAAGTGCGTACCCGCAGGTACACTGTGAAGGGACCGCGGCCAGATACGCAGGTCAGTCGTTCAGGAGGTGCGTACCCCCATTGCACTCATTTCAAGGTAGAGAAAAGCACACGTAGGGTTTCTTATGTCTAACCCTTGGTATTTAGCCCACGGTATTTGTGTTACTATGGTTTTGGCTCGTGGTATTGATCCATGATTTTAGGAGGAGCTTGCTTATATAAAACAAAGGAGATCACTTGGCTAAGCATCTTTTGCAAGTGAATATCTTAAGATCTGAAATATTGGGTTATGGTCTTAAAAGCTTGATCTATATGAAGTTGAAAGCGAATCTGTGAAGGGTGATCTCTCGAGCGCATGATCAGATCTGGGCATCTGAGCATCTGTGCCACTCTGGTGGACTGCCTGTTCGGCCCTAATCAGAAGTACGCAGGTGTTTAATAGGAGAGCAGCGTGGGTAGGCAGAGCAGAAATAGGAGATCTGCGTGGGTACGCAGAGCAGAAACAGGAGAGCTGCGTGGGTACGCAGAGCAGAAGAAGGAGAACTGCGTGGGTACGCAGAGCGACAAAGGTTCAGGTGCGTACACACAGTAACTGTACACGGCGCGATAGTATATCTGGGTGCGTACCTACAGCAATAGTACGCGGCGCAATAGTGTCTCTGGGTGCGTACCTGCAGTGACAGTACGCAGAGCGGTTGAAGAAACAGTGCGTGGACACGCAGAGCGGCAGAAGGATCTCTGCGGGTATACGCAGGGAAGCAGAAGGTGAAGTGCGTAGCGACGCAGGCCACAGAAGGAAAAACTGCGTATCTGTCTTAAGATCTTCTGTTGATTGAATTTTTCTGTTGATAAGGTGTTCTGGGTTAGTTCTGTTATTACTGATCTGATTACTGCAGTGGACTGTGTAACTTACATGTACTTGATGTTCATTTGATGCTTTATGAAAAGAAGTAGGGGGTTGTAGCTCCCTTCCAGGAAAGACAGGAAAAAGAGAGAGAGTTGTAGCTCTCTGTAGGTTGCAGCCTGCGTACTGGTAAAGGACTGCACAAGTACAAAACCATTGTAAAAGGAGTTTCTAATTTGAAAGAAGATAGAGACATATTGCAGCAGGTGGTTTTCACCCACATTGGGTTTCCACCTTACATCTTGTGTTCTTTGGTGTGACTATCTGTTTTCTTTGTCCATGCTCATTATTTTGTGGTACTGACATGCAAAAATATTTCAAAGAACAAATAAGGAAGATTTATTAAAAGAATTTGATAATACTGGTTCACCCCCCCTCTCAGTATTATTTTCAACAATTGGTATCAGAGCAGGTCCTTCAGAGAAGCTTGATCGCTTGAAGGAAGATCATTCATCATGAGCAACTACGAGAGGGAAGCATCAATCAGACCACCAATTTTTGATGGGACAAACTTCAATTATTGGAAGGTAAGAGTTACTGCCTATCTTCAATCTCTTGGTACAGAAGTTTGGGATATCATAGACACAGGCTACGCTTTTCCTTCAACTACTCCTACAGATGCGGCCGAAAAGAAGAAATATGAAACAAATGCTAAAGCAGTCAATACTCTGCTGGGATGCTTATCTCAAACAGAATTTGTAAAGGTTATGAAATATAAATATGCAAAAGAAATATGGGACAAGATTGTCTTGAGCTACGAAGGAGATGAACAGGTAAAGCGTGCTAAACTTCAAACTCTCAGGATTCAGTATGAAAATCTCAGGATGTATAATGATGAAAGTGTGGCTAACTATTTCCTTCGGGTAGATGAGATTTTTAATTGCATGAAAAATTTGGGTGAAGAAATAAAAGAGGCTATTGTGGTTGAAAAGGTTCTAAGATCATTGTCCCCCAAGTTTGAATCTAAAGTATCTGCAATATAAGAAAAGGAAAATCTACGAATTCTTACTATGTCTCAGTTACATGGAATTCTAACTGCTTATGAAATGAGAAAGGGAGGTCCATTAGACAGAAGAGAAGCTGCTTTCAAGGCGTCAGGCAGAGGAGATTATTATGAAGCAAGCTACGTCCCAGAAGAAGAAGAAGAAGAATCAAATTTTGTCAGAAATC
Source organism: Pinus tabuliformis (assembly GCA_031772625.1). Lineage (NCBI taxonomy): Eukaryota > Viridiplantae > Streptophyta > Pinopsida > Pinales > Pinaceae > Pinus > Pinus tabuliformis. Next base: position 993,172,954 of record CM062807.1, on the reverse strand, counting down.
TTCAAAGGGGTTCTGGAAGGTTCAGAGGTAAGTTACCTTTTAAATGCTTTGCTTGTGGAAGAGTAGGTCATTATGCTGCAAAATGTCCTTATAAGGATAAAGGAAAGGAACCTGCTAGATGGAACAAGAAACAGAGTGCAAATAAGAAAAGCTACTACACTCATGAAGATAGTGATGGTCTATCAAACAATGATGAAGATGAACAAGGTAATGAATATAAATTGTTAATGGCATTTGAAGATGATGATTATATGGATGCTATAGATGTGGATAACCTTTATGAAGAAATTACTAGACTCAAGAGATGTATAGAAGAAAAGAATATGATCATTGATACTCTACAATTTCAAATTGATGAAAAGGAAAAACATCTTGAAAAATTAGAAGGTGAAATTGTTGGCCTTAGAAAAGAGTCTGAGAAAACAAAAGCTATTAATCTTAAGTTTGTCAAAGGATCTGAAACTTTGGATGAGATTATCAATGTACAGTGGTCTCCACTAAACAAGACAGGTCTGGGCTATAATGGAGAAACTTCTCAAGCATCCACCTCAAAAAGTTATCTTGATGCAGCAAGAAGAAATGAGCAAAAGCACAATGGAAACCATCAGGTAAAGCAGGGACGAACTACAAATAGAGACTATCAGGGGCAATCCGTCTTAAGAGTGAACAAAAGCTACAACCAGCCACAGGTAAAATCTTCTCAATTTGGTTCAAGAATGAATGAAAATTGAGATTACAATCACTTGGCCGGTAGATTTGATAACTGCAGAAGTTTCTTCAATGGACAATGTTTTTCTTGTCATAACTTTGGTCACAAAGCAGCTCAATGTGTTGCATATAAAACAATCATGACTAAAGAAGCTCAAAAACAAAGAAGTATGACCGGGATTACCAAAAGGACCTATAACAACTTTTCAGCTCTTGAAAATTAAGTTGAATGTTCTATTTGCAATAACTTTGGTCATGAAGATTCTGAATGCAGGAGCAGCTTTCAGCAGAAAAAGGAACAAGCCTCAAGCACCAAAACATGGAGAATAAGGGAACCACAAACATAAATATGTGGGATAGCATTTTATGCAGAGGGACATGAAAATCTATGGTACGTTGGCAGTGGATGTTCGAAGCATATGACAGGTGATAAAGAAAAGCTTGAGTCATATTCTGCTCTAGAAAAGGGAAAGAAAGTTTCTTTTGGAAATGATACTCCTGCAACTATAAAAGGAAAAGGCATTGCTCAGTTAAAAGAAAAGGTCAAGGCTGGAAATGTTTTGTATGTTGATGGATTGAAGCATAATCTCCTAAGTGTCAGCCATATGTGTGATCAAAGAACCGAGGTGATATTCAGATCAAATGGATGTCTTGTTCGTGATCTTGATATAGGTAAAACAATGATCAAAGGCAAAAGAACTCCAAATAATCTGTACATATTTGAAGAAGGACAACAAAAATGCTATCTGAGCAAGGATGATGAGCACTGGTTATGGCATCGGAGGTTGGGACATCTAAGCTTTTCACAAATAAGGAAAGCATGCAAATATCAGGCAGTTCGCGATCTTCCAGATATCAAAATTCCTGACAACACCATATGAAAATCATGTCAGTTTGGAAAACAAACCAGAACTAACTTTCCAGAGAAGGAAGGATCAGCTAGCATGCCTCTTGAGCTAGTACATACAGATACATGCGGTCCATTTAGGAAAAGAACACCTTGAGGAGAAGAATACTTGATATTATTCATTGACGATTTCTCCAGGTTTGTCTGGTTAGGACTTATGAAGCACAAAGATGAAGCATTCGAAAAATTCAAATCATTCAAAGCCTTGGTTGAAAATGAATCAGGTCACAAAATTAAGTGCCTCAGATCCGACAGAGGTGGGGAATTTACCTCAAATGAATTTTTCGATTTCTATGAAGAACATGGGATAAGAAGAGAATTCTCTACAGCTAGAACTCCTCTACAAAATGAAGTTGTGGAAAGAATGAACAGAACAATCCAACAAATGGCTCATGCTATGCTTGATGACTCAGGAACTCCCGCAACTTTCTGGGGTGAAGCTGCACATGCTGCGGTTGTTATTCTCAACAAAACAAATGTCCAGGTGAACAACACTCAAACTCCTCATGAGCTCTGGAGTGGTAGGACTCCTTCGGTAAAGCACTTCAAAATCTTTGGGAGCAAATGCTATATCAAGAATACTGATGAGCAGCTTGGAAAACTTGAACCTAGAGCAGATGAAGGCATTCTTCTTGGTTACTCTCCACATAGCAAAGCATACAAATGCTACAATAAAAGACTTGGCAGAATTGTTGACAGCATTGATGTAGTGGTTGATGAGAAGGGATACATTCCTAGGCAAGTACATCATTAAGACATCGAAGAAGATGAAGGCTACCCCCAACGACAGAATGATGAAGAAGAAGAACCTCAAGAAGAACCAGTGGAGCAAACAAGAATAGAAGAAAAGACTCCATCCAGATATGTTCAGAAGAATCATCCAGAATCTCAGATTATGTGGCAGAAAGAAGCAGGTGTACAAACAAGAAGAACAGTTGCAGAAGCTTCAAGCTATTTGGCATTACTCTCCTCTACTGAACCACAAAATGTGAAAGAGGCATGCAAAGATGAATGTTGGGTGAAAGCAATGGATGAAGAACTTGAGCAGATCGAAAAGAACAACACTTGGGAGCTGGTTCCTAGACCAAAGGATAAGAATGTTATCGGAACAAAATGGGTCTTCAAAAATAAATTGAATGAAAATGGAGAAGTAATTAGAAACAAGGCCAGGCTTGTTTGTAAAGGGTATGCGCAGCAAGAAGGAATAGACTTTGAAGAAACCTTTGCTCCTGTTGCAAGACTTAGGCCATCCGAATGTTCCTTGCTCTCTCAAGTTTTCAAAACTTCAAAGTATTTCAAATGGACGTAAAATTAGCCTTTCTGAATGGAGACTTGGAAGAAGAAGTATACATTGAGCAGCCAGATGGGTTCATTCTTGGAAATGATCCAAATCTTGTATGCAGATTGAAAAAGGCTCTCTATGGTCTCAAACAAGCTCCAAGGGCTTGGTACTACCGTTTGGACAAATACCTTCATCAACAAGGTTTTTCAAAAGGATCAGTAGATAGAAATCTTTATATAAAAGTTGAAAATGACAAATTGCTAATACTTGTTGTGTATGTAGATGACATTATTTTTGGCAGCAATGAAGAAGCTATGAGTCAAAGCTTTGCCTTGGTCATGAAGAAAGAATTTGAAATGTCCTTGCTAGGAGAACTGACATATTTTCTTGGTTTGCAAATCCAACAAAAAGAAGGAGGAATTTTTTTATCTCAAACCAAGTATCTCAAACAGATTTTGAATAAATATGGCATGGAAGATGCAAAACCAGTATGTACACCCATGGTCACAGGATGTAGCCTCAGTGCAAATGATGAATCTGCAGCAGTACATCAACCAACCTACAGATCTATGATTGGAAGTTTACTTTATTTGACAGGTACTCGACCGGACATCATGCATGCAGTTGGAATAGTTGGAAGATTTCAGGCAAATCCGAAGGAGACTCATCTTCAGGCAGTGAAGAGAATTTTCAAATATCTTCAAGGGACTCAAAATTATGGCTTATGGTACCCTAGAAATACAGATCTCACACTTCGTGCTTATACAGATGCAGATTGGGCCGGAAGCGTGGATGACAGGAAAAGCACAAGTGGTGGTGCGTTCTTTATGGGTTCCAGACTGGTATCTTAGTTCAGCAAGAAATAGAGTTCGATTGCCTTGTCTACAGCTGAAGCGGAATATGTTGCTGCTGCATCTTGTTGCACTCAACTCCTTTGGATGATGCAGACTTTGCAGGATTTTCAAATCACTTGTACACCACCTATCCCCATCTTATGTGATAACACAAGTGCAATTAGCATCTCAAAGAATCCTATCATGCATTCAAAAACCAAGCACATACCAATCAAGTATCATTTTCTTCGGGAACAAGTGCTTGAAAAGAAGGTCAAGTTGGAGTATGTTCCTTCTAAGGAACAAGTTGCTGATATACTCACCAAACCATTGCCCAGGGACACTTTTGAATACCTCAGGCAAAAGCTGGGGGTTGTTGATGCATCATCTTATTGTTGAAACTCTTCTGTTTGATGGCTGTACGCATGGTTCATCTGGGGTATATGCGTACATATGCTGGGTGGCTGATTGGTTGAAGACTGATGGTACAGGTTCAGGGGGAGCATATAATGCATTGTTGGCATTATGGAGGATGTACAGAAGGAGATCATGGAAGTAGCTGCAATATGTCTCTATCTCTTTCATGGTGGATTATGGTTCTTCGTTGCAGATCTGGTTCAGGTGGAGCATGTTCTAAGGGGGAGCACAACCCTTTGCCCTTGATGTCAAAGGGGGAGAATGAAGTTGAAGTTTTTGAGGTTGCCATCAAGTCCAAAGGGGGAGATTGTTGGCATTATGTTTCTGGTATGGCTATATGTTCAGATGTTGTACTTGATGGCAACACCCGTGGCAAGGCTCTCAATATGTTGAAAATTAAGAAGTACGCAGGAGATCAGTTTAGAAAGTGCGTACCCGCAGGTACACCGTGAAGGGACCGCGGCCAGATACGTAGGTCAGCCATTCAGGAGGTGCGTACCCCCAGTGCACTCATTTCAAGGCAGAGAAAAGCACACGTGGGGTTTCTTATGTCTAACCCTTGGTGTTTAGCCGATGGTATTTGTGTTACTATGGTTTTGGCTCGTGGTATTGATCCATGATTTTAGGAGGAGCTTGCCTATATAAAGAAAAGGATATCACTTAGCTAAGCATATTTTGCAAGTGAATATATTAAGATCTGAAATATTGGGTTATGGTCTTAAAAGCTTGATCTATATGAAGTTGAAAGCGAATCTGTGAAGGGTGATCTCTCGAGCGCATGATCAGATCTGGGCATCTGAGCATCTGTGCCACTCTGGTGGACTTCCTATTCGGCCCTAATCAGAAGTACGCAGGTGTTTAACAGGAGAGCAGCGTGGGTACGCAGAGCAGAAACAGGAGATCTGCGTGGGTACGCAGAGCAGAAACAGGAGAGATGCGTGGGTACGCAGAGCAGAAGAAGGAGAACTGCGTGGGTACGCAAAGCGACAAAGGTTCAGGTGCGTACGCACAGTAACTGTACACGACGCGATAGTATATCTAGGCGTGTACCTACAACAATAGTACGTGGCGCAATAGTGTCTCTGGGTGCGTACCTGCATTGACAGTATGCAGAGCAGTTGAAGAAACAGTGCGTGGACATGCAGAGCGGCAGAAGGATCTCTGCGGGTATACGCAGGGAAGCAGAAGGTGAAGTGCGTAGCGACGCAGGCCACAGAAGGAAAAACTGCGTATCTGTCTTAAGATCTTCTGTTGATTGAATTTTTCTGTTGATAAGGTGTTCTGGGTTAGTTCTGTTATTACTGATCTGATTACTGCAGTGGACTGTGTAACTTACATGTACTTGATGTTCATTTGATGCTTTATAAAAGAAGTAGGGGGTTGTAGCTCCCTTCCAGGAAAGACTGGAAAACGAGAGAGAGTTGTAGCTCTCTGTAGGTTGCAGCCTGCGTACTGGTAAAGGACTGCACCAGTACAAAACCATTGTAAAAGGAGTTTCTAATTTGAAAGAAGATAGAGACATATTGCAGCAGGTGGTTTTCACCCACATTGGGTTTCCACCTTACATCTTGTGTTCTTTGGTGTGACTATCTGTTTTCTTTGTCCATGTTCATTATTTTGTGGTACTGACATGCAAAAACATTTCAAAGAACAAATAAGGAAGATTTATTAAAATAATTTGATAATACTGATTCACCCCCCCTCTCAGTATTATTTTCAACAAGCAGTTGCAGGATGTAGTAAAAGATCAGAGCATAACAATTCAGAGACTTGAATCTAAGATCCTCTCTCTAAAAGAAGATCTTAAAGAATCAAAGAAGCATAATAAAGAAGCTCTTGAAGAACAAGAACATGAAGTGCTCGAATTAAGGCAACAAGTGGAAGAAGGAAGAAAAGCTGAAGAAAACATAAGGAAGCAATATTTGGAAAAGGAAGAACAACATCAGGTTGAGGTAAATATCTTAAAAGGTAAATTAGAAGAAAAGGATAAACTGTTATGATTTCAAGACAGTACTAAGATTTTGGATGATATTCTTAGTAGTCAAAGATCCCCTGCTATCAAAACTAGTCTTGGTTTTTATGAAACCGTTGAAGGTGAATCTAGCTCACAAGGTGGGGGAAGGAATTCTAATGCAAAATCTGAAATGATAAACAAGGAGATAAGTGGTCAACCCTAGTAGCAACCAAGGAAAGAAATTATTCAAAGAAAATATTTTGTTCCTAACTGTGGAAGTGATAAATGGTTATTTCCTTCGATGAGTAATGTTGAATGTTATGAATGTCATAATCTTGGACATATTGCAGCCAGATGTAGAAGAAGAATGGTTCAAGACCATCACATAGAAAGATCATCACGTTCCAGGTACTTTAAGGGATATTGTTTTGCTTGCAATATGTTTGGTCACAAAGCAATTGATTGCAATAGAAGGAATACGAAACATGTAAGATGTTATGCATGTAACAAGGTTGGACATAAAGTAAGGGAATGCAGGAGCAAAATTCGAACTCCAAAGCAAGAGGATCATACATCATCGCAATTCCAGGTATTGAAGAAGACAAAATTAGAGTCAGAAAGAGGTGGCATAACTCAGTTAGCAGACGTAACAGACACAGGGGAAACTGAAAGTGTAGACCTTCAGTATTCCAATTTGCATACGCAGATATTATAAATAGAAGTCGTGTATATATGTGAGTTGGAGGCTTCAGAGTCGCGTATATGGAGCTCTGAAGAAAAAGCAGCAGAACAGGAAAAGAAGTCTGATATGGTGGTTGGCACAGGTTCAGGGGGAGCATATGCTTCGAATAATGCATAATTGTTGGCATTATGGTTAGAAGTCTTTGGTGATGATGCTTATTGATACATCTTGCTACTGATTGTTGATTGGCCAAGAGAATGGATTGCAGGTTATAGGTCTGGATGCTAGTGACAGATGCTTATGGTGCAGATCATATATGGTGTACGATAGTTGCTGATGACTATCATGGTCTTGTTTAGATTGCTGGTCATTGTTATAAAAGTCATGTATATCATTTGATGTAAAGGTCATGAAAAGACCCAATTTGTAACCCCACTTTGCATGGGAAGGATGATGTAATAATGTCTATCTCAGTCATGTATAAACATTTGGTATATCCCCACTTGGTTGGGTGGATGAGTTAAAATGGTGTATCCCCACTTGGTTGGAAGATTGATGTATGTATGAGTCATTGGTGATAGGAAGGTCATACTCACTTAGTTAAGTTGTAGAATCATGCTATTCTCCTGAAAAACATTTTTGCAGAACTAGGCATGTGCTCAGGGGGAGCATGGATGGATTGGTACATCTTGGCATGTACAAAGGGGGAGCTCAATCAGAGATTTCAGCATGCACTCAGGGGGAGTATGGACAACAGAATGCATATCAAGGGAGAGAATATCTTGGTCTACCCTTTGCCCTTGATGTCAAAGGGGGAGAGTGACTTGGTGTGGATGTTGCCATCAAGTCCAAAGGGGGAGATTGTTGGCATTATGATACAGGTGTTGTCCTTGATGGAAACACACCCATATGACAGATCATAGTATAGCTAGAATGATCAGAGAGGTATACGCAGGTTCGCTAATGACAAGAATGAGTGTACATGTGGGTTCACCATATACCAAGTCAAGTATACGTACACACACATGTTTACAAAAGGAAAGGCGCTTACATGTTGGGAATCTAAGTTTTTGTCCGAAGTGTTGACCCTAGGTATTGGGTCCAAGGTATTGGTTCTACATGGTTTTGGACCATGGTATTGAGAGAGGCCTAAACCTATATAAGGAGAATATCATTAGGCCAAGAGGCGTGCAAGTGTGCAAGTGATGAATATCTGATGAAGTATGAGATCTAGTATGCTGGTTATGGGTTTGTGATGCTTTGCTTGATCTAAACCAAGGAGGCACCTATGCGGTTGATAAAGGTTGATGGACTGGGATCATGAAGACTAAAATGTATTATCATTATATGGTATGATCATGAATAGATCTGAATACTGACGCATGTTTTATCCTTTATATCTTATGTTCTGGGTATATCTGAAGTTGGAAATTGCAGCGAAGGTATAAGTAATTATTTTCAGATCTGTACGTGGGTTCTCTCTGGTGAAAGGGAGTATACACGCTGGTTCGACACAGTCAAGTAGCGTATACATTATGAGATTTGATGTTTGAGGTTGCTGTTGGTTCTAGTGGTTGTTGCAGAGTTTTGGGCTCTGCTCTGTGTTCTGGTGACTGTGTTTTGATGACAAGGTTTCAATGATTCAGTTGTTGGGTGATTCAGAGTTAATGATTGTATTGCAGTAGTGATTGTTTTGTATTTATAGATCCAGTCTAAAAATTTATGAAACGTGGTCCCTTGAAGAAAAGAGAAGGTTGTAACCTTCTGTAGGTCAGCACCTATGTACTAGTACATCAGCTAGTACAAGAGCTAAGAGGGTTGTAGCTCCCTTCCAGGAAAAGTTGGAGAATGAGAGAAGGTTGTAGCCTTCCGCAGGTAGAAGCCTGCATACTGGTATAAGGTTGCACCAATACAAAATTTGTAAAAGAAGTTTCTTATTAAAGAAAGATTGAGAAGATTGCAGCAGGTGGTTTTCACCCACATTGGGTTTCCACCTTATATCATGTTGTTCATGTGTGCTTATTATGTGTGATGATCTGTTCTGTTTTACTGCACCTATTTATTGTTTATATGGTTAATAATGTTATGATACTCTCATTAAAGATCAACTAACTAAATCATAAGTTTACTGGATATATGCTAGTTGCATTAAACATAGTTACGTATACACATGGGTTGCCTTAACTGAAGTAGCGTATATGAATCTAATAATGGAAATGAAAAGATTATTGATTTGCTAATACTGATTCACCCCCCCTCTCAGTATTATCCAACATGTTTATCAAACATCATTGTTTCTCCATGTGAAGCACACAAATGAAATACATAAAGAGTCTTATTTATCCCAAATATTCTCTTCATCCTATGCCCATAAAGTGATATTGGTAAACCATAAATGGTGGGAAGTCTGAACTACCTCCTTTGTCATTCCACCAAGAAAATCAACTAGTTCATGACGCCAATTTATCCCTTTCATAAAACTCAAGTAAAAAAAGAGTTAATTCCTCCATTGGAGGTTAGAAATCAACTGATGGTCTAGGTTAGGATTGTCAGGATAGGCCTTGAAAAAACTCCCAATAGTCATTCTCTTCAAACATGGAAGTTGTCTTATGGAGCTTGGAAATCCTTCACTTCAAGTGTGCAAAACCCAAGGCAAGAGGATACCCTATGGGGTCATATGCTAAGGTTAAGTTGTTTTTGTTAGACGCATTGAGCCATTCATATATTTTTTAACTATGACCCTTGAGTTCTTTAGGCTAAGATTCCCTTTCCTGCATTTGAGAGAGGTAGGTTAGTGACCAAATATAGGGTTTCTTACCAAGTGGCATTTATGGGCTACATTTTCACCTAAGATGTATAAAAATGGCTATTCGAAACTATTTCTAGTTCTATTGGGGCATGTCCTTAATTCCATTCACTATATCTAACCCTTCCATACCTTCACTAGCCATATTTAGTGAATTCATGCCCCATCCATTGAGAATTTTTTGAAGTCCTAATTACATTTGAGTGGAAGGATATTAGAGTCATATTACAACATATTTTATTTTTTCAAAACCATAGTGAAATAAATACCCTCTACATCAAAACATATTTATCCATTGTATTAACACTATTATAAATATGATCCACTTGAAAATATTAATGAGTCAACCTGACTTGGAACCATTGAGAACCCTCAGGAAATTTGATGTTCCAAAAACTATGGGGACTCCCTCTAGTGATGGGAGGATTTATTGGTCTCTTTATTTCACTAGCAAGATCATCATTTACCTCCTCAGGCTCACCATTGAGTTTGTAATCGTCTTATCTTTCTGTGTTAGAGTGAAGGGGAAGGCTCCTGCAACTATGTGCGTGGAGAGCTTAGTAGGTCTACAACTGTGTGCGCAGACCCCTAGGATTGTAAATGTTAAGATCTGAAGATAATAAAGAAGATTTTGAAGGCATATATGTGTACTTACATTTTGTATTTTACTTTATGCAATTAATTTTTACTTTTTACTGCACAAGATTAGAATTAATATATGAATGTTGTTACAGTTAATTACAACTAAGGTCCATTGATTTATGCACCATAGATAGAGTTTTATATCTGCGAAATAGTATTTTTGTATGAATAGATTGGATTCGGTATAATATAATGTAAGATTGCGTAGCGCAAGAATAGATTTGTAGGTGAGTCAGACTAAGTCAAGATCCACACTCCATATCCTTCTAGATGCAGAAACCTAGTTCCAACATCCCCCTATATCGCCTCAGGTGAGAGTGCGGTTTGCATGAGAAGATCATTGCTGAAAGGGTTGGTGATAAAGGGTTTTGTTGATTAGCACAACTAAATCTAAACCTGGGTCTAAGCCCCCTCAAGCCAACAAATAGTTCCATTTCCGAGATCAGGGTTTATCTAAGGGATATGTGATATGGCATCTGACCAGAAAAGAGATTCAAGATTGGGTTGATCTGAAGTTGTGATAATTTGCAGCACATGAGAATAAAAATCTCTGCATATCAACAGAAAGGTGGTTGCAGAAGTATATCTTTATATAACAACATGAGATCTTTTTCACATCGTTCACTAATGAGCCACATGAGTGGCTTTCAAAACTAGATGAAAGTAAAACCTGTTGGAAGGGTGATGAGCCTACTATGTGGACCCCAGAGTTGATTAAGTGACTTAAGGAGACTGAAAATAAGATCACAAGAGCTGTTGATTACTAGATTGATAGTGTTATCGGAGGATTTATTACTGAATTTTCGATTGACACATCAATATCCTACAGTGAAGCTGAGCACCGGTTTTTCAAGGGTCCACGAGGTAAGTATTTGAATTCCTTAAAGATCTGGATTAAGATGATGTTATGTGAAAAGGGTGTACCACGCATGCAAACAGATTGATGCTTAAAGGAAACAAGTCTGGATCTACGTGGAGTGGAAAGAGATTTAGAATAGACTGTGATAATTTCGCTGAAGCTATTTACAGTTCGTTATTGGGTGAATAAAAAAGTGAAGAAGAAAGAAGCAACCCTAGAATTCCTATAGGTGTGTCGCAGCCAGATAATCAAGGAAATTCTTGGATTCTCCATCTGACCACTCCAACTCCACCTCATACACCTACATCTCGACCTCGACCTCTGCCTCCACTTCCCCCCTTTAATATGGATAACGCAGTAAATATACTTGTTTTTAAGGGTCAGGGATTAGAGGAACCTGAGCAATTTTGGTTTGTCGTAGAAGTTTTATGGAAAACAAAACAAATCAATGATGAAGATATGAAGAATGATCATCTTGTTACATGGCTGCAGGATAGAGCGCTATCATGGTATATTAAGTATATTACAACAAACCCATCCGCTTTTCTAGCCGAAACAAATAAAGCAATGAACGCAGAGTTCAAGAAACCAAATTCGTAGTCAGAATGCATTACGGAGATAAAAGAGGTTAAGAAAGAAGTCAATGAGACTAATTGGTAATTAGATCAGAGATTAAAATGTTTTTTGGGACAATTCAACTTTCAGATCTTCGATGAGCAGCACAAAGAGTGGTATATAGCCATGCTATTACCGCATCTCATATTACTGCTATCACAACAAAAGATCGCATCACAAGCTGAGGCATTAAAAATTGAGATGAAGCTAGAAGCATCGCCAGTACAGGATACTCACGTAGGATTTTAGCAGATACAGAACCAATTAGCGAGCTTACATATGGAGATACAAGATTTGAAGAAGGGAAAAGAAGTTCGGCCTGATATGCGCTCAGATGTTTGGTGCATAAAGTGTAAAGTGGAAGGTCACTATAAGGACCAATGTCCTATCTATCATGATTATTTGGCTGCTGGAGGTCCTAATCCTCTGAAACTAGAACCTAGTGCTAGACCAAGTACCAGATCGAGTGTCTGGTGTAGTATTTGTTGAGTTGCAGGCCAACACCCAACTGACCACTGTTATTTGTTACAGAAGTATGTGCAGTCACCAAAGCAGTTATTTTGTAACTTCTGCCGGTTAGTAGGACATGAAATAAATTGTCACAACTATGATTTGATGATAGAGAAAACTGCAACGTACAAAATGCAAGATGAAGGCCAGGCATAGGAAGATCATGGTCACCTACGGCCAACGGAGGATTTCAAGGCGAAGGACGTGGTCAGGGAGGGGGCGTTGGACGAGGTTGGGGTTAGAATATATGTTATAACTGCGGCAAAGCTAGACATTTTGCGCAAGATTGTCAGAACCCTACTACCCCTTCTTGTAAGTATTATAGATAGTTCGACCATATAATAGAGGATTTTCCTATTTTTATGGCTAAAATGTAGGAAATGAAGAATCAATAGCTTGCATGAAGATGATCCAAGTGTTAACATATTGACACGAAGTGGCACATCTAAAGGAAAAGATAAAACAGAGGGAAAAAATCCCTCTGGCAGATACATAGGTTAGGAAGGCTAGAGAAAAGAGTACCAAGTTCAATATGTGGAGGGAGAAAGAAACCTTCATGGAAGCGAAGAAGAGTTTCATGGACCCAGGAGCTTCGACATCGAAGACTTAGATGAAACTAGTACCACGAAAGAATAATCCTAAAATGGTTACTGCAATGGAGAACCTTGATCCGACCATTCTGAAGTCCTTTATGCAGAAATGTATGAAGTTGCTAAGGTATCAAAAAGTAGTGGAAGGATTGCAAGAGATAATCGAAAACTGCATTGGTAAACAGAAGCCATAGCCTGAACTACGTGTATTAAAGAAAGTATACAGAGATAAGAAAAGAGCTGACTGAGAAATGTGATTAACTACATATATCAGTGAATTCAAAATGGATCAAGTAATTCTTGGCTTGGGATCAGATGCGAATGTATTACCAAAGAAGACCTGGGAGAAATTGGAGCAACCAAAGCTACAATGGTCACCAATTCAACTGTGCATGGCCAATCAGTAGAAAATCATCCTGATGCATCGATTGCATGGCGTTGTTGTGGACATTGAAGGAGTAAGTGTGGTGGGGGACTTTGAAGTCATTGAGATTGTGGATGAAAACAATCAATATCCGGCTTTACTTGGACTTGATTGGACTTTTGATATGGATGCTATAATAAATATGAAAATAAGGATGGTACCAGGGTCATTGTTCCTTTGGACCCCTTTGAAGGAGCGCGATATACAGAACCTGTCCGCGAAGAATATGGCAATGAAGACATTGACAATATCTATAAGTTAACTTCTCGAGATGAGGATTGGACCAACTCCACCGCAGATGGGAGGATAAGCTGGGAAAAGGATAGTTCGTGTGTCTCAGCGTTTGATGAGGAATTGGAGAATTAGCAGAACCGGTTGCATGAAGTTTATACTCTGCATTGTAAAATAATTACAAAATCTCTTCATTTCATCTCAACAGAGGTACGTAATTTACCTTACTATGATGGGATATGTGATGTCAACTTATTTCTTGATTATTTTGAAAGGGATGTACTAGAAGAACAATGATTCTAGGCCTTAGATCTAGCTTTGAAGTCTACACCTGCATGATGGTGGGGCATACATAAAGACAATATAGGAGATTAGAAGGAGTATCATTGATTGATGAGGCTCATGTTCAGTCATGAAAACACAAGGCTCACAGAGAAGATTAATGGTAAGAATGATCCCCAAGAACATTTGTATCGTTGGACTATGGTATGGGGAAAAGAACCTCAACCAGAATGGGTACACATATTTGTCCACACTTTGGATGTGATACCTCTTTTCTAGTTCTATTGCTGAGATCGAGATCTATTTGAGGGACATATGATGTGGCATCTGACCAAAAAATAGATTCAAGATTGGGCCGATTTGAAGTTGCGTGAATTTGCAGCACAAGAGAATAGAAATCCACGCATGTCAACAAAAAGGTGGTTGCATAAGTATATCTTTATAGAACAACACAAGAGTTTAAACTAATCTACCAAAGAAGGACTTTGTCGAGGAGGAAGTGCTGTGCGGTATTAAGGAGGATGGCACAGATGGAGGAAGCTACGACGAAGAAGGAGTAACCACGCTATAGGGAAGGGTTTGATGCAGTTCATCTAGAATATGATCATTGGAGTTGCTACAGTTGATTTGACAGGGCAAATGTTGTTAAAAGGAGCAGGGGGGACACATTTCATGGGCATATATGGGAAAATCTACTGCCAAATTCACATTTATGAGGTGGATCTAAATGATATCATGGAGTTTTAAATTCCAAAAGGTTATAAATATGGAAACCCACTCCACATTCGAAAACTTTGCTCACTGAGATTTCAACTGGTGATTTTTCGCTTAAGTGTGAGTTGAGCATTCTGTTGCATGAATTGGGAAGAGATTGAACAAGAATTTATTAGATGAGGACTAGGATTCCTCATGACTGCTACACTGCCAACGCATGTCACTGGATTGAAGTCCCCAAGGAAGAAAATTTCTAGCGCAAGCATGCAAAAGAAGAAGAAGCCTCCAGCCAGGTAATTGCCAAGAAAAATCACTAAGGAGCAGAGAACTAAGGAGAGGATGGACAAGCAGAAGAAATCAATGGATCCCCAAGATTCATATGTGGAAGAAGTGGCCGACGGAGTAGAAGATATCGACATAGAAGATGTGGAACCGATCTTCAAGTTTCCACCCTATATGCTGCCATGAAATCCAACCTCAAAGGTTATCAGGGACCCCGATGATATCAAATTCAAAGTCTTTACACCACTGTTACCAGATGAGGTGCTGATTGAGGGAGAGTTGTTGACAAAGGTGCCACAACTGCACATGGATGTCTGGGATCTTAACGATCGGAGAAAGTATCCCTAGTTCAAACCTAGCAAGTACTTGAAATCAATTTACTATGAAGAATATGGAGTAAAAAGGGTCAAACCGATGCCGTGGGAAACATGAATTCAGCAAGATGGGCTGTTGAATATGCTATATATTCCGCACTTTGGGCAGGACAATATCAACACAATCTGTGTGTGCCAACTATTGGCTTGGTGCATGATGGATGTCTATGGATGGGGACAAAAATTCCCATTGATGTTATGTTGATTAGAAGAATAACCGTGTTTCCCTACCAAGGAGAAAATATCAAGGCTTCTATGGAGAATATAGCCACTACATTCAAGGACTATAGCTAGATCCTCAAAGACACTATGGAGATATGGGCCTCATTGCAGGAGGACCCACATGTACAAAAGATACAGGAAAAGATCCATGACAAGCAGCAACAATTTGATGAAATCAAAGTGACGGCGTACCCTAGCACTTGCGCAATGATTTTCCCGTCTCTAGGAGGGAAAGTTTTTGTAGGGACAGATCGATGAGCTATGGAAAAAGGAGCAGATCAATTTACCCTGAACAAAAACATGCACTGATGAAGCCATTTAACTCTCATAGATAGTGGAGAGCAAGATGAAGATCATAAGGTAGGTGCAAAGAACCATCAGTCTGGCGACAACACGATCGACGATAGAGAATATGGTAGAGGAAGTACGACAGGCCACCATGCAGTGCACAGAGACACTTCAACTTTTGAAGGACACATACAATGGTCTCAAAGAAAATATTCAAGGCATACCAACTGAGTGACTCGGGATGAATCACATCTTTGTGTTGGGGGCCTGTTGGGTAGGGTCTCCCTAGGTCAAAGTTTTTTAAAGAGCCCAAATTTTTGAGGAGCGGAGAGCATTTCACGTGGTGTTTTAGGAGTCATAAGGGCTTTGGGGTGGGTCAAGTCCCCTTATTTTGTAAAAGGATGGGACCAATTTGTATGTTTTCAGATCCGCCCATGGGTTGTGGACCATGGTATTCTAAGAGGAAAAGATATATAAAGGGTTGTCTTAGTAAGTAAAATATATACAATGATGGATATGTTTTGATGTTTTGAGTTTGTAATCATCTTATCTTTCTATGTTAGAGTGGAGGGGAAGGCTCCTACAACTATGTGCGCGAAGACCTTGGTAATTCTACAGTTGTGTGCACAGGGTAAGAAGGATTATAACTGTGAAGGTTTGAACATAATAAATAAGATTTTGAAGGCAGATCTGTGTACTTACATTTTGTAATTTACTTTATGCAATTACTGTTTACTTTTGTACTACGCAAGATAAAAATTAATATATGAATGATATTACAGTTAATTACAATTAAGGTCCATTGATTTAGGCACTGCATATAGAGTTTTAGATCTGTGAAATAGTATTTTTGTATGAATAGATCAGATTCTGTATAATATTATGTAAGATCTCATAGCACAGGAATAGATCTGTAGGTGAGTCAGACTGAGTCAAGATCCACACTCCATATCTGCCTAGATGCGGAAACCTAGTTCCAACATCCCCCAATATCGCCTCAGGTGAGGCTGTGGTTTGCGTGAGTAGATTGTTGCCAAAATGGCCGGTGATAAAGGGTTTTGTTAGGTAGCGCAACCAACTATGAACCTGGGTATGAGCCCCTCAAGCCAACAACTATTTATGGAAAGTCCATGTAAATTGTGTGGGTTCCCTAAAGGAAACTTGTACAAGTATACAAAATTTAATGTTCCATAGTTTTTGAGAAATTGATTTGATGCATATATTAATGCCATGATACAAATCCATAGTGATGATTATTTTGTTAATCATATGCATTTCTATGAGTAAGTTTTAGGTGATAACAACTGCCCCTTGATGTGTGAGATTAGGAGAAAACACATAAATGAAATACATCATCATTTGCATATTGCAACCAATAATTTGTGAACTAATACTATGGAGAGAGAGGGTTTGAAGGATCCAAGGACAACTTGAGAAGGAATGTGCTAGCATCAAGTTTGCACCTTCAATTCAAGGCAATATTTATTAGTTCATTATTACAAAGTCATGGTTATGTAAAGGGGATATTAATTTTTTGTGAAATTTTCCATCTAAGCCTAGGGATATGTCTAATCAATTTTTTTTTACCTCCCTAACTTATCCTAATTTTTTTGTAGCGCATTTAACCTATTGAAAATCTACAACTGGTGCTATGAAATATTTTTGTAGGGCTCACTGAAAAATTTTAAAACTTGGTTTTCGAGCTGTCAATGCCATTATTCTGAGTACCCAAGTGTTTGTTCATGAAGACTTAGCCCTTTTAATCCATGATTTTACAACTAGTTGTATTTTAAAGCCCAAGAGATCTATTGAAAATTAAACCCTAATATGCCTTGTTTACCCTAAAATAACATTTTCCAGCAAACCCAGATTTTTAATTTCAGTGCGCAGGAAGATTTCTTAGTGTTTTGAAGGCTGTTTCGAAGTTGGGAAAGGTGTTTGAAACATCATATATTTTATAATATGGGCCGATCTGGTTATGTGAAGAGGTTTGAACCTAATGGTATGTATTTCGAAGTTAATCCAGAGATGTTATTTAGTTTGTTTTTGTTTTTGTTTTCATTTTTGTTTTTTGTTTTTTCGTTTTGTTTTTTTGTTTGTTTTTTTTTTAAAGAAATGAAGGATGGGAGCTAGTGTTACAACACTTAAATAGACATAATCTTAGTTGGTGCCATGATTTCTGTTGGGTGCGATCCATCTTGGACTAGTTTTGGTCAAAGACTCTGCATTTTGAGGAGTGAAGTGCGTGGATTCTGTGAAGTTATATTCACCACACAATGTCTAGGGGCTTTAGGATGGGTCAAAACCCCTCATTCTATAATGGGTATCAGGGTTTTAGTTCATTGTTTGGTAGAACCCATAGTATGTGGACGATTAATGAAATATATATAAGGATATGTAATGCTTTGTTGAAGAGATCCAGATGTGGATGAATTGATCATATTTTCCGTCTTTAGTCTGTATTTTGGGCCTTAAGGAAAGGCTCCACAACTGAGTGCGCGGAGGCCTTGGAAGAGTTTGTAGCTGAGTGCATAGACCACCTGCAGCTGGGTGCATAGGTCAAGGAAGTTGTATGCACTGAAAGATCTATCTTAATAAAAAGAAGAAGTTTTGGCGAAGTCTTGTGTATCTGTATTCATAATCTGTGTTCATATGTACTGATATGCATGCTTTTTACTTATTTATGTGAAATAATACATGTTTTAGTGTTCTATGCTATGTTTATGTAATAAGTGCAAATATGACAAGTAAATCATCAATGCGAGGTCTTTTATATATGTGAAGTTGTATATGAGTATAGAACATAAGAAAACACATAGGTGCCACAACGCAATATCCCTCTTCCTGCAAAAGCCTACCTCTGCAACCTCCCATAGCTGCTTCAGGTGAGACTGCGATCTGCTTGTAGGTCATTGTCGAAAGGGCCAATGATTGAGGGTTTTGTTCGTGTGCAGTACACTTTGAACCTAGGTCTAAGCCCCTTAATCCAACAAATGGTTATATTTCTGGGACTAGGATCTGTTTGAGGGATATGTTTTGGCATCCATTGAAGAAGGAAATCCAAGAGTGGGTTGCACAAAAAGAGCAAGGATTTGAAGTTCAGGAAAGCAGAAATATGCGATTGTCGATTCAAGCCTGGTTGTAGAAGTATCTTTTTACAGAACAATACAAGATCTTCGTAACATTTTCTAATGAAATATATGAATGGGTATCAAAGTTGACCGAGCATAAGACTTGTTTCAAAAATAACGAACCTATTTTGTGGAGGCTGAATTGATACATCGATTGAGGAATAATAACACTGGTATCTCAAGCGTGGTTAATTTTTGGATTGACAGTATCCTGGGAGGATTTATTACTGAGTTTGCAATAGACACGATTGTATCTTACAATGAATCTGAGCGAATATTTTTCAAGGGTCTCCAAGCTAAGTACCTAAATTATTTAAAGTTGTGGATAAAAATGATTTTTTGTGAAAATGGCGTACTACGAATGCAGTGAGATTAATGTTTGGACGAAGAGGGAATAAGTTTGAACCAAGATCCGGGTCTACGCGAAGTGGAAAGAAATATAGAGTAGATCGCGAACCAAAGAAATTTATTGAGACTGACTATATTCCCTTGTTAGATGGGTCTGGGAGTGAAGAAGAAAGAAGTAACCCTACAACCTCGCGGTATTCCCCCTCCCATCCTGAAGGTGCATCGAAGTTAGGAGTTGAGAAAAATCAGGGCATCTTTGGGATTCCCCATCCATCTACTCCCCTTACCCCCATCCCCCTCCACCTAATCACCCCCCTTCCCCTCCCCTTAACCCCCCGAGAAGAAAAATGGGCGATGACATTAATATGCCTATCTTTAGAGGACTTGGATCAAAGGAACCTGATCAATTCTAGTTATTAGCTGATGTAGTATGGAAAGCAAGACAAATCACTAACGAATATGTAAATAAGGCACAACTCATCACGATGCTGCGAGAAGAAGTGCTGACATGGTACATGAATTATTCTGTGACTAATTAGGCTGCTTTGCTGGATGAAATTAAGAAATCATTGGTATCATAATTAAAGAAGCCGAAATCTGAATAACAATGCATTACGAAGCTGAACGAAATCACACAGATGGATACTGAGTCTGTGTGGGAGTTGGATCAATGATTCAAGGTGTTAATGGGACAAGTAAGATTTAACATATCCCCTAAACAACATAAAGAATGGTTTATAGCTGCCTTACTGCCACATATCAGGTTACCCTTGATGCAGGAGAAGATCACGACTCAAGCCGAAGCATTGGAGATTGCAATGAAGCTGGAAGCCTTGCTGCTCAGAGATACTCATGTAGGAGTACAACAAATTTAGAGTCAACTAGAAAATTTGACCCTGGAATTGCAAGGTCTCAAGAAATGTAAAGAAACCAGATCAAAAGTGTGGTGTACAAAATGCTAAGATGAGAGCCATTGTAAGGATCAATGCTATGTGTTAAAAAATTACTTGGCAAGTGGAGCACCTAATCTAGTAAACCCAGGATCAAGTATGTGGTATGAGATATCGCTCTGAAGATTGATATTTATTACAAAAGTATGTGTAGAACCCAAAGCATTTGTTTTGCAAATTCTGTAAGCCAGTGGGCCATGATGAGAGAAATTATCGAAGTTATGACTTGATGATGAAGGGCACTACTGATGCTTATAGATTGCAAGCTAAAGGACATACACGTGAGGAGCCACGCCAACATGCTGGTTATGGAGGCTTCCATGGATGAGGAGGAGGAGGAGGAGGAGGATCTAGTTGAGGATACAACTAGATTATCTGTTATAACTGTGGACAAACAAGACACTTCACAAGAGACGGTCAGAACCCTATTACAAACTGCAACTACTGCAAATATTTTGATCACGTGATAGAAGAATATCCCATCCTTATTGTGAAGATGCATGAGAAAAGGAACCAACATCCCACAGAAAATATTCAAATTATGACTGCTGGGCCAAGAGAGGATGAACCGCACATCAACACCATAACAAGGAGTGGAGTTGTGACCAGAGATAATAGAGGTAAGAATAAAGTAGAATAGGCATGGGTAAGAAAGATCGCAAAAAATACCCCTGGGTTTAGTATACGAAAGGAAAAAAAATGATCATGGGAGCGAAGAGAAGCTTCATGGATGTTGGGGCTTAAAACTATAGTGCACAACCAAATTTAATGCCAAAGAAGGACTGCGACAAAGTGCCTACTCTAATGTAAGAATTAGATCCAAGTATTTTGAAGTCGTTTTTATAGACTTGCATGAAGTTGTTAAGGAATCAAAAGACTGTCGAAGGACTCCAAGAGTTGATATAATCCTGCGCTGATAAAGAGGTATCACAAAGTGATCTGTGTGTAGTAAACAATTTACATCGACAAAAGAAGAGAATGAGGAAGGAAATGAGGTTAACTGCAAAGATCAGGGAATATGATATGGATAAGGTAATATTGGATTTAGGATCCAATGCCAACATGTTACCTAAGAAAACTTTGGAGTTAATGGGAATACCAAAGTTGTAGTGGTTGCCAATACAGTTAAGGATGGCCAACCAACAGAAAATTGTCCCTATGGGAAGGTTACCTGGCATAATAGTAGACATCAAAGGAGTCCGAACCATTGTAGACTTTGAAGTGATTGAAATTGTAGATGATAAAAACCCATATATGATGATTTCTAGATTGGATTGGAATTTCGATAATTTGGCGATAATAAATTTGAAGAAGAGACAAATGGTGTTCGAAAAATATGATATGAGGGTCATTGCCCCTCTAGACCCCTCAGAAGGAGTGCGCTATATAGAGCCCGTCCGTGATGAATACTGCAATGCAGATGTCAAAAACATTTATCAGATAATAGCTAAGGAGGAAGATTTGATTAATCCTACTTCAAATGGAAAATTGGGTTGGGAACATGACAGTTCTTATACTTCATATTTTGAGGAAGAATTGGAAAATTGGCAGAACAGGTTATATGAAGTTTCTACTGCAAAATCACTTCGTTGCATAAATTCTAAGGTATGTGATCTGCCTTATTATAATGGGATCATAGATGTAAGGTTGTTTCTTAATGAATATGAAAGAGAAATACCAGAAGAACAAAGGTTGCAAGCTTTGGATGTAGCCCTGAAGGCTACACCCACTAGATGGTAGGGTATTCATAAAAGAAATATAGTAGATTAACACTAGTGTTGAATATTAATGTGGAACAGGTTTGACTCAATCGACATAGAAATAGAAATAAAGTATGATGGTAAGTTTGATCCCCGAAAGCATATTCATCATTGCACTTTGGTTTAGAAAGAAATTCTAGAACAAGAGTGGGTACATGTGTTTATCCACACACTGGAAACGATTCCTATGAATTGGTATCTTGAAACAAAACTGCGACATGGAACTGTGAACTAGATAGATTTGGTTGAAGGGTTCATACTAACATTCAGTTTTGATGATGATTGCCTATGTATAGATTCACCTGTTCAGGAAATCAAAGCAAAGAGTTTTGAGAATGAAGCTCCATTGACTTGGCAACATGATTGTGTTGTGTAGTTATAAAATGCATTGGAATGTTATAATATCACTGTTGAAGAAGACAAAGATCTGCACAATATTGATATACCAAAATCGAAAGGACATCGCAAAGTTGTTGGACTAGAACCAAAAATACCAGATAGAAGGCAGCTAATAAAAACATAGAAAGTGAATATCGGGACATAGGAAGATATGGAGTTTGTGACGATTGGGACATAGATATAGTTAGTAAAATTACAGAGTAGCTACATGAATACCAAGAGCTATTCTCTACGGAGTTTTTAGAAATTAAGGGCATATTAGGGGACCTAGGAGTTATGAGGATCCCTCTGAAACCTGACGCAATGCTTGTGAAGTAAAGACCCTATAGGTTGAATCCGAAATACAAGGAAAAAGTGAAGGAAGAACTAGACAAAATGTTAGCAATAGGGATCATCGAACCTGTCGAAGAGTTTGAATGGGTAATGTTGGCTTGTTGGGGCCTGACCTAGGTTTAGAGGTGATTTAGCCAAACAAATCCTGGTACTATTGGCCTTTTCGGCAACATTCCACAGAGCGTGGACTAAGGTCTCACCCGAAGTAGTATGGGAGGGTACTAGAACCAGGTTTCTGTACCTTGGAGATGTATGATGAGTTCAAGTGGTCCGCGGTTTGACCCTACGTGCACGTCGCTATGCACACTTACTCGTACCTCGCAGCCTGTGATGCTGCCTTTGCGCAACCCTACTTGGTGGCCGAACAATGTTATTACCCAAGTCCTTACTAGTAGTCTAATATTAGTTGATTACCTAGCTTATCTGTAGGCTTTCAGTTATACTTAACAATATTCACATTTCATACAAGTGTGCGTAGTAAAGAAATAATATATTCGCAAATGATATCAAACATGTAATAACTCAGAATAGATACACAGAAGTGGTAATAAAACCTTTATTTATTAATCTCTTCTCCGGTTACAGACTCAACTCTACCCTGCGCACTCAGCTGCAGGGGTCCGCACACTCAGCTACAGAGCCTTTTCCTACTCTACGAGCCAAGACACACTTCGCACTTTGACTTAATCTCTAAGACCCTTCACGCCCATCCATTTTTCCATGTCTTTACAACTTAGAGCCTCACTCTATTTATACGATCCCATGGTCCGCGGACCATGGGTAGGCCGACATTACATTCAAAACTAGGGAGGACAGCCTTATCACTCTAACATACATTTCGTGCCCGCAATTCGCAGAGTTTTACAAAAATATGAACTCAAAACTTGGGCTTTGAGCCCCAAAACATGTCGTGGGGGGATTCCATGCCCAACAGGCCCCAAACACAAACATCGTGACTTGCCCTCGAGTCACTCTGCCGGTGCGACGATCTTGGCGCGGAGTCCCTCCAACTGCTCTCGATCACCTTCAGTTAAGGTGATCGGGTCAATGGCCAACTTCGAGGCCTTGACCTTCTTCCTTGGTCTTGCTCGCTCTACGATGTGTGGCTACTTCAACTGTGTGGACACGGCCCCTGGGTTCGTGCTCCCTTCTGCTATTTCTGTTTCTTCTGCTTCCTGCCCCTATGAGGACGTTGCTTGGTCCTCATCCACCTTTGCTGTTGCTTCAGCCGCCTGTGCTGCTGCTGCTTCTGTAACCTTTTTCTGCTCTGCCGCTTTCTGTGTCGCTTCCTGCACTGCCTTTTCCTTAGCTACTGTTGTTTCCTGCCGCCTTTTTTCGACCAATTGGGTGACGCGCAACTTGGCATCATCCTTTTTCTTCTATGCTGCCGCCTTCTCCCATTCTGCCAGATCTGGGGCTCACCATTCCGGAGGCCATGTCTCGAAGACAATGAAGATAGCATTGTCGGTGGCTATAAATAGAAGCTTCATCCACTACTTCATTGTATCCTTGCACAACCTAATGTAGAAATTATGCATGTTGAATTTAAACTTTGCAAAAATTTGTAGACTATTATACACCGTAGGTGACAGGTGCAGCCTCCGATTGATTCACATCCGGATGCTCATCTCCATGAGCACCTAGAAAATTTTGGTGTTGCTAATCCGTTTTGTGTCCTTTGTGGCTCCGGTAAGTCTCTGTCAATGTTAGGGACTTGACTGTCTTCTAGTAGTTCCCCTACTACGAGCATGATGGATAACAAAAACCACACGTAGTGGAAGGTTTACCCTGCTCTTGGGTTGCGCGACAGTTTTTCAAAAATTCCTTGCAGAGGAATTCAGACCAGTTGAATTGGACCCCCTCCATGCATTGCTTGGCCAATGCGACCACTGGCGCTGGTACCTCATCAGCGCGATACTTCCTCATAACTTTGCTGGCCAAGAGTTGGGTTGCTACACGTACCCCTTTTTCCTTGATGCTGGAGATGGCATAGCCCCTCTTCTTCTTCTCCAGCTTGTATTTTGCCTTCATGGCTTCTGTGAGAGCCAAATCGCTGCCCTTTCCTTCGGCTATGGTTGCAGGGTCCTTTCCTTTACAGGGGAGCCGAGAAATGTGGTGAATGAGGTCTTCCATGATGGGAATAGGCTCCTCCAGCCATAGATACCCATCATGCACTAGGCAAAGCAGCTGCCTGATGATGAAAATGGTGATAGGCGCGTGGTGGAAGTGTGGTATCCATAATAAGTGCAGCAACCCAAACTTTTCCACACCGCGCAGCCACTTCCGCAGCTCTAATGTTATCACTGCCTCCTCAGTGTTCTGCTTCATTAGGTTCCCAGTCTCTAGGTATGGGAACTTCTCACGGTTAGTGAGGTCCCAGTATTCAAATTTCATGGTGGGCATGCAGCCTATGTGCGTGCCCTCAAATACAATGCCATCTGGGAGGAGCGAGGTCTGGAGTGAACTTCGTTTCATCCAGGTCCTTCGACACTTTGGTTTTCCCTTTCCATGGAGAGACATACACAGGCAGTTTTATTGCAGAGCATATAGGTTGAATATCTTCCTCCATATCTTCATCTTCTTCTGTTGTGATGATAAGGGCTTGTAAATATTCTTCTTCCTCATCTATGTCGACCGTGACAAATTTTCCTTTATCAACCATTGATAGCATACCGCGTAGTGGGTTCCTTAGGGACATGCATATCGGGGCCATTGATTGTTTATCTTTCTTGGGCCTCGGCGTTCGCAGTGATTTTGGGATTTCTGTCACAACCCCGGCACATTCTGGAACATCCTATACCATTGGGTTTTGCGCAGCCTTGCCGGTGGTTACCTCTTTAATCCCAAAACCATCCTTAGTGGCTGTCATCGTAGCTAGGCTGTATTCTGTCACTTGCAAACTTAGGGGCTCAATTATCGCTCGACTCTCAATGCTCAGTGCTGTGCTCAAGCACTTAATTCTCAAATGACCAAGTGTTGTACACTGGCCAGCTCTTTGTGTTTTATAGCGCCTTCCAAATTCGAATTTGACTGTTCCCCCCAAATTCAGGCCATTAATGCTTTCTTGGTGGCATATTTTCCCAAATCTGGCCCATAAATCACGTCTTAAATGCCCACCACCCACTCCATTTTGCCTCAAATCGAACATCCCATCGTGAATAGTGACACCAACAGTCACTTTCCGACCAATTCGCGCGACAGTGCAGCCGTCCATGCGTGGTTGCAGACCCTGTGACGCTCTGATTCTACACGCATCCCCAATATCACGCAGCTTCCGGGTAGAATAGTTTATAGTCCCGCGCTTCCTTTCAACTGCTTGGAGCACTAAGACTGTCCTTCCTACGACTAGTCAGGTGGTCGCACCACCCATGTGGAGCTCCATCCCATCCTTCACCATGGTTCATGGAGAATCCCCACCTTCCATAGTTGTGGTCGACATCGCGCACTCTACTATTTGCAACGCGCTACCCTAGTCACTACGTTTGGTGAGACACGGTCTAAGCCAAGGTAGCAGACTAACCAGTTCACGACGATAGTTCTCCCATTTGTTAGTATGATCGTACGCACCCTGTTTTACCATCCTCGGTTTTTCGATGAGAAATGCTTCCTTTATTCCGTCTTCCAACTTCTTGGCCTCCACATCCATCAAAGCACTTTTCTCCCATAGCCGTACCCAGTCTTTTTTGAGCTCGCGAAGTCTAAGGTTTCCCTGTCGGATTTCTTCCTCGAGTCTTATGTGTTCCGTTTCTCGCGGCTATGTGATTCCTTCATTCCGGGCGTTGCGGACTGTTGTATCTACGAATGCTACTATGCACAAACTAGGCTTCACATGCTCCATATGGATCACAGCCCTGCTTCATACTTCAGCTTTGGAAGTGCTTGTGCGATCAGGGTTTTGTACATGGTCCTATAAGCCCATAGAACTGCTGGTATGCACAGGTCCTAGTTAGTGTGTCTCACATGATGGACCATGTTCAACACTTCACACACCTTATCAAAGGCTTCTACATGGATCATTGTTGGTGGGAATGGTATTATCCAACTTCGTTGTTCGCACCCTTGTCTTGCCCGCTCCTACTTGTTGTTCATGTTTTCTATCGTGAGGATGGTGTACATTCGTGCAGGTTGCATACCATACGCTTGTACCCATCTGAAGAGTTGGGCACACAGGCTATTTCATCCATCATACCTAGCTTCCATCCATAGCTGAGGCTTTCCAAACCATATAAGCATCACCGTTCTTCATTTGTGCCAATTCTCAAAACTTCTTTGATGCATACCCCACCATCTTGTAGGCGTAGCGCGTAGTGCCCATTTCAGAGCGTCAAAACGTTGTTGTTCTGGCACTTCTCTTTCAAATTGTTCAGGAATTCATCCACTGCTGTCAACCCATCATATATAGGTAGATCCCTTACCTCTCTTGTGACCTAGCACAGTGATCTTATCATCGTGTTGCAATTGAGCGTGGTTACCTCGTGTAACCGGTTCTACCATCATTCTATTTCCTAATCTGAATCCGATGTGCAGGAGCTTTCTCGCTCCCACGAAATCCTGCCATCCGCTGTTGGATTCACCCAGTTCTTCTCCCGTGCGGTGATTTTGTAAATAAAGTCTAAATCATCACCGCTCTCGTCGTCGTGTACGGGCTCTGTGTACCACGATCCTTCCATAGGGTCTAAAGGTACCACTACGCGCAGTGACTTTTTCTCAAAAATCATTTTGCGCTTCTTTAGGTTTATCACTCCATTCATGTCAGTGGCCCAATCAATTCCCAGTAGTGCAGGATAGGGATTGCTGTCATTGCCAATCTCTATCACTTCAAAATATGCAAGCGCGCTTGCACCCTATATGTCTACCGTTATTCCTTTCAATCTTCCCATCAGTAGGATCTTCTACTGGTTCGCCATTCGCAATTGAATATGGGAACATTGCAACGCGGGCCTGCCCATGCACTCCCATGTCTGCTTTGGCAGTACATTCACGTCTGATCCTATATCCAAAATTACTTTATCCATTTCATACTCACTGATTTGCATAGCCAATCTCACTTCCCTTCCTGTTTGCGATGTGTGCTTCCGGACTACGCGTGGTTCTCCTGACCTACCACACCTAGTGATGAGTTTATGCAGTCCCTTCATGGCCTTGCTGTCATGCAACAGCTTCATGCATGTCTCCAGAAAGGTAGTGAGCATTGAAGGATCCATCTCCGGTTCTAGTTGATCCTTACTACCTAAAGTGGAGGCCTTCATGAAGCTCTTCCTAGCTTCCATGAATGTCTCCTTCGAATGCTCCAAATCGAACTCTAGTTCCTTTGTAGGAGCCTTGTGAACCTAAGCACTTTCTTTGGGTTGCTTTCCCTTGTCATCTCCTATCGTGATACCACTTTAGAGCATGATGTTTACATTCGGGTCCTCTTCGCGTGGCTCAGACCTCATCATTTGAAAATTCTGAGTCAGGGGAGGCTGGAGTATCCCTTTATCGTGCAACTTCGCTATCAGTGAAGGGCTGTCCTCCATCTCATGATCAAACTGAGTACAATATAAACATGATGCTCTCATCGAATTTGTACAATCGTGGGCATAATTCCCTGGCCCTATGCAATTGTAACAAATTAGCTGTCCGCGACCCCTTCCTTGTCCCATTCCACCTCGACCTCGTCCGTGCCCTTGGAATCCAGTGCGCGCCATTCCTTCATTTTGATTGAGGGCTAACATTTTGGTATGGACTCTGTAGGCAGGAGTTCGATCCATCATCAGTTCATAACTTCTACAGGTGTGTTCATCATGGCCTACTGATTTGCAGAAATTATAGAACAACTGCTGGGACGTCTGTGTATACTTCTGCAAGAGATGACAATTATTCGTAGCATGTTTTCCCCCTATCTGACAAAGCGCGCACCATAATGCAGGTGATGCGCTCAGTCCTGCTTGTGCCTTTGGTCTTAATGGCATCGACCCTCCTCCCGCCAAGTAGTTCGTGAAGACTGGACAATGGTCCTTGTAATGTCCCTGTCCCTTACACTTTATGCACCATACCTCCTCGCGTGCCTCTGGCCGAGTTATCCTATCCTGTTTCAAACTCTGCATTTCCAGACACAAATTTTTCAGTTGCATGTCGCTTTTTTGGACTCCCAAGCCAGGATCTTGTATTGGGGTTTTGTGCAGTCCCATTGTAATCTCCAAAAATTTAGCTTGGGTGGATAACTTCTGCTGTGATAGCGCCGTCCTTAAATGCGGCGTCAGTGACGCTACAAACCATGCGTGGTGCTGTCCATTCGTCAAGGTCATGCTGGCTTCACGAATCATACTCTTTAGGCTCTGATCCAGCTCCCAGGGTGTTTTGCCTGGAAGAATCATGATTTCCTTAAACTCGATAATCAATTGTGTCTCCTATTTTGGCCTGCTAAATTCCCTGTTTAGCGCAGCCTGGATATCTGTGATCCTCGCGTTCGCATGGTCATTAGAATGCTTAATGTACCATGTTAGTGCGCGATCCTACAATGCACTTACCAATGTTTCCTTCTTTATATTGTCATCCATGACTCCTTGTGCTTCCCATACAACTTTTACTACGAACCAAAATTGGTCCGGATCTTCGTTCCCTACTCCTTTGAACATCACAATTTTATCGCGCTCACCATATTGAACTGTGGTGGTGGCGGAGGTGGTGTGGGCGGAGATGGGGGTGAAGATGGTGAAACCGGTGGTGGTGTAGGTGGAGGTGGTATGCGCAGAATTCACTGCCTTATCAGACTGATCGCACTTCTTGGTGAAACTTTCACGAGCTCTTCCTCACTTTCTCGCCTAAGGCAAAATCAAGGGGATATTTTCTATTTTTTCTCTACCTTCGTTTCTATAGATCCTCCCACTCTGCGTAGCCCCAAACATCAATTTATTTGCATAACCCGCTTTTCACATAATAGAATTTTAATCCAAGTGTTCAAAGATTTAATGTACTTACCTCGCGGTCCTTTGAGGAAGCGTCGTTCTGCCTCACTGTAGCTGACTGAAGTATCTACCGCGAATTCAGTGATAAACCCTCCTATAATTTGATCAAGCCAATGGTCCACATCACACGTGATATTATATTTCGATGCTTCTAGTTTGAGCACCAATTCTGGAGTCCACACAATCGGTTTGTCAAGCCTATACCTTCCCTAATTGTCTGCTAGCTTCGCGATCCACTCATACAACTCAGAGGGGAAGGATGCAAAGAAAATTTCCTGGATTTCCGCATATAAGTAGCACTCTAACCACTATTCCTTTGATACTTGCGGATTGCTATTTTCCTGCACCGTGAACTTGAGAATATTTCTTTCCAACCACCCTTCAATTTCTTTCTTCGTCGGATTCTAGTGACACGACATCAGACATCCCTTATGCAGATCCCGGTCCCGACAACGAAACCATTTGTTGGCTTGTTGGGGCCTGACCTAGGTTCAGAGATGATATAGCCAAACAAATCTCGATACTACTGGCCCTTTCAGCAACAGTCCATGGAGCGCGGACTGAGGTCTCACCCGAAGTAGTATGGGAGGGTGCTAGAACCAGGTTTCCGCACCGTGGAGATGTCTGATGAGTTCAAGTGGTTTGCGGTTTGACCCTGCGCGCACGTCTCTATGTAAACGTACCTCGTAGCATGAGATGTTGCCTTTGCGCAACCCTACTCGGGGGCCTAACAATGTTATTATCCAAGTCCTTACTAGTAGTCTAATATTAGTTGATTACCTAGCTTATCTGTAGGTTTTCAGTTATACTTAACAATATTCACAATTCATACAAGTGCACGCAGTAAATAAACAGTACATTCGAAAATGATATCAAACATGTAATAAATCAGAACAAATACAAAGAAGTGGTAATAAAAACTTTCTTTATTAATCTCTTCTCTGGTTACAATCTCAACTCTACCCTGTGCACTCAGCTGCAGAGCCTTTTCCTACTCTACGACCCAAGACACACTTCACACTTTGACTTAATCTCTAAGACCCTTCATGCCCATCCTTTTTTCCATGTATTTACAACTTAGAGCCTCACTCTATTTATACAATCCCATGGTCCACGGACCATGGGTAGGCCGACATTACATTCAAAACTAGGGCGGACAACCATTTGACTCTAACATACATTTCGCACCCGCAATTCACGGAACTTTACAACAATATCAACTCAAAACTTGGGCTTTGAGCCCCAAAACATGCCATGGGGGGATTCCATGCCCAACATGTAAGTCCCATGATAGTTAAGGAAAAGAAGACTAAAGGAGAGATAAGAATTTGTGTTGACTTGAGGAAACTAAATGATGCATGTGTGCATGACCCTTTCCCTACACCATTTATAGATGAAGTATTGGACAATGTAGGAGGTCACGAGGCCTATTCTTTCACAAATAGATTTTTGGGTTACCATAAGATTAGAATTGTGCCATAAGATAGACATAAGATAAATTTTGCAACAGAGTGGGGCTCATTTAAGTACACAATGATTCCTTTTGGCTTGAAGAATGCACCTGCCATATTTTCTAAAGTTGTAGTCACAACATTTAAGGAGTACATACATAAATTCTTGGAAGTTTACTTTGATGATTGGAAAACCTTTGGGCTATTAAAGAAGCATATTGCGAGCTTAAGGCTTATGATGGATACATGTAGGCAACATCAAATTTCACTTAAATTGAAGAAGTGTATATTTTATGTGCCTTGTGGCATACTCTTGGGGAAAATTGTGTGAAAACAAGGATTACTGGTGGACCCTGCAAAAATAACATTCATTGTAAATTTTCCAGCACCAAAAATAGTGAGACAACTGTGCACTACGCTTGGACACTCTAATTATTACAGAAATTTTATAAAGGGGTATGCGCAGATAACTGTGCCAATGGAGAAATTATTAAAGAAAGATATCACTTTTAAATGGGACAAAAAATGTTAGAAGATTCTGGATATACTGAAGGAGAATATGGTAACTGTGCCGAGCTTAGTCTTTCTAGACTAGAATAAGGAATTTCATGTACATGTCGATGCATCTTGCATAGCATTGGGTATAGTGCTAGCACAACTAGGAGCAAGCGAAGTTGATCATACCATAGATTTTGCAAGCATAAAATTGTCCAAGGTAGAAAATAACTATATTACAATAGAAAGACAAGGGTTAGCTATGGTTTATGCATTACAAAAGTTCATGCACTACATGTTGGGAGCACATTTCAAGATGTTCACTGATTACTCAGCACTGAAATATTTGGCGAATAAGCCTGTTTTAGGAGGAAAAATCTATTGATAGTTGTTTTTGTTTCAGGAGTATGATTTTGAAGTTGTGGTCAATATGGGAAGATTTAATGTTGGGCCTGATCATTTTTCGAGATTGGAGATAGGAGAAGAACCCACCAGTATAAAAGTTAACCTACCCTATGCGTAGTTATTTGCAATTAGGGTTGCAGATGATCACTTCATGGATATTATTCAGTTTCTGGCCACAGAAATGCCGCCCGCGGAGTACACTACATAGTAGAAGAAGGAGTTGGTGGTAAAAGCAGCCGATTTCATGTTGATTGCAGAGAAATTGTACAAAATGGTACCATATGAAATACTGTGAAGATACATGCCATAGCATGAAAGGTAGAGTATTTTAGCAAAAGTTCATGGAGGAATCACAGGTGGACATTATGTAGGAAAGGAAACTGCGTAAAAAAATATTGAGAGTTGGGTTATGGTGGTCCATAGTACATAAGGATGAAAATGATTTTTGTCAAGCATGTGATATATGTCAAAGAATAGGAAGGCCATCTAGAAGAGACGAAATGCCATTAAATCCATACGTGACATTGCAAGCACTTGAAAAGTGGGATATTGACTTTGCTGGACCTATTAACCCACTAGGGAAGAATACCGACGCAAGATACATAATCACTGCAAATGATTATTTGATGAGGTGGGCCAAGGCACAACTAGTGAAGGATCACAGTGTATATATCACTGTGAAGTTCATTTTTGAATACATTTTGTCCCGATTTGGGTGTCCAAAGATATTAATGAGTGACCAAGACTCACATTTCTTGAATCAGACTATTGAGGCACTGACTGAAGAGTTTCAAGTACACCATCAGAAAATTACCCCATATCACCCTCAAGCAAATGGGACAATCGAAGCTTTCAATAAAATTATGGAGAATGCACTCACAAAAGTGTGTAATGTGAACATAAATGACAAGGATCTATGGATTCTAGCAGTATTGTGAGCATATAGGAAAATATGCAAGAAATTGATAGGTTAGAAACCTTTTAGGTTGGTATATGGACAAAAAGAAATCATGCCTATGGAGTATATTGTGCCCAGTTTAAGAATTGTTGCTTTCACATACATGGAAGATTATGATATAATGGAGGAGAGGATGGCACAATTTCTTGCTTTGGAAGAGGACATATTTATAACATGTTTTTATCAACAAGTATAAAAACCAAGGGAGAAAGCCTGACACGATAGGTACATCAATCAAAAGACATTCGGGGAAGGAGATCTTGTACTCTTATATGATAGAAAATTTTCGAAGTTCCCCAGAAAATTTAAGACACATTGGTTAGGACTGTATATCATCAAACATGTCTCTGATGGTGGCGCAGTTCAACTCGTGAAGTTAAATGGTCAGCTGATTCTAGGATGAGTGAATGGTAGAAGATTGAAGGTTTATAGGGATGTCTCTGTCTCTAGAGCTTCACACTGAAAGACGAAAGGAGAAGAGTCTTAGTGCCACATGCAGTTGAAAGTGGGTAATGGACTATAAACTACTATGCAGAAGGGGACTTTGCCATAGAAGGCTACTGTGAAATATTCAGGGGCATGTCGAAGTCTGAAAGAACTGTGCCAAAGGAGGATTACTGCACAATATTTAGAAGTATGTCGAAGTTTGGACTGCGCCATTGTCGAAGATAACTGGAAAAATATAACCATTGGAGGGAAAAAGATACCGTTAAAGGAAAGTTTATGTTTAAAGGTGAAAGGGGAATGCATTTATGAAGCATAGCTAGCCGACTATAGTGCCATAACTTCATTAAATGATCAAAATCTAAGCCAATCATGAGGTTCAAAATTCAAATTCACTATAGAGGCCATATCCCTCGCCACATTTTACACTTTGCTTCCTAGAGAATTTAATTTGTGAAATTGCAACTGTGTGAGAGAAGTGAGATGCTACATGTCTAAGAGAAGATTTGAGGAAATTTCTAGAGAATTTGCAAAGAAAGGGTTAGCATGTATCATGGAAGCGCAAATTAAAAAAACTGCAACAGGGAGTGTACCCATGTCCCCACGACGCATGAGGGCATTGAGAAAATAAGTATTTACAAAAGAAAAACATAAGAAAAGGCCTGAAAAGAGGTCAACTGAAGCCTCTGGAGTAGATATAAGAACATCCCTAA
Organism: Pinus tabuliformis; assembly: GCA_031772625.1. Lineage (NCBI taxonomy): Eukaryota > Viridiplantae > Streptophyta > Pinopsida > Pinales > Pinaceae > Pinus > Pinus tabuliformis. The sequence continues at coordinate 993,138,998 of CM062807.1, read as the reverse complement.
GGAAGAAGAAAAAAGAAGAGTAGAAGAGAAAGCCCAAGAAAGATAACAAACCTAAAGAGAAGTTGAAGAAGCTAGTAAAATAGGAAGAACCAAAGGAAATGCATGAAAATGAGGAAGAAGTCGAGATGCCTCAAATAGAGACAAAGGGCACAAAAATTCCCTCTGTATTGCCACCATATTTTCCACCGAGGAAATCAGGTGACAAGCCCATAAAGGACCCGAAGGATGAAAATTTTAGTATGTTCACACCATTTCTACCGGGAAAAGTTCCATTTGAAGGTGAAGTGTTGGGGAAAATCCCGCAACTGAAAATGGAGGATTGAGAATTTAATGATAGAAGTAAATATCTGCAGTTCAAACTAAAAGTACCTACACCAGGACTATTTTCCAGAGAGCAGAGTTATGAGGTTGGAGTCGCACTAGTGGGCTACAGGATTGCAGAGATCAGGCTTGTTAAACATGCTATATGTGCCACACTTCGGTAGAAGCACATCCAACACAGCTTGTGTATGACAACTATTAGAATTAATGCATGACAGAAGCCTCTGGTTGGGGATGAGGATTCCGATCAATGAAATACAAGACTTCCTCACTAAGGAAAGGATCTCGCTGAAGAATTCATTGGTAAGAACCAAGAAAAGGCAATGGCATAGACCATGAAGGAGAAGTTCGATATTATCAAGAAGTTGCGCGGTTATGATATCAACTCTATCAGTGACCAAGGGGTGCGCTTTTCCGCACACATTTTAGCAGGGAAAATAATGATGAAATGCAAAGAAAATGAAGTTACCATAGCCATGGTTTCTTTGGTTGCGTAGTGCAGTGATGGAGTTCTATTCAACTGGGATGGGTACTTATGCAGGGAGTTTTTGGAGGATTACCAGGAAGCGCAGGAGGAAGGGAAAATATTTAATTACACATGGTTGATTTTGATCATTGCACTGATCGCATGGAAGGAGCTGGAGGACTCAGTTTCCTCCTGTTGAAACAAATGTATGTGAAGCCGCGTGGTATGCCTCACTGTGGCATACTAAGGAGCTATTACACGCACAGGAGAACATAATTTTCTTTGTGCTATTGAGCATGGATTTTCACATGGTGGTGAACTAGTTTTCTAGGTTATCACCTAGTTTGTATGAGAAATACCACAACATCACAACATTCAAGGCTGATTTTCACATGGTCTACATCAAGGCACGGAAGGATCCAATAGGGGCATGGCACCCTCTGCCATACTTGGTCACTAAAGACAACCTGGTCACAATAATACAACAATGGTCAGCCGAATAGATGACCCCAACCATAGACGACACTAAAGAAACAAGGGGCACCACGCAACATGCGGGTCCAAGTGGGACAGAAAAGGAAAATAAGTAGAGGAGCCAGACCCAGAGACAGGGCTAGAGATATAATAAGATATCCAGGACCCTCTCAATGACATAGATCCAATAGAGGAATCACCATTCATCATCAAAAAGAGGGTACCTACAGTAACTATGCCAGGTGCAAGGAAGAAACAGAAGGAGAGAAAATCTAAGGGCGCGATACCACTACTCCTCATTGATTGGGACATCGATGAGATTTGTGAAAAGATCCAGGGAAGTAACGATAGAGACCTGGAGCAAGCTCGATGATTGATACAAAAATATATTGACAGATGTGCAGCAAGGCATCGTGGAGTTAAAGGTATTGGCGTAGAGAACCATACAACCAACACATATAGGTCAGCTACAACAACCAGAGCGACGAATAGAAACAACATTTGGAGTAAAGATTTTGCAGGTAACAATTGGAGCGTTGCAGTTTGAATCACTAGAGGATAGAGAATGAGAAAAATCCTAGGACATCATCAACATGACAAATTTCTGTGCTACCGATTCAAGTATTACATGAGCCCCATAAAAGTATTACAGATGAACTGAAAGAGTGAGAACATTGCACTTCACTGTTAAGAATTCAGGTGGAAAAGGACAGAGATTCCATGAAGCAGAAGCTCAATCAAATGATCAAGGAAATGGATGGAGCACGGTAGTAATAACAACAACTAGAAAAAGTCATCTCATAAACTTGTAGCATAGTTCCGAACATATGGGTTGGCGAAGAAGAGTCACCAGCAGAGAAGGTCGCTAAGATTTCCATTGCGATAAGGGACTCAAAGAATAAGCTTGCAGAGATGAATTTCAATTATGAAGTCAAGATTACTGAGCTACAAATGAGGCTACAACTAGTCATTCCAATGGAAGTACATGAGCACGGGAAAAGGATTTGAAATCTAGGAAACTGTGAAGACCTTACTAGTCTTGCAAGGATCACTGAAGGAAATATTCTTCAAAATCAGATTGAAGATCTTCGACAAAAGGAGGATATTTTTATAGAAATAACTCAACCATGGTAGGATGAGGCCTTCCATCTTTCGTAGGCAGTCGACAATAAGCTCACGGAGCTACATCAGAGGGAGAAAGAAGTGCTACAAAAGATTGCCGGACCAACCACCGAGCTATTGTTGGAAGAAGTGTGCCGAGAGGAGAAGTAGGTAGCAGAAATACTTCAGCAGTATAATGCCATCAACATGAGCATCACAACAAATATTCACGGCACAAAAACTGAGTGACTTGGGACGAGTCACATGTGAGTGTTGAGGGCCTATTGGGCGTGACCTAACTTGGTCCATTTTTGGTCAAATACTCTGCATTTTGAGGAGTGAAGTGTGTGGAATCCACAAAGTTATATTGTTGCACAATGTCTAGGGGCTTTGGTATGGCTCGAAACCCCTCATTTTTTAATGGGTATCGGGGTTTTAGTTCATTGTCTTGTCGAACTCATAGTATGTGGACCATGGTTTTGTAGTAATGAAATATATATCAGGAGATGCAATGATTTGTCGAAGAGAGGCAGATGTAGATGAATTGAACATACTTTCTGTCTTTTGTCTGTAATTTGGGCCTTAAGGAAAGGCTCCGCAGTGGAGTGCGCGGAGGCCTTGGAAGAGTCTGCAGCTGAGTGTGCAGACCACTTGCAGCTGGGTGCACATGTCCAAAAAGTTATATGCAATGAAAGATCTATCTTAATAATAAGAAGAAGTTTTGGCAAAATCTTGTGTATCTTTATTCATAATCTATGTGCATATGTACTGATATGCATGCTTTTTACTTATTTATGTGAAATAATACATGTTTTATTGTTCTCTGCTATGTTTATGTAATAATTTAAAATCTAAGAAGTAAAGCATCAACACGAGGTCTTTTATGTATGCAAAGTTGTAGATGAGTATAGAACATAAGAAAACACATGGGTGTCACAACGCAGTATCCCTCTGGCTGCAGAAACCTGGTTCTGTAACCTCCCATAATCGCTTCAGGTGAGATTGCGATCTGCTTGCAGTTCATTTCTGAAAGGGCCAATGGTTGATAGTTTTGTTGGTGCGTAGTACACTTTGAACCTGGGTCCAAGCCCCTTAATCCAACAATTTCATATATTCTTTTGATGGAAACACTGCAAGAATCAAGACCTTGGAGTTCATTAACATAGAAGAATCCATTAATGAAGTAACAAGTTTTCCAACTAAGGGTAAAAGGTGGTTTAAAAAACAGAGGCTGGAAATTGTAGACTTGAATTTTTTCCTAAAGGAGGACTATTAGAATCAACATTGGAATGTAAGGGTCCTACAAAATATGCTAAATCCCGAATAGTCTACCACCCTAAGAACTGTAAAACTCTTCTTCACCTCTGAAGGAAGGTATTCTAAATCCTACTTGTATCATACAGGGTTTCTTTGTCATTTGGAAGGTTTTAACAAGATGAATTTACCATATTTCCTTCACTAATTTTTTTTAAAGATGTGCACCAAAGAAAGAAAAAGACCTGAGCTACAACCCCATGATATTTTTCATCATGAACTAATTAAAATCCTATACACTCATGAGTTAAATAAGTAGGGGAGTAGTTGAGGAAATTGAGATGGAGAAACCTAAGGCCACTTGCACCTAGAAGATCAAGGAGGGGCCAAACCAGAGTTTCTACCCAAACCATAGCTCAGGAAACTAAGGGAGAATGTAGTCACATCCTAGTTGATAAACACGATGAAACCCCTGTGAAAGAACCAAAGGTTAAGGTTTATGAAAGGAGGACTAGAAGCCAATAGAAACTGATGGTAGAGGAAGAGGAAGCAAAACAGAGAGTAACAAAAAGAAAAAAAGAAAAATATAAGATATAAATAGAGATGAAGAAGCTGGGATAGTACCTATGGTTTATGACAATAGGACCTCACACTCACCCTACTAATAATCTAAGACTAAACTTCAAAGCTAAAATGAACCTTAGGCTGAAAGAAACAATGATTATTGATGCAGAGGAGGAAACTATACAAACTTCAAATAGCAGAAAGAGACATAGGAAAATAGAGCATGTGGACGGAAAGAAGGAAAAAAAACTAAAGGCTGCCAAAATCACATAGAAACATATTAGGAGGGTGAGAAGGAGTCATAACAAGCTAGACATCCTTGCTCGGCCTAATGAAGCCATGGTTAAATGACCAATTTACTTCATGGGGCAAAGAAATACACAAACCCTAGTTTTGTTGCACAAACCCTAATGGTCTCTCAACATTTTGATATATTGTGGTAATATATCATAGGTTTTTGTGGCTGAGGGAGTATGAGTTAACATGAGGAAAGAAATCCTTGAAATGAGGATGCATTTAGATAGGTTGAACATGATTTACAGGTTCATGCACCAATTTTCTACAAGGAGGGAAGACAAGCTTTAGTTCAAGATATCAAACCTACAAACAAGTGAAAAACTCTAGATCTTATAATGCAGTAGTGACCTCGTCCTTGTTCCAGGATACTAGCAGGATATACGAATAACGGTTCTACAAATACGTTTTGACCAATGGTATGTGCTAGATAGAAATACGAGTACCTAAGATGATAGGTTATGATTATTTATGTTAATTAAACTTTTGGACTATGTACATATCTTGTAGTTATTGCTACCAAACTTTGAGGAGCATATATTTATTGTATTTTTCCTATATATTACATGAGAAATATGGAAAAAAGGGTTGGTTTTTGAAGGAAAGATAGCTATTGTCTTTGTGTTGAAGAGTTTATTCATTTATAGTTTTCCAATATCAGTAGTGTAGGAATTTACAGGGTAAGTTCCTCAGAAAGAATACCAAAAGGACACCGCTCACAACCAGATCTCAAATCAATACACCAGTATTTTTGACGTGGTTAAAACCCTCAGAGTGCAAGGAGGGAAACAGTCCACGGCCTGTCCCAACGTGGGTACAGACAATTTATTAATCAAAGAATGAAAATTTACATAAGCTTCTCTCATGCACGGATTACCCGAACAATGACCCTCCATGCGCTTTAAATAGAACTCATGGACCAATCGGGTGTCAAGCCACGGATCAAGTGTCGATAATACCGAGGTGAGAGTGAACCGTCGGATCACTACATATCGTGACCGTCGGATTGTAAGTTACAATATGTACAACGGTAAAGAAAGACACTTTACCTAACTCTATACCTAACTCTAAACTAGACCAAGTTGATCTTAACTATATCCTATGTGTCGGAATATCCTAACAAGTAGATTTTGACCAGTGATATAAAGATTCATGTGATAGTAAGCCTTAGTATGGATTCTATGTATGTTTCAATGTTTCCTTCTTTATAATATCATTTGAATGTATGATCTTCTGAGTATTTGAATAATATTAATTGATTTAGAATTCATCCATGGTTTTATGCTACGAGTTAAGATATTCAAGTATTCCAATTTTAATCCTCTAAAGCTACTGAGAGGATTCATTTTATATGCCCTACTGTAGTGGATTGTTCTCCTATTTTCTCTCTCCGAATATAATGATGACAAAGGTCTAAGATGTGCTATCTACCTTTCCTTTATCAATGCTGATCAGATAACTGGTTATCTTGGTAATTTGACCTAAACCCTAGCTGTTTGACTCTATTTCCCAATGCACTATATTTCTCAGGCCCAACCAAACCTTACATCTACACAACATAGTTGAAGATCTAGCTGTTTACTCAATTTAGTGTTCCTAAATTGATGTCATTAATTGTCAACCCGGGGCTCGTAAGCTGATGAAGTGAGGGTGTACTATATGTACTTAAGCAACTTTCTTAGAGCTTTTGTCGTTTGGGGGGTTGTTTATGGTTAACTTATCTTCCTAATGATGGAGTGATGATTATAGACAGATGAGTGCAAGTGTGTGAAAAGTGAGTTCTAGATGAGTGAAAGTGTGTGTGAAGGTGATTTCTAATTACTTGCTGAATTTGTAAAGGAAAAGAACTTGAAAGAAATGAATGAATTGAAATGACTTGAAAGTAAATGACCACGTTCTAATGGCATTAGTCTCTATCCATATTGCTGCAAATAAAAGAAATAAGAAAATCACTTCAAGGATTGATGTTAATGATTATCTCCTCCTAACTCCCTGCTTCTACCACATAGTACTGCGTAAAACACGATTAGGAGGTAGCTGAAGACAAATCCAAGAATTGATAAAACTCTAATCTACTCTAATTGACAAATTGTAACACTACTAAGCCTTTTCCAACATACTGCTTCCTACATATGTGATTATGTGTAACAAGTGGAAAAAGTATTAGTATCACAAGCCAAGACTACTCAAATACAAGCTGCAATTAATTAGTGTTCTGTTCTCTTGAAATGTAAGCCATTCATGATAAAGAGAGCATAAATTAGTTAGCATCCAACTTGTAAAACTAAGCTAAAACTAGTCTAGAAAACAGAGTAAAAAGGGCAGCATCATGAACAAGACAACTGCAACTACCATTAGATTTTAAAGCAAACACAACACACTTAATCCCGGGTGAAAACCTGCAAAGAAGTAAATCTGATCAGTGAAAATAAAGGCTGCAGCAATAAAGAAAAATCAAGCTGTACATAACTCAAGGAAGGAAATTCTGTTTGTAAAATAAAGAAATTGCAGAAATATGAACATGAAAATACTTTACAAGGCTAATACGAACAGGGGCCCTCCATTCATATTATCCACAGAAAACTCAGATGCTCTTAAGACTTCAAAACAACGTTTCCATTACTTTATATGCAGAGATACATAATCCAAAAGTGCTGGAACAGCTCTTATAAAAACATAGTTTGAAAACGTGCCAAAATTCTCACAAATACATACACTACAGCATCTGAAAAAAAAGGTAACATAAGCGTACGTAGACGCAAATATATATAGGCATCTGCAAGATAGCCTGATACGTAAAGCATAAAACAGAAAATAACTGAAAAGCATGCGTATTGAAGGTGCAGTTAACACGTCATAGGTTTCGTGGTCAAGCTGGAGGTCCTGGTCGATATGGGCAATGAATCTAACATTAGATCATGTCCCCCACGGCTTTCAAAACACGGACAGGTCACCTTTTCCACCGACGTGATCAAACAGCTTACGTATCCACGTTAAGCTGCCTTTATTTGACCGAAACTTGACCCCCTTTGACCGGAGGTACAAATGACGTGGCCGGCTGAACTGATGGCACAGGAACCTCGAGCACGTATATTCCAACATGCCCACGTGGCTCATTCTGCAAAATAGCACGTGGAACCTTGAAATCAACAAAATGGCTACGGGATCATCAGATGGCTGCGGAATCAGCAGATGGCTGCGGAATCAGCAGAAAGCTGTGGAATACCTGCAAGTATGTCAAAAACTAAACAAAAAAATTACCCATTAGCAAAGCTCACTTGATCATGTTTAATGACAACTAATGTAATGATCTGGGTGGAAAATGAGGCAAAAGAGAGAGGAAAGTGATGAAAACAGTAGGTAAATGATGGATGATAAGGTGTAAAGTAGGGACTCTACATACCCCCACTACGAGGGCATTGCATGTCCTCATGCAAAAACACTGATCAATTAACCTGCTGTGATGCCTCTGCCAAGACATCCAATCTCCTCTTCTTTCTCTGTGTAGACACATTTACCCTTGGCTTCTTTACTAAGCATCTGAACTTTAGGTTGATCAAGGCTCTGTTGAGCTTTTTGCATCTCTTCCTTAACTTTTTGTTATTTCTTTGCCACAGGCCCAAATGTAACATGGTGTTATCATGAATCATCTTATCCAATTTGGCTTGCTCTTTCAACTTCTCATTTTCTTGCGTGATATGTCGATTTAGAACTTCAATCTCAAAAAGTTCCTGTTTCAAGGAGTGGACTTGTTGTTCTAAAGGCTGAACATTACTTGGGCCAGCGGCTGCTTGCTCCAATGTTTCTAGATAATTATACACTTTTTGCTGCTCCGGGTCCACTTCAGGTGACTTTTTGGGACTTGGTTCATAATCAAATTCAGATCCATGTTCATGCTCAAGTTCATGTTCAAACGGGCTTTCCTCACGTGGAGGAGTAGTCTCAATGTGCTCAGCGTGTGGAGGACTTGTAGCACCTTTTTGAGGTGAGCTTAAGTCAATGAAGAATGACTGTTTACCCTTTGTGGCCCCTACTTTCCTATTTTGTAATCTGCTGCTCCTTCTTACAGAGGTACTCTGTGTTTCTTTTGGTGCTTTCTGCTGTTTTTCTTTTGGTACTTTTTGCTTCTGTTTTTCCTCCTTTTTAGAGAGGGCAGTTTTATGAAGTTTGGCCATCCTTTGAGCTAGGGGTTGAGTGTCTTCCTCACTAATATCCTCAGGAGTGAGGGGAGTTTCTTGGACTACAGATTTACCCTTATCTTGCTTACGTTTCTTCTTCCCTTCTTTCCTTTTCTGAGCAATTTCTTGAGCAAGTTTTGAAAGGGTTTAAGAGATAATTCCTTGGGCTGCTTGGTTATCACCTTCAGTAAATCTAGGATCGATATCCTGTTCAGAATGCTGTATATCAGTTTCCTCATCAAACTGGTCTTGAACTGTTTCCTCTTGGGCAGTTGTTTCAGGCATAGTAGTATCAGGAACAGTGGTTTCTGTTTGGGCAGTGGTTTCTTGGTTAACCCCCTCTCCTCTTTTTCTTCTACTTCTTTTTGGCACTTGAGGGGACCCTCCAGAAGTTTCTCCTAATTCTTGAAAATGGTTTCTTATGAGAAACCTCTCCCATGTGTCTCTTTTTGGTTTTAATTGTTCCTCTACCAACAATTTCACAAGACCGTGATGACATAAATGTGCTTCAACATTTCTAGGGTTCTTTTGGACCATTGCACACATTTTCTTAAGACTTGAAAATAGAAAGTAAGGGAGGTTAATATCATCTCCTAGAAAATGCATCATCACCTTTGCATGATAAACATATAAGACCCCAAATCTTCCTTCACAAGTGAAAAATTTCTGCACTAACAAGAGTAAAGTGGTCCATTCTTCTTTAACATAAGAAACCGGAATCCCTTTGGTAAAGATAATTGTGTCCATACCTGGGTTTTTCAAAATTCGTGTCCACTGCTGATATTGAACTGCCCGGTTCTTAAACCACCTTTCTCCGGTCTGTGGAAGTGAGGTAGCTTGAGCTATGCTGCTTTCATTGACTGTGAATTGTAAGTCTCCTATCTCCACGTGACCATCTTTTTCTCTGAAGGACCTTGCAAAGGCCTTTGTCACCTCCTTATGTTAGCCTTTGAACTTCTGTACGCATTGTAACCAATTTTCCTTTTGTAATGCCTCCTTGACCTGAGGATAACCCTCCAAAAACTTTGAACCTTCCGGTTCTGCCCTCAAGAGCTTTCCCATTGGCTTTTACGGCTCTGTTCTAATTGAAACACGGCTTCAAAACGGCTTCACACAGTCAATTCACGGCTTTGGTTTCAGAACACGGCTTCAACAAGGGTTTTACACAGTAAATTTACAGCTCTGTTATGGAACATGGCTTCAACAAGGGTATTACACAGTGAATTCACGGCTCTGTTTTGGAGCTCGGCTTTAAAATGGCCTTACACAGTGAATTTACGGCCTCAACACAGTGGATTATGGGTTCAGCTTTGAATACGGCCGTAACAGACCTCCACTGGTGTTTAGAATTAGCGGAGAGGGAAAAACAGAGTATGGTGAATGGCAGCGTAGTGAGCACAGCATAACAGAGTGTGGTGAATGGCAGCGTAGATGGAATGAAACATATGAGTGGAAATGGGAGTGAAATGATATGAGCGTAAGAGGGTAGAAGGGTTAATGAATGAACAACGGCTATGTCCTTAGATCTCGGCTTCGAAATTACACTTGGCTGCATGAGTTAATGTCGTAGAGACGTAGTACATTAGGTTACGTCACCTAAGTACGAGATCTTAATGAAAGAAGCAGCTGGAAGTGAGATTTAAAATCGTGGTAATCAAGGACTTATAGACGTGGATGATACGTGGGTATATGGTCTCATGGCTGGTAATCATTACACTTAGTGGCAAGAAACACAACTTAGAAAACTTTGCATAATGGAATAACTGTAAGCTTAGGATTTGAAACATACCTCAGATTCCCGCTTAGATTTGCCTTTGATGACTTGCCACTTAACCCTTCACTGACTTATGATTGTTGCATGATTATTTTCCATTTGTTATTGATGACTACTGCTGTAGAGAAATTTCAAACAGACTGTGTTTTTTTATTTATGCAGGTACAGAGAGCTGCAGAATCGTTAGTTGGCTGCAGAATCCTCAGATGGCTGCGGAATCTGCAGTAGTGGCCTCCGACTGCACAAAAAAACTTTATTTGTAAAAAAAAATGACTTTATTGATGGAATGGAGTGTAGTGGGTGGATGGATGAATGAAAACAAATGAGGTGGAGTGAAAATGAATGAAATGGTGGGTGAAATGGTGGTGATGATGAAATGAAATGAAATAAGGGAAGAAAGAGAAATTTTTTTTCTTTAGAAAACATGAGGTGTCAGGTGACCCTGATTTTCACCTCAAGTTTTCTGTATGAGACTGCCAATCAGAGATTGGTTTTCAGGCTCATACATTTATTCCTTTTTTTCTTTTCTTTTTTTCTTCTTTTTTTTTTTCTTTTTTTTTTTTCTTTTTTTTTTCAAAAACCAAAGCTTTAGGCTGATGGAGGAGAAGAATCCTTCTCCACCAGCCTGATTGCAGAATCTTCCTTGAACAATTTGACAAACTCTTCTTTTGAGAATGGCTTCTGGTAGATTTTCAAGCGGTGGCCATTCACAATAAGAGGAGTATGAAATTCATCGATAGTTTTTACTCGAACTGCTCCATTGCTAAAGACTTCATCAATCTCATATGGCCCAAGCCAATGAGTTTGAAACTTTCCTTTGAAGTCTTTGAATTTTGAATCAAACAATAGAGCCCAATCTCCTTTCTGAAACTTTCTTTCTTTGATATGACGATCATGCCATTTAGATCTTTGGTGCTGAACTAGATCGGTCCTTAGAATTGCATCTTGTCTCATTTCATCTAGCTCATTTAGCTGGCCCATTCTGTGTCTTTGAGCTTCTGAGAGGCTCATTCCCAATTGGACTGCCATCTTGAAGGTCTTGATTTGGAACTCAATAGGAAGCAGGACTTCCTTCCCATAAACAAGTTCATAGGGAGAATGTCCTGTTGTGTTCTTCCATGTGGTCCTATAGGCCCATAAGGCTTCAGGGAGCCTTTCCACCCAATCTCTTCTATGAAGATGAACAGTCTTGGTGATAATGCCTTCAAGAACTTTATTGGTAGATTCCACTTGACCATTGGATTGCGGATGGTAGGGAGTAGATGTTCTGTGATTGATCTTATATTCCTCCATCAGCTTCTCCATCAAATTAGATGTAAACTGGCTGCCTTGATCTGTCACAATTTCCCTTGGGACACCAAAACGAGTGAAGATATCCTCAAAAAGAAATTGAACAATTGAATTTTCAGTGGCGGAAGGCAATGCTTTTGCTTCTACCCACTTAGTAACATAATCAGTAGAAACCAGTATATATTTCTTTTGCTTTGATGGTGGATTAATTGGTCCAACGAAATCTAGAGCCCATTTCTCAAAGGGTTCGATGCATACCTGAGGCTGTAGAGGCATTTCATTTGAAGGAGTTGGTTTCCCAACTCTTTGGCAGCTGTCACACCTTTTAACATACTGCTTTGCATCTTTAAAGAGAGAAGGCCAATAATATCCTAGAGAAAGGATTTTATAGGCTGTCCTCTTGTCCGCAAAGTGCCCGCCGCATGGTTCATCATGACATGCCTTAAGGATGTCAGGCATTTCATCTTCCCGAACACACCTTCTGATTATACAATCTGGCCCTGTTTTGAACAATTCATTAGAAATCCAAGAATAATGTGAACTCTCCCAAATGATTTTCTTTTTCTCATTAGGAAATAAGTGTAGAGGAAGTTTCCCTGTAACAAGATAATTAGCCATATCTGCATACCAAGGTGTCTTGGTAGTCACTGCAAACAAGTATTCATCTGGAAACTTATCTTCTACTGGAGAATCCTCATTAGTGTTTTGGATTCTAGACAAGAAATCAGCTATTGTGTTTTGCTTTCCAGGTCTATCTAACACAGTAATGTTGAATTCTTGCAAGAGTAAAAGCCATCTTGTAACTCTACCATTAGTGACGGGTTTGTTCATTAAGTATCTTATGGCAGAGTGATCAGTATGGACAAAGGTTTCATAGCCGGTTATGTAATGTCTAAACTTGTTGATTGCATGTACCACAACTAAGAACTCTTTTTCTGTAACAGTATAATTTAACTCAATAGGAGTCAAATTCTTACTTGTGTAATAAATGGCATAAGGGATCAAATCCTTTTGTCCCAAAACAGCTCCTAGAGCTGTATCTGAAGCATCAGTAGAGATGTGGAAAGGGAGTTTCCAATTTGGCCCCCTTAAGATGGGTGCTTCAGATATTCTAGACTTTAAAGCTTCAAAGGCAGATTGACACTCAGGATCCCATTTAAACTCACAGTCCTTGGTAAGCAATTTGAAAAGAGGAGATGCTATCCTAGTGAAGTTTTCAATAAATCTTCTGTAATACCCAGTAAATCCAAGAAAACTTCTAACATCCTTTTGGCAATTTGGAACAGGTAACTTAGAGATGACTTCAACTTTGGATTTATCAACCTTGATCCCATCTCCTGAAATATGATGTCCTAAAACAATCCCTTCAGTAAACATCATAAAACACTTTTCATGACTTAAAGAAAGATTTGTTTCCTTACATCTTACCAGTACTTTTTCCAAATTTTCCAAAGCTTCTTCAAATGTATTACCATAAATTGTGAAATCATCCATGTATACCTCTACACAATCATGAATCAGATCTGAAAAGATTCCTAATACAGCCCTTTGAAATGTAGCAGGTGCATTGCACAATCCAAAAGGGAGTACTCGGTAGGCAAAAGTTCCCCAAGGACAAGTAAATGTGGTTTTGTCTTGATCTTCAGGTGCTACCTGAATTTGATTGTACCCACTAAAACCATCCAAGAATGAGAAATACTTTTTACCTGCTAAAGTGTCTAGTACCTGATCAATAAAAGGTAAAGGAAAATGATCCTTTAAGGTTGCCTTGTTCAATTCTCGATAATCAATGCAAACTCTCCATTTACCATTCTTTTTGGGCACTATAACCAAGGGAGAAACCCATTGGCTATCTGAGATGGGGTAAATGAAGTTTACCTTGAGCAATTTCTGCAGTTCTTCTTTCACAATTTCCCTAAGGTTTGGATTCATCCTTCTTTGTGGTTGCCTAATAGGTCTGCTATTCTCTTCAATGTAGATGTGATGAATACAAGTGTTAGGATCGATTCCTTTCATGTCAGTGTATTCCCATGCAAAAGCAGTGGAATGTTTTTGCAACAGTTTAGTTAATTCTTCTTGTTGTGGTCTTCCCAAGTTTTTGTTAATGTTTAATGTTTTCCCTGGGAGGATTTCAACTGTAGAACTACCAAACTCTTCCATTGAGAAGAGAGACATTTGTCTAAAGGAGAGATATTCAATGTTTGCATCTATCTGAAAATGTTCAGAGTCATATTCTAAAGATACTTCAAAATTTTCTAATGTATTTAGAATTTGACTATCCTCACTGATCTCAGAGATGGTTAGAACTGGTTGTATAGTATCTTCATCCTCTACCCATTCATCTTCTCCTATTTCCGTTATAGCTTTTGCTGGGGGATACAAGTTGAACTTGGTGGAATTACCATCTGATATATACATGTCTCCAGATCTACAGCTTATGAAAGCATCAGCTGTGGCCAGCCAAGGTCTTCCTAAAATAAGAGGATGTCCTCCTAGATTGTTCTTGGTAGTTAAAATCATAAAATCAACAGGATATTCCCAAGAATCTAGAGAGACTGGAATGTCTTCCAATACACCATCAGGTTTAATGATTGATCTATCTGCAAGCTGCAGTAGAGTGGGTGTAAAGAGAAGGTTAGGAAGCTTTAACTGATCCATGGTCTGTCTACTCATGATGTTGATCGCGGCTCCTAAGTCAATCAGAGTATTTGGGATTTCAACCCCATTAATATGAGTTTTGACAATAGGGCTACCGGGATCTACATACTTTTGCATGGTAATCTTACCCATCATTATGTCTGCAATTTTTCCAACTAGATGTATCCTTTTAGTATCTCTGGTTCTTTTTACTGTTTTCTTCAAACTCAACTCCTTTATTGTCTTCGCTAGAATGGGAATTTCCTTAATGGCCTGTAACAAGGGGATCTTGATACATACATTTTTCAATTCATCTAGGAAGTTATAGTCAGGCACCCATATCTGCTTTTCCACCCCTTTATCAATTTGCAATCTTTCAGGAAAGGGAGGTGTAGCTGTAGGTGTAGGTTGCTCAACTAGGGGAGTTGTAGAGATTGATTCTTTTTCTTTTTCTTTTTGGATATTTTGGGTTTGAAGTGATACTTCAGAACCTTTATTGACTTTGAGAGATTCCTCCTCAGAAATGCTTGGTTGTTGAACACTTGTGGAAGGTTGATCTAGGATTCTGCCTGATCTAAGTTGTACTTCATTAAGAGGAACAACCATATAGGTAGGGAATGGTTGACCTTCCATCATGTAAGCATTTTGAGGGTTCCTATTATTTGGATTCGGTAATGGCTGAGAGGGAAGTTGATTGGATTTCTGCTGGGATTGAAGTGCTAATTGAGAATTTTGATTTTGTGGAGGAGGTTGTTGTGGTTGAGGGTATGGCAATGATAGTTGTTGACCTTGGTTTGGAAGTTGTGGAGCTTGCTGATTCTGAAATGATGGAGGATATTGATAGAATTGTGCAAATCTCCCATAAGGATTTTGCATGCTTTGCATCCACGCTTGGAAAGCATTTTGAGGTTGAGGCCAAGGTTGTTGCCAAGGATTCCAACTTGGTTGGGATTGAGAATTCATAGAGTTGTTAAACCCTTGATTCTGTTGTCCTTGCCAAGGTCTCCTTGCAATAAAACAGAGAGATTCGAGTGTATCTGGATCCTCTTGAAAGACTTCTTTGAGGCCAGGGATTGAAGGACAATCCTTGGTCTCATGAGTTTCTGAGCAAATTACACATGTTTCTACAACGTGTGCATCTAAGGGACATTCCCTTAAAGCATGTTTCTTTCTACATTTCGGGCAAAAGATAGCCAAAGCTTCAGCTTCTGCTTTTTGTTTATTGTGAATCTTAAGGGTATCAAGTTGTTCACTAAGACTCCCTAAGATGTCAGTTTTAAATTCATCAAGCATACTGCCGATTTCAGCCCTACTCACTGATCCTGTTGCAGATTTATTCGCCCTAAGGAGAGAAGGATCTCTAGGCCCTTTTTGAGTTTTTGATTTGCCCCTTGAGAGATGGATACAAAGTTCTGCTATGTCATTGAGAGAAAGTTGAGAAATATCCCCTTTCCCCATCATGTTTAAGATGTCTATCCATTCATCCCTGATGGCTTTTAATAAGAGGGCTTTTAAGGTCTCTTCATCCAAGGTGTTCATTTTTGCTCTTTTCAAGTTATATTGAAACCTTTCAAGTAAATCTTCTAGACTCTCATCTTCTTTTTGTACCATTTTAAAAACCTCGTCCTTGTGATTAGGAGGCATGCAATAGTCTAAATACCTATCCAAAAATGTCTGTTTCATCTCATCCCAAGTCCTAATGGATTGAGTGAGTAACCCCATGAACCATTTCAAGGCTTGATCCTTCAGTGTTGAAGGGAACAACTTGAGTTTCTGAGAGTCATCCAGGTAGTCATAAGTTCGACACACCACTTCAAACTCAAATAAGAATGTTTTAGGGTCCTCAGTCCTTAACCCATGGAAGTTAGGGAGGACAGATGGTGATATGTTTTTCATAGTGGCTCGGGAATCCTCATTAACAATGGGAAACCCAAATGAATTATCCCCATTTCTATTTCCTCCTCCTATGGGACCTCTACCTCCATTATTGTTATTGTTATTTCCTCCTCCTCCTCTACCTCTACCTCTACCTCCTCCTTCTTCCTCTGCCATGATGATTCTCCTAGGGATTTCAAAATCTTCTGGTTCCTCTACAAAAGGTGAATGAGAAGAGATTTCTTCTTCTTCTTCAGATGATTCCAATTCCTCAATTACAATTGGTCTTCCTGTAGGAGAAAGAGAAGAGTCTCTTCCTAGTTCAAACTCAATAGAAGGTGTAGGAGAGTCAACTCTTGGCTCTTGAATTTCAGGAATTCTAGGACTAGGAGTTTCGGTTGGAGATAAGGGGGGTGTCTCTTGTCTATCCCTTGAAGCAGATGGACTTGTAAAAATTGAACTTCGAGCTTTAGCTAAAAACCGTCCTCTAGAATCTCTAGCTCTATGCATGTCATTTTTTATTTTTTCCTTCAAGTCAAGTTAATAGTTCTTTTTCTGATCTTCCAGTTCACTCTAGGTGCAAGAAGAGAGCATACTCAAGAGACTACTAAATCAATAACTTTCTCCTTTCTGATCCTCCAGATCACTTTAAAGTGCAAGAGGAGAGCATACTTGGATAGGTTATTAACTTCTTTCCTTGAAAATTTTTTATGTTTTTTTTTCTCTAAGTATGGCTACTTAATTTCACTTCCCCGGCAATGGCGCCAAAATGTTTACTCAATTTAGTGTTCCTAAATTGATGTCATTAATTGTCAACCCGGGGCTCGTAAGCTGATGAAGTGAGGGTGTACTATATGTACTTAAGCAACTTTCTTAGAGCTTTTGTCGTTTGGGGGGTTGTTTATGGTTAACTTATCTTCCTAATGATGGAGTGATGATTATAGACAGATGAGTGCAAGTGTGTGAAAAGTGAGTTCTAGATGAGTGAAAGTGTGTGTGAAGGTGATTTCTAATTACTTGCTGAATTTGTAAAGGAAAAGAACTTGAAAGAAATGAATGAATTGAAATGACTTGAAAGTAAATGACCACGTTCTAATGGCATTAGTCTCTATCCATACTGCTGCAAATAAAAGAAACAAGAAAATCACTTCAAGGATTGATGTTAATGATTATCTCCTCCTAACTCCCTGCTTCTACCACATAGTACTGCGTAAAACACGATTAGGAGGTAGCTGAAGACAAATCCAAGAATTGATAAAACTCTAATCTACTCTAATTGACAAATTGTAACACTACTAAGCCTTTTCCAACATACTGCTTCCTACATATGTGATTATGTGTAACAAGTGGAAAAAGTATTAGTATCACAAGCCAAGACTACTCAAATACAAGCTGCAATTAATTAGTGTTCTGTTCTCTTGAAATATAAGCCATTCATGATAAAGAGAGCATAAATTAGTTAGCATCCAACTTGTAAAACTAAGCTAAAACTAGTCTAGAAAACAGAGTAAAAAGGGCAGCATCATGAACAAGACAACTGCAACTACCATTAGATTTTAAAGCAAACACAACACACTTAATCCCGGGTGAAAACCTGCAAAGAAGTAAATCTGATCAGTGAAAATAAAGGCTGCAGCAATAAAGAAAAATCAAGCTGTACATAACTCAAGGAAGGAAATTCTGTTTGTAAAATAAAGAAATTGCAGAAATATGAACATGAAAATACTTTACAAGGCTAATACGAACAGGGGCCCTCCATTCATATTATCCACAGAAAACTCAGATGCTCTTAAGACTTCAAAACAACATTTCCATTACTTTATATGCAGAGATACATAATCCAAAAGTGCTGGAACAGCTCTTATAAAAACAGAGTTTGAAAACGTGCCAAAATTCTCACAAATACATACACTACAGCATCTGAAAAAAAAGGTAACATAAGCGTACGCAGACGCAAATATATATAGGCATCTGCAAGATAGCCTGATACGTAAAGCATAAAACAGAAAATAACTGAAAAGCATGCGTATTGAAGGTGCAATTAATACGTCATAGGCTTCGTGGTCAAGATGGAGGTCCTGGTCGATATGGGCAATGAATCTAACATTAGATCATGTCCCCCACGGCTTTCAAAACACGGACAGGTCACCTTATCCACCGACGTGATCAAACAGCTTACGTATCCACGTTAAGCTGCCTTTATTTGACCGAAACTTGACCCCCTTTGACCGGAGGTACAACTGACGTGGCCGACTGAACTGATGGCACAGGAACCTCGAGCACGTATATTCCAACATGCCCACATGGCTCATTCTGCAAAATAGCACGTGGAACCTTGAAATCAACAAAATGGCTACGGGATCATCAGATGGCTGCGGAATCAGCAGATGGCTGCGGAATCAGCAGAAAGCTGCGGAATACCTGCAAGTATGTCAAAAAATAAACAAAACAATTACCCATTAGAAAAGCTCACTTGATCATGTTTAATGACAACTAATGTAATGATCTGGGTGGAAAATGAGGCAAAAGAGAGAGGAAAGTGATGAAAACAGTAGGTAAATGATGGATGATAAGGTGTAAAGTAGGGACTCTACACTAGCCGCTGTGTAAAAGCACAATCAATTTTTGATTCAATAATTAGATAATCAGATAGAGCCCTCTCTGGATTGAAGGGTCTAGCCTTCAATCTATAAGTTGGATTGCAAAGGTTACCGTAGAGACTCCTCTCCTATAGCTAAGAAGACATTTCTGAGTGCTAACAGAAAGAGAGCTACCCACCTACAAAACTAAAATATTATAAATTCTCAATTACTTTATACAAATGTGGTGGTCATGTCCCATGTTCATGATATTACCAAAATCTATTTATAATAGTAGATAGTAGGCCAAAGGGGTTAGTCCTATCATAACATAATCTCCAAATATGGATGATTTTTGCTGTAGCTAGAAGATTAATGATGTATATTTCTGCATCACCCTTAGGGGTGCGAATAGGAAATAACTTATTTAAGGGAAACAATCCCTAGAACCTGATTTGAACACTACTAAAAAAGTGTTCTAATATGTTGGCATTGATATTGTAATCAAGCCTAGGAGTCTTCAACTAAATTATGGATGCAATTGTTGCAAGGTATGACTTAAGATGATGTGGAGACTTTGGTGGAGTTGAAGATCAGGTTGGTAAATGGAAACAAAGAGAAATGATGACTTTGACCCATCTAGGGCTCACATTTTTTATGGTAATGGTAACTAATATATTGAAACATTCCTAAAAAGGATGAGATAATGTCGAAAAGAATGGAGATACAACCATAAAAAAACAAAGAAGTCCTTTGAAATCCACAATAAAGTGACCAAGTAACTAATGTTTATATATCTATATATATATATCTCTCTCTCTCTCTCTCTCTCTCTCTCTCTCTCTCTCTCTATATATATATATATATATATATATTCAGAATGGGGGACAAGGTTGTAAAAAAAACTTCCATTGGTCAAAAAAATTTGATGGCTAAAATGGGTGTCAACAAAAAATCCAACTAGATGAAAGATGATCTACCTTGCTAGGAAGACAAGTAGATATCGTATATTGAAGTCAAGTTGTAACTAGGTTTTTAGTGGTTGTAGATGGTGTGGGGAATTGATGTTGGCATTACTGGGGATCACAATGTATGATACTAGAATGCTAGGGTTGCATTCAAATAATAATGACCATGTAGGCAAAGATGACTCAGTATAGATGCTTCGAAGCAAGGGTGAATGGGTCTTCCACCAAGTAAAAAAAATGAAATTAGAAAGGATGACACTTTTGGTGAAGGAATGATTTATACAAATATCAATGAATATAAGAATAATTGGGTTGAAATTATAAAATTGGAGATGGATGCTCCACTAATCACATGAATCAACATTGAGAAGCCAATAATGATATGAAAATGGTGGAAGGGGGCCCCAAGATCGAGGATCTATGGAAGTCGATGAATGTAGATAATCTACTAATTTTGGGGGGATAAGAGGAAAATGAAAATGAAGTAATGTGTTTGATGAAACCAAACAATATCAATGAACTAGTAGTAATTTGAGATAACGGGATAACATAATGAGGAGAAATAAACATGACGTTCATTCTCTAGTATGTGAACTATGAGACTCCCATACTATGGGATTAAGTAGCATGGGTGATAAAAAATGTAAAGAGTGTTATGTAATTGGGTAGCCTACAAAGGTGAATTTCTATTGGTTGGTTGACACATAATGCATGTGGAGCTAGGTGATGTGGCAAACACAATTGGATAAGAGAGATCTAAAGTTATACTCAGGTGGAAATATTGGCTAATGCATTTATCCTAGAGGGATAGGATTACATGCTCATTTAAAGAAGTATATACATGAAGGAAATGAGGGATTTTCCAAGAGTAACTTGTAACCAGGGGAATCCCTAAGAGTGTCCCTGCATACATGAAAATGAATACCACAAGTGATAATGTTGATGAGACAGAAAATACTTAATGGAATCAAAATTGTATAGCAGGTAGATAATTTGTATATACCTAACAAGTATGTGGAAAAATAAGGGTATGGAATTGATGGTACGACAAATGAAATGGATGAAATTGTGCTAGCACTGGTGAAGCTAGGATTCGAGGGGCTTAAATGGTCTTGGAATGGATGTTCCGTGCTCTCAAATAGGCCTTGGGATGTTCAATTAGGGGGTATATATATAAAAGTGGCGAGGGATGGTGGGGGCTATGTTAGGGGTGGGAATTAATAAATTCCTTCCCAAGAGTGTTTGACTAGGATGGTATGGTAGCCTTAGATGATTGAGACTAAGCTAGATAACAAATGATTTATCTAAGTTGATAGGGAATCAATGTCAACATATACCAATGGGTTGAATTGATGTAGAGATATTTCAGGTGAAGAGATATAGTAGATAGGATCCAAGTCATGTGTTCCACTTTTACCTTGTGGAAATGAGGTTTCCCATGGGTGTGTGGTTGGTGAATTGGGCACGAAAAGTGGTGGATTTGATTGATGTTGAAAACCTATAATATGAATTAGAAAAGGATAAGAAACACCATGCACCATAGAGTGAGGATACAATTAAAAGTGTGAAGTGCTTTGATTGGGAGATTGAGTGCTTCTCGAATCTATTACTACTCCATAGCATGCCGAATTGTTGGAAAATCAAATTAGTTATATTGGAGTTTGATTCTCCTTTCTTGATAATTACTTGTGAATGTGTTGGCTTCTTTTAGTTTTTTTATTATCTTATCTTTGATCAAGTAATTACCATATTATGTGTGTATGAAGATCACAAAACAAGAGACACAAGATATAGGCACTATGCCAAGGAAACACCCCCATCGAGGGGAAAACCTGGTCAAGATAACTCTTCCTTTCAATAGTATTCTTTGAGACACTTCACCCTAGGCCAAGAATAGACCTTCCCTCCACACCAAATCAGCCTTCCAGGTATTCAACCCCTTCTAGAAACTTCGACTAGGAAGTAACTTCCGACAACAGATGACTTCTGACAACAATGAAACTTAGGAGACTTTGATCTCCTAATCCAGACCACGAAATAGAGAGATAGAGGCACACAAATTTTAATTTTTTCTTTCTCCCTAGACTTCCCCAAACTCGCATTCACTATGGCTTCCCGATAAAAAAATTCACATCTTTTCCCAACTACAAGAGAAATTAACACCTTGTCCTAGATACAAGAGATATTGAAATTGTGTGAGAGAATGATGATCCAAATGAATTCAATGAGCTTGTATTTATAGGCTCCATGTGAGGTTGAATAGGGTCCTTAGGGCAACTTGATATTCTTCTAGGTCGACATGGTTTGGTGGATACATAATCATATTTGACTCAATACTTAACCTTTTTACATGATTCAAAAGCCCAATAAGGGTATTTTTAAAAGTATAATGACTCTATTGACTCGGAATAAATCCTAGAAGTCCTGAATGGGGAATTTGACCTAAAACAAGGTGACCCAGGCATGAAACTCATGCGTTAATAAGTCACATTACATGATGACTCAAGTACATTAATGAAGATCAAATATAGTTACATTTTCCAACACTCCCTCTTAACTAGGGAGGTATTCATAATGTACAAATACAATGGAAGATCTCAAAATTTATGAACCATGAAGAAATTTAGGCACCATAATGCCATGGACTAGATTCTTGACCAGGGCAATCTATCCATTGGTCTCTCAACAATCTAGGCACCACAATGCCACAAACTAGATTCTTGACAAGGGAAATCTATCAATTGGTCTCTCAACAATTTAGGCACCCCAATGCCATGGAATAGATTCCTAACCAAGGAAATCTATCCAAGTGGGAATAAGATGGACTCAATCTTTCAACCCCTCTAGGTACCACTAGGATTACTTGCTAACCACCAACCCAAACATCTAGGTGTATCCAAAACAGAGCTTAATAACCAACACCACATTTCCAACTTTGGAACCCATACATCAACACAAAGTGTCAGCCATATGTCTTCCCAGACAATGATTCACTCACAAAGCCTCAACATCACTGATCTAGCAGATCAAGGACCACAAATCTCTCCCGATCAAACTTATCGGTAACTAGCATGCTATAAAAAATATTCGAGATATTTACCTATACAAATACAACCCCAATCAATAATATACTTTCACATGTATATAATCAAAATATAAACCTCCAGGTCATTCTAAATGTTTCTCCTCAACATAGTAGGACTATCAATCGAATCTTTGACAAAAGATTCCTAAATCATATTCTTTCCTACTTTTCATGTAGCAACATATCCTCTGAAATTCATTATTCAATTAAAACCAATCTATACCCTCCCTCTCAACTAGGGAGCATCTTATTATCCAAACTCCCTCTTAATCTTAAGGAGATCTCTTATATTCATGCTTCCTCAGGGAGATCAACTTCTTCTTTTTTACATCAAAGAATATTTCACGACTTCCAACCATTTCATTAGAGGTATTATCATCATCATCATGCTGGTCACATCGAGAATCTTCACCATATTGAAGATTGTGTACCTACAAAACTTAGATAGCAAGTATAACAAAATATATAGAAGCATGAAGTTAGCTAAATCAGAATCATAGAATCATTTCAACTTTATACAAATCAGATACCCCGACTTAATTACAAACAAGTGACATATACTCTTCAACATATTGCTAGGGACTTTGTCATAAACCCTAGAGTAATTCATAACAACTTTCATTCCATCTAGGGTTTCAATGTTCCTTCCAAAGGTATGATATACCTTGCTACAACATATAGAAAACCCTAGAAACAATTTAGACAAATATAAAACATCCAACAACCTTTCAAAATTCATAAGTTAGACTTCTCACTAGGGTTTCATACAGATCCTAGATTTCACACAAAGGAATTAATCAAAACGAATCACATCTTAGGCACTAACATGACCAACTTCCACTAGGGTCATTTGCAAACCCTAGATTTTCGATCAACTATCAATCCCAACCAAAAAACTCAAATTTCAACAATCTTACACAAATATCAAATTATCATATAGTCAACATACATCAAATATTTCTACTTCTACTAAGGTTCAACTCCAAAACACTAGAATTCCATTTTCACAATCTCAACAATCATTATAAATGGATCTCAGATTGTTATATCACACATACTAGAAAATTTAAATAGTACTAGGGTTTAACTGCAAAACCATAGATTTCCAAATATCATCATCCTATAATCTCAGACAAGGACTTCCATGAAATCCTAAGACTTATGACCATCAGTAACTAGGTCAACACACATATCTAATAATTCATAACCATACATAGTCATATCATATGTCCTATAATATTAATACATCGAACTAGACCAAGCTAGGGATTCAACCAAAAGGACATATCTATATATTCCTAGATTTCATCATCATGAAAATATATTTCATATCATGCGTTAGTCAAGCCCAATTTCACAAATAATATCAAATAAGAGTTAGACATACAAACTTGATTACACTAGGGTTTGATTAGACAAACACACCCATACCAAGGAAATCATTTCTAAAACAATATAAGGGTCTTTCTCACACATTCCATAAAACCATAATGAGCTAGGGTTTCAATGTAGAAACATAGCGAACTCAACATTACCAAAAATCCAAAGGTTAAGGATTTTAGACCTTATCATTACACCCTAACAAGTTAGGTTTTCCTGATCATACCAAAATCCCAAACATGACATCATCAATAAAACTTCAATATCCCTAAGCAGATTAGGGTTTCATACATTCACATTAGTATACCCTTTGGTTAAGTTTTTCCGGAACCTATATAGGGTCCTACAAAATCAGTTAAGTGGGGTGGGTAGATTTATCAAGAGATGAATCACCCAAAACAAATATCATTATAATATATATATATATATATATATATATATATAAATATACATAAAAATGTTAGTAATAGTATGTCAAATGAATAATCCTTTCAATATACAAAAATAGATGTATTTAAAGCATAGCAAACCTTGTCTTGAGAGGTCCTACTTCATACCCCTTGAGAATATAGCAGATGTCTTTCAAAACATGAATATATGTTGGACTTCAAAAGATTCAGAGGTGATCCATACTTGGCTTCTTTCTTGTGAATACTTCTTCGGGTGTAGTATTATCAAGAATCTTATGCGGACTTCTATTTTGAATGTATATGGATGTCATCGTTGCTTCTGCCCATAAGAAATTTGGTAATCTTGATCAAGGAGCACAGTTCGAATGGCTTCTTCAATGGACCTATTCTTCCTTTCGAACAATCCATTTTGTTCAGGATAATAGGGAACAATGAGCTCCCTCTTAATACCTGCTTCCTTACAATATGCAATTAATTCCTTAGAAGTGTATTCCCCACCATTGTAAGATCTCAGATTTTTTATTTCCTCTTCAACCCTAAAATCCTTGAACCTATCAAATACTTCATCTTTTATCTTAAGAAGGTAGAGCCATGTCTTTCTAGTGAGGTCATAAATGAATGTCACATAATAGAGATGCCCTCCAAGTGATTTGTCAGATATGGGACCACACACATTGGAATGGATGAGGTCTAATATCTCTTTAGACCTAGTTTCACAAACTCCAATAACCCTAGATTTATCAATACTATAGTATTTTTCTCAAACCAATAATTTTCCATCAACAAAAAAATTCTTTCCCTTTTATCTTCTAAACAATAAAAAGCAAATTCTTTTTCAAACTTGGAACATATAAAATGCAACTTCGATCCATTATCCATATTCAACGATGCTGATCCCAAGACTATAAGATCATAGCTTTTGTTGTCACCCAATTCCATTGCATGAGAAGATGTCTCCTTTGATAGTGTATGAAATTGTTTACTTTCACTTGTCATGTGTCTCGATGCTACACTCTCAATGATCCATGCAATGTCATCGGTAAAAGAACCTGTAAGAGCAACCAATAATCCTTGACCCTTGTCCTTGTTGAACAAGTAGTAGAAGACCTTCTTGATCTAGTTTCCAGCAATGTTGAAACCAATTCTTATGTATCTCATCATAGAGAGATAATCGATGCCAAAAATATGATCTTCAACTTTCCCTGACCTTAACTCCAATCCCATGTTGGAAAATCAAAGTAGTTATATTAGGGTTTGATTCTCCTTTCTTGATAATTACTTGTGAATGTGTTGGCTTCTTTTACTTTTTCTATTATCTTAGCTTTCATCAAGCAATTACCATATTAAGTGTGTATGAAGATCATAAAACAAGAGACACAAGATATAGGTACTATGCCAGGGAAAAACCCCCCTCGAGGGGAAAACCCAGTCAAGATAATTCTTCCTTTCAATAGTATTCTTTGAGACTCTTCACCCTAGACCAAGACCAAACCTTCCCTCCACACCAATTCCGCCTTCCAGATCTTCGACCCCTTCTAGAAACTTCGACTAGGTAGGAGCTTCCAGTGACATACGACTTCCGACAACAAGGAAACTTAGGAGACTTTGATCTCCCAACCTAGACCACACAATAGAGATATAGAGGCACCAAAATTTCGGTTTTTCCTTTCTCCTTAGACTTCCCGAAACTCACATTCATTTCGTGTTAGCCTCTCTCATAAAACAATAATAAATCCAAAATAAATAAATTAATTAAATATTCAAAGTTAGGAATTTGTGCCTAACTCTTGGGTTGTTCCTCTAAGATAGGAGTTAGTTTAGGTAACTCCTATATTGGTGTGTCTGGTGAGAAATTATCTCAACCAAAGGAGAAATTATCTCAACCAAAGGTGTCTAAGATAGCCCACACTATCTTGAGAACACTGTCTCTCAGCTATTTATTTGTAACACTATATTCAATTATTTTTGTAATGTGTAGTGAGAGAGAAGCATGAGGCTTCAGCCTTTTTCCGCCAATATTATGTCTCTGGTTTCTATGTGTGATTTATATATTTTATTGAGTTAATGTCATTTTCATCATGTGGTATCAGAGCCAGTTTAGCTGGTTTGTTGTGAGAGGCGTGTGTTGTGAGCCATAGCTCCACCGTGGATTTATTGAGCGCTTTGCTGGAAAAGAAGCATGGTTGTGACGATCCGCCCCTCAGATTTGCATCAGTTGGAACAATCTTGGTCCGACCTGCCGGATGTCGAAAGAGCTACGGGTGAAGTTGTCTGCCGCCGAGATTCGGTGTCTGAGAGGTGAAAGCGCTCCCCTCCTCCAACGAAGAGTGCAGTGGTGATTTGTCAAAGCGCCAGTTGGATGTGACTGTGATGGCTGGTCTTTTTTGCGTCAGTTCGAGGGTATTCTGATCGTTTCCTGTTGAGTTTCTTCTCACGACAGGCTTCTGTTGAGCTACCTCCATGAACTGGAAGTCGTTCTCTTTTTCCTAGTACGCTGGATGTTAACCAATTCCATCAGCAACATTCATAGTGCCGTTCAATGTGAGTCTCAATGTCTCAGGTTTAAGTCTCATGTTGCCTGTGAAAAATATGGCAGTTGTTCTAATTTTCATTTGATAGCTAGTCTTCAAGATCGAGGGGTGAAGGCAGTTATTTTTGGCGTGAATTTTCGCTTATGTATCTTTAAGTATTTATTTGGAGAATTTGTTTACATTGTCTATTTTTTGCCGTCTCCCAAACGCTGCCTAAATCGGCTTTCCGTGGGCAGCAGTCCCTTTTGTAATTAGGAGTTACTGGAAATCTCATCCTCAATTGTTTAGATATGCTTCCAGAATTGAGAATTATATTGCACCTTCTAAATGGATTTTGCCGAAGAGAGCTTTACTGCTCTGTGTAGTTGGTTCTAAAATTCTACTTGGTACAAAGACAAGCTGTCTAGCTTTCTTACATTTGCATGCCAAAATGGTGTCGAGAAGAGGACTCATCTTTGAGTATTAACACACAGTTTTGTGTGCTAGGACAAGTCCAATTTACACAGAGTCAAATCGGCTGCTGATTGGTTTGAGGGTGAAAGGGTTGGTTGTACAGATACTTATTTTTTTTGGCAAAACAGCACTACGTAGTCTTCAAAGCTATTGACTATAGGATCCTTGTTGTCCAAGGAAATCCGCAAGACAGAGGTCTCTGCATAACCAATAGACTTTCAAATGCGTTAGACCTTGATTCCATGTAGAAAGGAGAGAAATCATTGCAGCAACTGTGAGGAAATAAAAGAGTGTGTAAAGAATTTGTTGGCGCTGGAGAAAATCCGCTAGCTGGATACAATCAAAGGCAACAGAGGGTTGGTTTTTGTGGAAAATCGGCTACAAAAGTCTAAAGGAAATCTCTTCATCATCCTGAGGCCACAATTTTTCCTTCTATGCACTTTTCCTCATTGAATTTTCTAAGAAATCAAGGCCATACTTACCTCTGCATAATTATTGTATCCGAGCAATTTAGCTCTCTCTAATCGAAGTCTCAAAATCTGATAATAACTGGAGTGTTATTGAACTTTCCAGTAGAGGCACGAGTAACATAAGCACGATAGAGCTCCTCACGAAGACTGCGATCACGTGCATGCTGTTGAAAAGGTACGTGTGAAGCTTGGAATTACATGGATGAATGCAATTCACTTTTGATAAAGTGACTTTAAAACCATTAAAGTGTTTTATGGACCTTTAAAAAGGAGTATATTTTGTAATGAAGCGTGGTAATTTTTAATATATGATGAGAGATAGTAAGTGGAATGTGAGAGAATGAGTGGGGGTGAGAATGAAGTTTAACCCTTAATGTTTCATGAAGTTTAATGGGTTAGAGTTAGTGGAGAATAATATTTGGGATGAAGAGAGAATTAATGGTGAATATGATGAGAGATGAGAAAGGCTGCTTTAATTTTTGAAATTTTTGAAGTGATAGATTTTTCAAAGGAGAGCTCATTGATGTAGGAGGTTGAGTCAGGTTTTTGAACTCATTTCTTCCAAATTTGTGAGTGTCAAATTCTCATTGTTTGAGAAAGATTTCATGGCAATGTTGTAAAAGATGAAAGGTTGATGATCTCAATACTCAATAAAGACATATTATTTGTGGTAATTGTGTCCTAGATCTGCCCGAAATTGAATAAGGGGATATTAGGTACACCATGTGTATTTGTGATGGCGAGTTTTTTTTATGGCTTCATGCCTTTGCTTTTCTGATTTGTGTCTAGTTTTGACACATAAATGATCGCACTTACCACACACATAAAGTTCAATGCAAGTAAGCACAACACTTGTAACAGAATAGCGTCAAGGAAGGACAATTGAACTCAACACTTGCATCTGTGCAAATACAATTCATAATCATAGATTGTCAACATC
Source organism: Pinus tabuliformis (assembly GCA_031772625.1). NCBI lineage: Eukaryota > Viridiplantae > Streptophyta > Pinopsida > Pinales > Pinaceae > Pinus > Pinus tabuliformis. The sequence goes on along the minus strand of CM062807.1, from coordinate 993,109,954 downwards.
AGCATTCTACATCAAAAAGCAAATTCACTTAATCAAGTTAAAGCATTTCAAAGCAAAAGTCTACATCGACATTCTTGCAAACAAATTTAAGAACTTGTGAATCAAATTCCAATTACATTGCATTGTACGGGTGCTGACTCAGTCTCTTGTTGAGCATCCAGCTTTGGCGGTTTTTTCAGGCAATGTTTTTGAGGATCAACATGAGAACTTGGAAGATGGTTCCTCGTGCTTATTTTGGATTTATCATTGAAGGGGGGAATGTTAGCCTCTCTCATAAAACAATAATAAATCCAAAATAAACAAATTAATTAAATATTCAAAGTTAGGAATTTGTGCCTAACTCTTGGGTTGTTCCTCTAAGATAGGAGTTAGTTTAGGTAACTCCTATATTGGTGTGTCTGGTGAGAAATTATCTCAACCAAAGGAGAAATTATCTCAACCAAAGGTGTCTAAGATAGCACGCACTATCTTGAGAACACTGTCTCTCAGCTATTTATTTGTAACACTATATTCAATTATTTTTGTAATGTGTAATGAGAGAGAAGCATGAGGCTTCAGCGTTTTTCCGCCAATATTGTGTCTCTGGTTTCTATGTGTGATTTATATATTTTATTGAATTAATGTCATTTTCATCATTTCGGATTCCCGACAATGGACTTCACATATTTTCCTACCTACAAGAGAACTTCACACTTTTCCTAGCTATAAGAGATATCGAACTTGTGTGAGAGAATGATGCTCCAAATGAATTCAATGAGCTTATTTATAGGTTCCATGTGAGCTAGAATAGGGTCCTTAGGCCGAATTGGTCTTCTTCTAGGCCGATATGTTGTGGAGGATACATAAATCATATTTGAATCAATACTTAACCTTTTTAAATGATTCAAAATCCCAAGAAGGGTCTCTTTAAAAGTACAATGACTCTATTGACTCAGAATAAATCCTAGAAGTCCTCAATGGAAACTTTGACCTAAAATAAGGTGACCCAAGCATGAATTACATGCTTTAATAAGTCACAATAATAATAATAATAATAATTTTCTTTATTCTTTTGACAAGTACATTACATGATGAATCAAGTATATTAATGAAGACCGAACATAGTTATATTTTCCAACACGAATCTAGTATGAACCAATGGCTAGGCATTGAAAGGTGGAATGGATGTATTGATCACAAAAAGCACATGAGAAACTAAGCTGCTCATTAATGGATGTGCTGATATAGTAGACGTTTTTATAGTGTACTACACTAGTGATGGTTTTGACACAGGGTCACTAGTTTCAAAAACATGGTTGGGGAATTATGTTTGATGCACTTCCCTTAATTCATTCCCAAATCTATTAATCTCTAGGAAGTGATGAGTCTATATCCAAAACGTGGAAGTGATAGGATACAATTTGTAGGTATGCAATTATTTTTTTCATGATGGGGAATTTTTGGATGATGTCACAATGGGATTAGTGGTTAAGGGAGCGATCAATAAAGGCATTGCTTGAGGTACATGAAAAAAGTGCCATAGATCTATGAGAGTGGGGCATTGGTGAGTAGGGTGACCAAAGCCATATAAAAGAGTGCAAGAGAGAACTACTCAAGGAGTGAATTGAGTGTTTATATTTGGTTTCTTATTTGGCTTGGTAGTGGTAGCTTCTTGGGTGCTCCCATGTACTGGCCTAAGGCTCCCTTTCATTGGTAAAATGCCTTCAAAAACTATGTTAAGTATTTGTGGTCTGGAAGTTTGTTATGTCAAAGATATTGGCGGGGAAATAAGGTAAATCACAAAATTGGGGGAGGACATTAATATGGGGACCATAGAGGAGGGCTATAGGTACCAATGAGAATGCCCAACACCATATTTGGTAGTGTTAATGTACCATAACTTGATGTGAGATATGGAAAATAGGTGGAAAGAAAAATATGGTTTGGATGAGAGGGATTTGACCCATTCAAATGGGAACTAATCGGTTTGGCATATGAGTGTGTGCCAATAAAGTACTTCTTTCAGAATAGGTGTTTTCTCTGAGATAGATGTTTATTCGAGGGTGGGTAATGGAGAGAAAATTTATACCATCAGGGACATGATGACGTAGGATTTTCTTGTATGGGAAGAAGAGATCAATGAGGATCATTTTGGTAAATGCCAAGAAGGGTGAAACCTTTGAAGATTCCTGGGTCGGTCTTGCTAAGCCCCCAAGGAAAGGGAGAATGCTATCTAATGTTGGTGTAGGCCATGGATCATAGTGAGTGACTTGGTCAACCATGGAAACCTTCTCATTGTTGAAAAACATCATCATATAAAATATAGAGGAAGTCGTTTCCTTCATTGAATACATGCACTTACATCCCAAGAGGATATTATAGTCTATAGGTTAATTAATGACCTCAATTTTGATTATAACAACCTTGCCCGCAAACTTAATGGTCACATTTTGATATAGGTCCTTGGACTAAGAGGAGTGGCCATTATAGGCTTGAATGAGAGTGGCTAAGGGAGGGAGCTTAGGGTAGCCCAAATATTTCTAGAATATTTTAGACATAATGCATGTAGACGCACCCTCATTTATGATACATTAATGAATGGTGATACTTTATATAGTGAAAAAAATCTAAAGTATGTCTAAGGAGGGTATTCAAGGCCGAGAGTTGTCAAGAATGGATGTAATTATATGTGAATTAGAGAGGTCCACTTCCCTTATTGTAGATGATAGAGCCGTATGTTGGGAAAGACATGTTTGTAAAACCTTGAACATAGAGATGGTTATGGGTGATTGAGCAAGGTTGTCCAAAATGTTGTAACTATGTGTTACCTTAGCATGAGGGTTGTATGTGGTACATCTTAGAGGTTCTCTTGGCATCCATGAGGTGGGTTCTTTATTCAGACTGTAGGTTTTAACAATATACAATTAATTTCTACAAACAAATTCTTAATAAAAATAAAAAAGGTGAAATGACACTCACACTCATTTAATACATAGATATTACCTTAGAAATCCAATTAGAGAAAACTACAAATATTTTTTAGCATAATATGTCTTTAAAATGTTACAATACAATATTTATATCCTATGAAACCCATTAACCATGGATTAAAATGAAACTACTTTTCTTTATCCAAAATTACGAAACCATCGGATAAACCACCATGCCCCACAAAACTGCTAAAAACAAAAACTGTGTACTGAAAACCACCAAAAATGGATGCAAAAAACCAACCAACATTTTTAGGTGCTTCCCCACCACCCATGACCCCCCAAATAGTGGGGGATTCTACCTCCACCGTGACCCTCCTATCGTTTCTGATGTAACATACAACACATTGATGTAGTTGTGAAAATAATAGAACAAATACCAAACATTTTCCCACTTGTTGTTTTGTTTGCATACAGGGGTCACAAGAGTACATTATCAACAATACAAGGAGCTAATTCCCAATATTACTCTACACCTAGAGAACTTCTCAATGCTCACATACTTTGTTAGTGAATCTGCAACATTCTTTAGGGTGTGTCCACTTTCACCAACAAAACTTTCTTGTCTGCAACCATGTCTCTTAGAAAGTGATATTGAATATAAATATGCTATTTCCGTGACATCCCCTATGGGTTAATTCCCCTTGTAATTTTTTTCCTTGTAGTTATGTAATTATAAATTAAAATGGTTGAGATATGGACACGAATCCCATCACTTGAGGAGAGAGATTTCTTGAGGAAGTGGTTTGTTTTAAATATCAGTCATGGGATGAATGAGTGGTTGGGAATGAGCTAATTGTGTATTAACTCAGCTGCAAAACAAGAACGCACCCATGTTCTTTTTGGGCAACAATTACAAGAAAAGAAAAGAAAAATTAAATGGGATGTGGTGTCAAGGGGTTTGTTTGTGTAGACCACTTAGGAATGGAGATAACTATTGGGTCTAAGAAAAAAAGGGCACACACTATTCTCTATTGGCATGCTCTCACGTGTGGAGGAGAGAGAGGAAATGCCCACAAAGAAAGAATGGCTAGGAGAGGCTCTTGAAAGAATAAAAAAAGGAGGTCAAGAAGGTTTGGAAAATTATACTCATGCACACATGTAGAGAAGAGAACATGGAAAATATAAGTCCAAGAGACTCTTGAGGATCAAGCACATTGCTGAGAGGGCATAATAGATATTAAGAATACTGAGAGAATTTAGAGATAAAATAAAATATGATGATATCCAACTGGAAAACCCATGAGGCTTGTTAAGTGATTATCATAGAGCAGCGGTTGTGTCTTAGGGCCGATAAATCCAATGGGGGCTAGGCAGATTGATAACCATTGAGAGATAGAGGCACCCAGGGCTAGTGGAATGACAATACCTACTAGTAGTTCCATGATAATGGGTTGAGAACACAAGTGGAAGATTCCACTAACCTACTGGAAATTGCAATCTCATTCCTTTAAAGGTAACATAGCTAGTAAACTCTCCATGTTATTAACTATATCTCGCTCTCCATCTTTAACGCAGTCCATAACTTCATGAAAAGCTACATGCCACTTCTTCATTTGGAGAAAGAAAGTAAAATTTCTTCCAATATTTCTCAAACTGATAGGTTTGCGATAACGAACACCAGGTGACAACATGCATTTGTATAACAAGCCCACTATTGTTATTTTTGTGCCCTTACATTATTATTGTTATGTAGGCTCTGATTATATTGTGGTCCCTTAGACTCCTATATATAGAAAGGAGGTTTTTTCATTTCAATCATCCAAGAATTGTTCATTTATGTAATGTAAAGGAGGTTTCCCCCTCAAAGAGGATAATTTTTAAGTCATTTATTTATCTATTTGTGAGCTAGTTGCATAACATTTGGTATCAAAGCTTTCGATTCTAGGGTTTCCCTGCTTCAAACAAGTCATCGTGGAATTTTATTTATAGTTTTTTTTACGAAGATTCAGAAGATGAAATTGAAACCATGTGGAGCATAAATCTTGGTGAACTTTGTGTATGAATTTCACATCTTGTCCCGCTATATTTTGGAGATATGATCCGAGGAAGTAAGGGTTTTTGTAGGCTCCAAAATTCCATCTCATATAAGGGACCTAGGGAAAATTGTCATAACTTTTTCTCTGAGCATTGGATTTGAATTTCATAAAAAGTGACAGAAAGAGGATGGAATTTAGTTTTTTGGGTGTCATTTCCAGGGTTAAAGGTCAAAACAGTGACACATGGAACTTTGCACAAGTTAGCTCTACGGAACCAGTCTATAATCAAGTCATCGTGGGAGATTGGGCATAACTATTTCTTGGAGAATCCAATCTTGGTATGACTTTTTGGGTTGAAAATAAGACTCAAAGGGCTACTACAAAACAAAATTAAAGATCTTGGAGATTCAAAATTACAAAGATACAACAACTGTAATATCTAGTTCCTAAAAATCAAGAAAAAGGTGTGACTTTTTGCATAAATTGTGTTTGAAAAATTAGTTTGAAGTGATTCAAAGTGCATAGTGAAGCATAGATATCATTGTTTGATTTAAAAATTCCTCAAAACAAAAAAATGGACACACTTAGTGAGAAATCATAAATATCTTATATGACACATGAAGAAGAGGAAGAAATACAACATGATATGTCAAAATTACGAGATTAAGTGCAATAAATTTCGCTTTTGCAAAGAGTAACAAAATATGAAATGTAAGATAAGATGGATGGTTTGAAGAATGATTTAAAATAAGACATGGAAGTTTGAAGGATGGAATGTAAGCTAAGATGGATGGTATAGAAGCAAAAATGAAAGGTAACATGGAAGATTTGAATAATGGTTTAAAAGTAGACATGGAAGGTTTGACAAAGTTGTTACAAGAAATGATTCCTAATGGTGAAAAGGAATTACATGAAACTCATGATGAGAAAAAAATAAATGTTAATCATGATTTAATAGAATCTAACGTTGGATTGAATACCCACAATATTCTAAAGATCGATATGAGGAAGTTTGATGGCAAGGATTTGGTAACATGGATATTACAGATGGAGCAATATTTTGATCTCGATAATGTGCAACATACAAAAAAGGTACACATTGAAAATTTATATGTAGAACCTAATCAATTTGTATGGTATAGATGGATTTGTTCTCGTAAATAAATTGTCACTTGGTCAATTTTTACAGAGGAAATGGTAGCACATTATGTGGATATAATGAGAAACACCTTCTTTAGCCAATTGATAAATATCAAACAAAAGGGTTCAATGGCAGAGCACATTGAGGACTTCCAAAAATTGAATATAAGGGTAAATGATATTCGAGAGGAGCATAGTATTGATTTTTTCATATGGACTTTAAAGGATAACATCCAACATGAGGTTTGCCTTTGGGAACCTAATTCACTGGAGAAGGCATTCAGGTTGCAAGAAAAATTGAAAGAAAAATTATGGCAATAAGGAAGCCTACCACTCACAACTATAAAGATGGAAGTGTTGCTCCTAGCTTTTCATAATCTATAAGGTTCACATCACAATAATTGGAAGAAAAAGGAGCAAAAGGGATTTGTTATATTTGTGATAGAAAATACACTAAAGGTCATAAGTGTGCTGAGAAGAGATTATTTTACATAGATTGTGAAGAGAAGGGAGAAAAGGAACAAGAAAATTCAAAAGAAGAGGACATACACTAGGAACCAACCCTAGAGAAATAAGAAATGAATCTGACCATATCTTGTAATGCATTGGTAGGAATTACCACTCCTCAAACTCTCAAGATAGAAGGACATATCAAGAACAAAAAGGTAATAATGTTGATTGATTCGGGTAGTACCCATAATTTTTATTCATTGTAAGATAGCCAAGGAATTGAATTTCTTCCTATACCCATCAACAGAGTGTCAAGTGATGGTTGCAAATGGAGGAACTATAAATTTCTCTAGAAATAACCATGGGGGAATATGTATTGAATTGTCCAATGTTTCCATTCCAACGGGTGGTTCTGATTTTATACTAGGAGTCCAATGGTTACAATCTTTGGGTACGATAACTTTTAATTTTAAAGAAAGTTTCTTGAATTTTATTTGGGAAGGAAAGGAAGTTGAATTAAGGGGTATCAAAGGGAAACCAGGAAAGATAATCAACTCTAATGGTGTGACAAATATTCTAAAGAAAGAACAATGGGGCATAATTGCACAATTATGCTCACCAGAGGTTCAAACATTGAAATCATCTATTTCTACAGATCTCCAAAAATTCTTGGACAATCATTCCAAGGTATTTGAGACTCCCAAATGCCTCCCACCTATTTGTGATCATGATCATGCTATTCATTTGATTCCAAAAAGTGTTCCTCCAAACATCAGACCTTATATTTCCCTAGTCCCAAAAGAGTGAAATTGAACGTATGATTACAAAAATGCTAGAGGTCGGTATAATTCAACCTAGTCAAAGTTATTTCTCTGCTCCAGCAGTATTGGTTCACAAGAAGAATGGATCATGGCTTGTGTGTCCAGATTATAGGGAGCTTAACAAGCTCACTATTAAAGATAAATTTCCCATTCCTATCATTAATGAATTATTGGATGAATTGCATGGAGAAATTTACTTCACCAAGTTGGATCTTCATTCAAGATATCATCAAATTAGAAAGAATACTAAAGACATTCTGAAAAAAACATTTAGAACTCATGCGGTTCATTATGAATTTTTGGTCATGCCTTTTGGCCTTACCATTGCGCCTTCATTTCAAGGTTTGATGAATTCCATTTTCAAACCCTTCCTTAGATAAATTGTGTTACTATTTTTTGATGATATACTAATCTACAACAAGTCTTGGAAGGATCGTGTTCAACATGTTGACAGGGTTCTCAAACTATTGGAGGAGAAACAATTATATGCAAAAACCTCCAAATATTTCTTTGGAGTAAAAGAGGTGGAATATCTGGGTCATATTGTATCTCATGAGGGTGTTAAGGTAGACCCTAACAAAATTAAACCCATTAAGTAATGTAAAATCCCCACAACCATAAAGAATCAACAAGGATTCTCAGGTTGATAGGGTATTATCACAATTTTGTTAAGAATTATGGGAGAATAGAAGCATCTCTAACAACATTATTGAAGAAAGATGCATTTTCTTGGACTCCAGAAGAAATTAAGGCCTTTGAACATCTTAAAGAGGCAATGGGCTAAGCATCGGTCTTAGCTATGCCATACTTCATAAAAACATTTATTGTGGAATGCTATGCTTCAGGAAATGGAATTGGTGTTGTTTTAATGCAAGAGGGAAGACCCATTGCCTTTGAAAGTCATTCAATCAAAGGAAAGTATTTACACAAACCTATTTATGAGAAGGAAATGTTGGCAATACTACATGCCCTAAAGCAATGGCGACCTTACCTAATGGTAAGAAACTTCAAGGTAAAAACATATTATGACAGTCTTAAATACATTTTTGAACAATTATCATCTTCAAAAGAGCAGTAAAAATGGGTCACAAAGATGTTGGGTTATGAATTTGAAATAATGTACAAAAGAGGGAAGCACATTGTTGTTGTAGATGCACTCTCAAGAAAGGATGAGGATGTGGAAGCATTACTTTGTGCCATTTATATTATCCAACCAGATTGGATAACTAAAGCAAGGGATGAATGGAAGAATGAAGAAGAAGTGTGGACACTCATTGAAAAGTTGCAGGAAGATCCCAATACATCTGATACATTTAAGTGGAAAAATGATTAATTATGGTACACAAATAACTTATTCTTTGTAATAGTTCCCAAATCAACCAAAAGATTCTTTTGGAATTGCACACCTCTCCCTTAGGAAGGCATTCAAGATTTTTAAAAACTTACCACAAGTTCAAGAAGGAATTTTTTTGGGATGGCCTTAAATCCGATATTCAAATTTTTGTGGAAGAATGTTCAATTTTCCAACAAAATAAAGTTGAGACAATTAAGACCCCGAGTTTGTTACAAACTTTATCCATTCCAAGTCAACGTTGGGAGGAAGTTTCAATATATTTTATTAGAGGTTTACCCAAGTCTGAAGAAAAAAGTGTCATCATGGTGGTAGTTGATAGACATACCAAGTATGCACACTTTTGTGCATTATCTTATCCATTTAAAGGTAGTACAATTGCTACCACATTTATGGAAATAATTCAAAAGATACATGGAAACCCAAAGATTATTGTAAGTAACAAAGATCCCATTTTCACTAAATATTTTTGGACGAGATTATTTTCTTGTCTGGGTACTCAATTAGCTCATAGCCCATCTTATCATCCTCAATTTGATGCAAAAACTAAGATATTGAACAAATGTTTGGAAGGATATATTCATTTTTTTGTATCTAATAAATAAACACAATGGGTCAAGTGGTTACCTCTGGCTGAATGTTGGTATAACACTTCCTTCCATACTGCAACAAAAATGATCCCATTTATGGCACTTTATGGATATCATCCACCATCCATCACAACATATTTGAGATAAAACTATAAGGTTCAAGTAGTGGAAGATCACATCGAGCATCAACAACAAGTTCTCCAACTCTTAAATGATAACCTCACTTTGGCGCAAAATCGAATGAAACAACAAGAAGATCAACACCGTAGTGAAAGAAGTTTTGATGTAGGTGACTGGGTATTTTTATAGCTACAACCATACAAATAAATTCCCTTCAAGCAAGCTAATAAGGATAATAAATTATCACCAAAGTACTATGGTGTTTACAAGGTGTTGCAAAATATTGGTACTATGGCATAAAAATTGGAGCTTCCTGCATCTTCCCAAGTGTACCCACTTTTCCATGTTTCATGCTTAAAGAAGGTTATAAGTGACAAGGTCCCAGTTCAAACAATATTTCCAGAACTTGACGAGGAAGGAAAAAACATATTGGAACCTGAAGAAGTCACAGAAACAAGAACTTGACAACTATGAAACTGATGAATTTTAAAGTATCTCATCAAGTGGAAGAACTTACCCGCTGAAGATTCCACATGGGAGAATTAGAATTTTATGCAGAAGCATATAGAACTACTCAAGCATTGAGGACAACACTTTTTTGAAGGAGAGGGACATGTTAGGTCCCTATAATAATAGTGTAGCCCCTTATTTTTATTATTGTGCCCATGTAGTCCCCATATTGTTATTATTGTATCCCATAGAAGCCCATTATTGTTATTATTGTGCCATTACATTATTATTGTTATGTAGGCTCTGATTATATTGTGACCCCTTAGATTCCTATATATAGAAAGGAGGTTTTTTCATTTAAATCATCTAAGAATTGCTCATTTATCTAATTTAAAGGGGTTTTGAGGATAATTTTTAAGTCGTTGATCTATCTATTTGTGATCTTGTTGCATAAAAGAGGGAGAAAGAGTTTACCTAGTGGACAATTTGTAAATCCCATTTTAAGAACCACCACCAGTTCCCATTTAAGTTTGAAGTTGCTGGATCGCTTCCCGAAGTTCAGGGTCTAAAGCCTACTATTCCAAGGACTAGATGTAGAGGAGCTGCTTCATGGGGCTCGAAACCTATATGGCACAAGATCAAGTGGCGTAAACTAGCCTTAGGTCACAATTTTTCCAACTGCATCAAAAAGGGAAAAAGCTAGTGGGTAAGCTTGTGCTTTATTATTCAATACCAAAATACATTTTCTCCCTAACTTTCTGAAATTTATTATTCAATACCAACTATACATTTTCTCCCTAAAATTACTAATGTTTCTGTGCATTTTCTCTCTCAAGTTCTAAATGTTTCTTACATTATTTCTTATAGTGGGGTGAAGAGACCTAAATATTTTTTCTAAGCATAAATATCTAAAGAGAAAATTCAGACTAGCCCCACTGAAATTCTAATGGGGTTTCAACTAAATTAAGATAAATTGTTCTTGAGATACTTACCAACATAACCAACTACAAATTGTCACTTTCCTAGATCCACACCTCCAGCGAGCCTTGCATCTGAGATGCCAGAAGACCTCCTCCACCACCGCATTAGGTAACTCCATCAAATCCCTAAATAGATTCTCCCATGTCTCCTTTTCCATTGATAATGAATCTCCAATGGGTGTCTCACCTAGAGCTTGATTACAAAATAGTAGGGTTTTAAATGTTCCATACTCATTTGTCCTACCACTACTGTCATTATATAAGGTGAAACCCTATCTCTTTCTTTCATTCAAGAATGAAAAATTACCTTAATCTCTCTATATACAATCAAAGAGGTGGTGTTCTCCTAGTGGCCTTATGGAATGAATGACAGGGGCACTCCATATTTCTATTTCCTCTTCCACATTTCCAAAGATCGACTGAACTATGTGTAAATATGGATCAATGCATGATCCAACAATAATAGTAATGAGACCATCTACTCAAACAATCTCGTCAATGTCCCTTCAGAGTCAATAATAGATATAGAGAGAGAGTTGTAATGTGGGAGAAATGTCCCAAAGAGGGAAAGTATCTGACATGTGTTAGGGAACAATTTCATTGAACCAACCATGGAGATGGTCACATCAAATACCCTCCCTAGAGCACTCATCACATAGAGAACCCCTACTTAAAGCCATTAGTAAATTCGAAAAATGCACTGAACTATATAAATGCTAGGTTGAACTTATATAGCATGAAGCATCATTGCATCATCATTGTCATTGTAAATTACATGATTTTATTTGGATTTTTTTTGACCCAAGCAGACGACCCTTTTTTACTGACTACTGGGTGTTATTAATATTCTATTCACCGAGTCTTTGCTCCAACTCTCTTCTTTTCCCGACAGAGAGTCACAATGCTATTGGAATGAACCCAATGACCTAATCACAACTTCAATTTTGGGCATAGTAGGTGAAGAAAAAATTGACTCCATCATGCACAATAGATTCGACAGGGCAAGAAAAAATAATAAAAAAAAGCCAGTGGAGATTCACAGGAAAACTAATACACTTGTGTTACTTAACTCTCCTATTTCCCACATAAAATAATTTTAAGGAAAGAAAATCTTGATCTTTTCTTATATTCTTCACTTGGCATGCATACAAACCCTAACCTACCAAAAAACACATACTGCAATTCTTGAAATAAAATTTGTAAAGGATGTGAAAACCTATACTAACTATGAGTCCTGCCAAGCTTGTTCAACAAAGATATGAGAGAAGATAACTTATTCGAAGGTAGAAACATCACCATGGTGAAATAAATGAGGAAAATAGAAAATAGATATAGCTTGTAACGAAATAAAGTAGCTAAGCGAAAGTTGAGACACCTTGGGTTGCATGCACTCCCCCCACATGCTTGTCGAATAAGGTTTTTTATTTATTATATTTCTTATTTTATTTTTTATTAATATTCTTTTTTGAATTTCAATGAGTATTCATGCATTTATTATGCATTCATTCATTTAATTGATTGAATAAATTAAAAAAATGGCACATGGATTTATATAAAATAAATAAATAAATAAATAAATACTAATTCTTAAAATAACATGTGCAATGTCCTAAGTTGCATGCTTTACACTTGCCTACTTCGATGTTTGTCCAGATGCGATTATTCTACCTTGAACCTTGCTTTAGTTTCAATGTTACTCATGCTTTAGTGTGAAACTCTAGGCTAGTTGTTACCACTGCACACTAGGTGAGGTAGTTGATATTGAAATATTCTTTGAGTAATCTGGGTTCTTTGTTGCCTCCTGCTCTAAAAAAGTGAGCATACCAATATCTCCACAACAATGGAGGCAATAATCACACTCAAAATCACGGTGCATGTAAGAAATGTGGAACAAGTGATCCAACCATGGAGTTGAAGCTATACAAATTTAGTTCACTTGAAGTACTTTACAACTCAAACCTGATACATTGTTCCACGAAAATAAATTAAATGGTCTCAATCTGTGAAAAAACTATATTTTGAAATTTATTTTTTTCAACTAGTATCAACTAATATGTTATGGGTATTCTATGGAATTCCTTTTTTGTTTACATGTTTTATATTGGTTGAACCCATGACAGTCAAGTTTATTTTATTTTATTTCTTGATTAAACTTTATTTCCTACATTATTCTAACCAAAATTTGTCCACATTTTATCTTTATTCCTATTTAGTGTTTTCCATTTTATGTTATTTTTTGGTTCATGTTTTTTACCCCTTCCTTCACTATACTTTTGTGTTATTTTTTTACCCCTTCTCTCATGCAACCAATCTGTTTTCATTTTACCCCTTCTCTCACACAACTAGTCTGTTTTCATTGAATATGTTTACTAAACATATAGTTTAAATTATTTTATGAACATATATACCAATTTTGTTCACAAGGTAATGGTTTGACTAAAATCAATCTTATTCATTGTATTTCATAATGAAATAATAAAATTTCAATAACATTGTATATTTCCTTAAACTTAAGTAGCTTATAAATTTCTTGTTGGATTTTTGTTATCATGCTACGATGTAGAGTTAAATTATGTCTGGGATTCTAACACCTTCAGTGCCAGGTAGGAACTATGGCCTTCTCACACTTATATGTTCACCTTTAAATGAAATTCTAGTTACTTATCATGTGCTACAATGTTTCATTTGTTTTGATGTGATCGGATATTTTTGTGACTTGTAACAGTCTAACAACAAAATTTTTATGTTATTCTTGTACAACTTCATTAAGGGAGGTTATTTAGAAGAAATTAAACCTCCAATTTTATAACCTCCTTCATGCTCTATGTGTTCTTCGAAAATGTTTTTTTTTGGTATATTCTCATCCAAAGGACTTAGGTTGGTTAAGGATTTTTTTTTTGGTTATATTCATTCATAGGACTTGAGATTGGTTAAGAAAATAGTGATAGTCACAGTCACTACAGGCAACTAGTTTTCCTCTCCTTCATCATATCGTGAGATATCATTTTAAGGAATTGTACTCTTTATTTTCATATCATAAGTTATAATTTTAGTACACTGTATGGCCTATTGACAAAGAAAGAGCTTGAACTTCAATGCCATGGTTTTTTTCCTATTTTCCAGTTTGCATTTTCTAGAAAAATTCTTGAACTTGAAAGCCATGGGTTGATTGACCATTTTCTAGTTTGCTCTTTCTATCCAGATTTTTAAGTTAGGCCCTTTTCAATAAACTTAAACCACACAGTGGTCAAAGACTCGTAGCTATTTTACCCCTTGTTTGATTGATTATTTTATCAAATGTAGGTGGATTTTGTTAATTTTCTCTTGAAGGTGGTATTAGGAAACAAGGTGTCATCCCATTTGAATGCCTAAGTTTTCTCGACTTCTAAGTAGCTTGGGTCCTAAAGGGAAAGATTGAGAGCATAAAATGTGCATCGAAAACCTCGTGTTTACTGTGCTTCAAATTATTAGATAAATTTTGTACTTTTAAGGCTATTTTTTAATCATGTCAGTATTGAAGGTACTCCCCCTGTTATGCAAGCGTTATTATGGAGGATTGAATACCATGGGAACACATTAAGAAATCACTCATTGAGACATCTCCAAGTGAATTTCATAATTAGGATACTGTTGAGGATTTTAGGCTAGAAGATCATGTAGAATAAGGCCGAAGCCATTATAACAATAAATTCAATATGAGTTAAACATGTCACTCTAGGAAATTGAATTTGGGCGAGGAGGTAAAAGCCATTGTAATGATAAAATTAATATGATTTTAATGTGTTACTTGAGGAATTGAATTTAGGTGTGGAGGACAGTAATAATTTGGTGAGAAAGATAACAATAATTGCTCCCAACCACATGATATAAAAAATATAAGCAAGCATCAATTTATTAAACTTTTTGGATATATTTTAATTATGAATATGTAAAATACAGATCTATTTATCTTTGAATTTATCAACCATGAAAAAATGTCTAGAATTTTGGATATCTGAAGGATTTTTAAGATAAGTTATACTAATTTTTAGCTTAGTTTTTCCAATTTAGTTGTTGCAATTCACATAGTCTGATGAGTGCAAAAATGAAAAATTTTCAAATAAAATTAGATGATAAATTTTAAATGGTTTGGATCCTAACAATTATTCATTCATGTGTGTTAAACGTTGATAATGTAGGTTGATATTGACTTGCCTATGCCCATTCTGTATATGCATTTTAAGGCTGGCAGACATCATATCTATATGTGACATATACAATAAACATTATTTATGACGACGATTCTTCCAACGATTCTCCTCCGAAAAGGATATTGAATTCCAACCAACCTATGCTTCCTACTTGATTAAAAAATATGGGGTTCCATGGGTCTACCAGACACCCAAAATATGTCTGAAGGAGTTGGTTAATATGAAAGCACCCTTTCACTACCCTGCTGGATGATGGCTTCCTTCTCTATTTTCTATTACCCATGGTTTTATAATGAGGTTTTCAAACTCTACTTTTGAAACCCTACTTGTGAGATGTTGGATCCTAAAGCCATGTTTGATTTCCAACCATACTTAGTTCTTCTTATCAGGCAATAGGAAATGCATGGAAAAAAACCATTTGCCTTGACCTTGGAGATAGGGAAGACATAGAATTTGGCAATCACCAATTCTTTTAATGAACTATTTGTTTTTTTAGTCATCATGGGAAAGTCATAGGTTCTCTACTTATGTTTATCGTGTAGAAATTTTGAATAATTTAACACATATTCAATGGAGATTATCCTGATCATGTACTAATGCGGAAAACATACACAATACATAAGCTCCTCTACGTTGATCAAGAATATAGCAGCATCAATAACAATAAAACATCAAGAGCATTCACACATTAACACAGTATGTATCACGGGGAAAGAATCTCGCTAAAAAACCCCACACTATCTGTATATTAATGATTGAGTCATGTAACATTACACAGCATAATACTTCTCACAAGTATCTCCACCTCTGTTACACACAATACAGCTCAGATCTGATCTCCAAATCTCTTCCACTGCTTGCCTGCCTCCACTGCTCAATACCTGCTCAAGAACTAATGAGAATAGCTTCCCAAACTCGATTTTCACCTGCAAAATAGTCACTCACTCTTTGTGGACGTGAGCAAAGGCTAAAATGTGGGCCAAATACGTGAGCAAACTCATTGGCATACTCAATCCCTTGATTGTGCAAGATCTGGTGCACAACTATAGTCACAACTGATAGCAATCTGATTCTCTACCACCTGTCCCTGTTGAACTGAACATGCACTGACATGAAACTGAGTTAACTGATGTATTCTTTAGTTGTATTATGAGTTAATAATTAGTTTAACAACTCATCATTAGTCTATCTGCAGTTAGACTAACTACAACCAGTTTAACTAAGTTAAACTGAACACAACTCCATCAACTGTACCTCCAGTCCACTAAACTCAACTCACTTGAGTTCTAACTGAAGTCATGCATGCAACAACTCAACTGACTCATAAGAAAAACGAATTTCCTTATGACAGCTGCATGTGCCACTTCCGTAGCTCAAACTGAAGTGCTCCAAGAGAATAAGATTAAGTTTATAGTCCAAATATTATTGTGAGATAATAATATTTGACTTTTCTATTTTTGACAGCCAGTCTAAAAATAGACTTGATCACTCACACTTTCATCAAAAATAGAAGTCCATCTATTTTTCCCAACTTGATCAATCATCCATAAACATAGACATGATCCATATGTCTAAAAATAGACATAGTCTAAAAATAGACTTGCGCCAAAAATAGCCTGCGGGCCCACTTAGTGAAGGCGACTCTTTTCACTAAGCTCCATCATCTTGTTGCAATCTCAACACTCCCTCTCGACAAGATATGGATTATCAGCAACCCCTATCCTGCCTCGGTGGTACTCGAATTTGCTCCTGGTGAGAGCCTTCGTCAGAATATCAGCATCCTGATCCTCCGTTGGAATGTACGAAAGTAACATGATCCTCCGCTGCACACAATCTCTGATATGATGGTACCTGATGTGCTTGGACCCGAAAAACCCGACCAGGATCATCCTCATCCACACAGATCTCTGCTTCCTGCTGTACCAAGAAACTACTGTCGATCTGATACTGAAGACCCCTCCTGATGTGCTCTTTCTGTCCGTTGGGCTCCCTGCCCAATCTGCATCCGTGAAGCCACATAGCTTCACCTCATCCTCCTGTCTGTACCACAAACCATATCCCGATGTGCCTCTCAAGTAGCGCAATACATGCTTGCCCGCCTTCCAGAAGAGCTTGGTAGGCTTAACCATAGCTTGTGAAAGCTGGTTAACTGCATAGCATATATCAGGTCGTGTATTGACCAAATACATCAGCGACCCCACCAACTGTCGATAAACAGTGGCATCCACTTCTTCTCCCGAAGTGGCATCCTCCTTCCTCCAACCTCCAGGAAGAGGAGTATCAACAGGCTTGCAGCCATGCATGTTGAACTTCTCCAGTATCTCCTGAGCATACTTTCCCTGAGAAACAAACAGTCCACCACTGCGCTGCCATATTTCCAATCCTAGGAAATAGTGAAGGAGGCCCAAGTCCTTCATCTCAAACTCTGTAGCAAGATCCTTCTTGCATGACAGTATCAACAGCTCATCACCTGTTAGAATCAAATCATCAACATACAGTACAATGATAAGCAACTTACCCTCCACCACAATCTGGTATAGGTTCGGATCCGCCTCGCTCTTGGAGAATCCAAGTCCTGTGAAATAGCTGTCTATCCGTGTGTACCAAGCACGTGGTGCTTGCTTCAACCCATACAGCGCTCTCTTGAGCCTGCACACATGCGACTCGCTGCTGAAGACTTCAAAGCCTTCGGGTTGCTCAATGTACACCTCCTCCTCAATGACTCCGTTGAGGAACGCAGTCTTCACATCCATCTGATGAATGTGCCATCCCATCTGTGCTGAGAGAGCAAGAATCGTCCGTATGGGAGAATACCTTGCGACAGGTGCAAAGGTCTCCTCATAATCGATCCCCTCAATCTGTGAAAAGCCTCGGGCAACAAATCTTGCCTTGTACTTCTCCACACTCCCGTCAGCTGCCTGCTTAACTTTGTAGATCCATCTCGAACCCACCACTGATTTCCGTTCCGGTCTAGGAACAATCTCCCATGCACTGTTTCTGACAATAGAATCATACTCTTCCACCATGGCGTCTACCCATGCGGGATCCTCCACAGCTTCCTCGAAAGAGGATGGCTCAGTCACAACACACTTGCTCATAAGAGCCATGTATCCAGTGTACCGATCAGGTGACTGTCTCTGCCTGCGTTGGGCTGTAGGTGGTCCTACAACTTTCTCTGCATCTTGAGCCAGTCGCTCAGCTTCTGTCAAGCGCTTTCGCCCTCTGATGGTTGGCGCTGCATGAGTGGTCTCTTCCACTCCATGAACCTCGTCCTGTGGCTGATCCACGTCCTGAAGCTCATCCTTAGGAACTAATAGCTCCTCATCTGCATGCAAGTGTAGCTCCCTCTCAAGTGAACACTTCATGGCTTTCTCCTCCTGAAATTTTATATCCCGTCGCACAACAGTTTTACCACTGTCTGGCAAATACACACGATAGTTGTGGGGCGTATCAGTGTACCCCACAAATATCCCAACCTCTGCAGTCGGCTCCAACTTCTTTCTGGCATCCTTCGTCACATGCATGTAAACGTTAGCACCAAAAATCCTCAAATGAGAAAGATCAGGCTTCTTACCAGAATAAGCCTCCTCGGGTGTACTCATGCCAAGTATCCTATGAGGACAACGGTTCTGCACATAAACTGCTGTATTGCATGCTTCCGCCCACAAGTGAAGGGGTAGGCCCTGATCATGCAACATTGCCCGTGCAACACCCACAATCGTTCTGTTCTTCCGCTCAGCTACCCCGTTCTGCTGTGGGTTATGGGGAGCTATGAGCTCTCTACGAATCCCTTCTGCCTTGCAGAAATCCTTGAACTCGTCCGAGATGTATTCACCACCATTATCGCTCCTAAGAGCCTTCACCTTCTTCCCCGACTCCTTCTCGACCAGTGCTTTGAATTCACAGAACTTTGAATATGTCTCGCTCTTCTTCTGCATGAAGAAGATCCAACACTTACGAGAGAAATCATCAACAAAAATCACATAATACCTGTTTTTTGCTGTCGAAGCAACTGAGAAAGGTCCACACACGTCTGTGTGAATTCTCTCAAGGATCGTCGTGGCGCGACTATCCTTCTCGTGAAAGGTGGCTTTCACAAACTTCCCCAAAGTACACCCCTTGCACTGATCTGACTGCGCAAGTGTGCCTTTAGGAAGCCCTGTAGTGATCTGCTGCAGTATCTTCAAGGCTCCATGGTGAAGGTGACCCAATCTCCTGTGCCACAACTCGCCATCATCCCGGCTCACCAATCCTTCTGCCTTGCCTGCCATTGCTGCGCATCCATCTACATGCAACTGATAAAGGTTCCTCACTCGAACCCCTATCTTCCGGGTCTCACCAGTTGTCTTGCTGCGCAGGAAGGCCTTTCCCTCGCTGAAAACAACATCATACCCCTTGTCTTCTAACATCGCCACTGAGATGAGATTCTTCTTCAATCCTGGAACATGCATGACTTCCTTCAATACAAAGGGTTTACCAGACTCCCTCTCAAAGGAAATGGTACCGATACCGGTCGCACTGTATCTACCATCATCGCCCATCTCGATGTGCACTCCAAGATCTTTGTCCTCCAGATCAGAGAACAAATCTCTATCTCCCGTCATGTGAAAAGACGCACCACTGTCCAGGAACCACACTGATCCCATCACACTTGAAACCAAGCATGCGATCAATGAAAAATCAAGCTCAAACTGAGAAGCTAAAGCCTCTCCCCCTGCAGATCCAGCAGCTTGCTTGTTCTTCTTCTTCTGCGGACAATTTGTGGCATAGTGTCCGTGCTGGTGACAGTGAAAACACTTCACTTTGGACATATCCTGCTTCTTGCCTTTCGCACCGGAATGAGAAGCTTTCTCGTTCTTCCCTTTCTTTGCTCTGGCAGCCAAAGCGCAATTCTCTTCATCAGATACCTTTGATGAAGATCCATTCTCACCTTTATTGTTACTGAGTTTATCCTTGAGCGCCAAGTCGCTCTTGCTTTGGAATAACATTTGCAATCCGTTGAAAGACATTGCTGCGTTGTCACCAAGAAAACACTACTGCAAATTCGAATTCCACCAGCAACCAACTCAATTGCTTCCGATCAATCCTCGCTTGATATCCTGTAAAAATCTCTTCTACAAATCAAGCTGCTCCGATACCATGTAGAAACTTTTTCTACAATTATCTAGCTCGCTCTGATACCATGTAGAAATTTTGAATAATTTAACACATATTCAATGGAGATTATCCTGATCATATACTAATGCAGAAAACATACAAAATACATAAGCTCCTCTACGTTGATCAAGAATATAGTAGCACCAATAACAATAAAACATCAAGAGCATTCACACATTAACACAGTATGTATCACGGGGAAAGCATCTCGCTAAAAAACCCCACACTATCTGTATATTAATGATTGAGTCATGTAACATTACACAGCATAATACTTCTCACAAGTATCTCCACCTCTGTTACACACAATACAGCTCAGATCTGATCTCCAAATCTCTTCCACTGCTTGCCTGCCTCCACTGCTCAATACCTGCTCAAGAACTGATGAGAATAGCTTCCCAAACTCGATTTTCACCTGCAAAATAGTCACTCACTCTTTGTGGACGTGAGAAAAGGCTAAAATGTGGGCCAAATACGTGAGCAAACTCATTGGCATACTCAATCCCTTGATTGTGCAAGATCTGGTGCACAACTATAGTCACAGTTGATAGCAATCTGATTCTCTACCACCTGTCCCTGTTGAACTGAACATGCACTGACATGCAACTGAGTTAACTGATGTATTCTTTAGTTGTATTATGAGTTAATAATTAGTTTAACAACTCATCATTAGTCTATCTGCAGTTAGACTAACTACAACCAGTTTAACTAAGTTAAACTGAACACAACTCCATCAACTGTACCTCCAGTCCACTAAACTCAACTCACTTGAGTTCTAACTGAAGTCATGCATGCAACAACTCAACTGACTCATAAGAAAAACGAATTTCCTTCTGACAGCTGCATGTGCCACTTCCGTAGCTCAAACTGAAGTGCTCCAAGAGAATAAGATTAAGTTTATAGTCCAAATATTATTGTGAGATAATAATATTTGACTTTTCTATTTTTGACAGCCAGTCTAAAAATAGACTTGATCACTCACACTGTGATCACTCACACTTTCATCAAAAATATAAGTCCATCTATTTTTCCCAACTTGATCAATCATCCATAAACATAGACATGATCCATATGTCTAAAAATAGACATAGTCTAAAAATAGACTTGCGCCAAAAATAGCCTGCGGGCCCACTTAGTGAAGGCGACTCTTTTCACTAAGCTCCATCATCTTGTTGCAATCTCAACATATCGCTATGCAGGGAGTCAAAATAGGGACACAATGTTTCTCCTTGGCACTAGTGCGCAAAGATCGATTATTAGCTTCAAGTAGTTAAGTACTAGTTGGGAAAGAAAGGCTTGCCAACCTATTGCATAAAGTTATATCCTACAACACTTTAGTTAGACTATAATTATAGTATGTTGGTGTTATGGGAGAGAAGATCCCTTAGTGACAAACTTGTTTGAAAAATCTCTCGGTTCTTCCATCTTAGAACCCATTGTCACACAAATTTGGTCCTCTTACATTATGTTATCTTCCCTTCACTTCACTAGATTTTAATGACTAAAGCCTCCAAATTAATCACCTTATGACTGGACACAAGTTGCACATATGTTCTTTCACTTATCTCTTTCTATCAAATATTTTGACTGGTTCTATGCCATAGTTATCAAAACTAGATCAATCATTGAACTGGTGGACCCCCCGGATTGGGAACCAGTCAAAATTGTACTAAAACCAGTAAAAAAACACAGACCAAAAAAGAGGTAAAAAAAACACATAAAATATTCAAAATTTAAAGAAAAAATCATATATTCATGTACATCCATATGAATCCAAAACATTTATACAAAAATAAGCAAAAGTTCGCATTTATATAGCATGTAAGGGTGCACATAACCAAAATAGCAGCAGGTGCAATCCATCTCTAAACCAAAAATACATCAACAAACAAGCTCCACATGGCCTCTAGAATCCCAAAAAAAATATTCTATAACAAATACCTACATATCATTAGAATAATTTCCTATATTGGGATCTTCATCATCAACATCACCCTCTAAGCATTAAAATAAGATAGAAAAATCATAAAATGTCAAGTCAAGATTTTGTTTGAGTGATGGGTTTTTTTAGTAGGATCATGATAAAGGAGTTCAGCAACCAATTCCACTAACATCAAGGTACATATATGATTTGGTGCTCTTTATTAAATACTAGTTCCATACCCTCTTACATGAGAAATCCAATGTAGCGTTGCAATCCCCCTAATCCCGAAATCCTGGAAAATTGTTAAGTCTATTGAATTTTGAATGAGATCTAAAATTATACTTTCTCCATATGAAATATAATGAGATCAAAAACACTCTCAAACATCCTAAGTCATTTCATGGTAATGTTAAAAAATTAAGTAAAAGGATGAAAATGAAAGATAAAGATAAGTAAATGCATAATAATATTGGGCCATATGATTGAATATTAGGCACCTATTTTAAGATAGTTACTAACTAAGAAAACATTAAAATAAAAAAATCAAAATATGCCCCACTTGTTGCGTTCTACATGGCTTTTCCGTACCGAACCAGATAAAAATGGTTTAAGTCACAAGTTCAAACCGATTGTTTCCTCAAAATGGTTGAATCGGTTTGAATCGGCCAGTCCGGTTCAATATTTATAACACTGTTCTACGTTCATTTTGCAGGATTGATAATTTACTAAGCACATTATGTTTTTGTCTACCTAAACAAAGTTCTCAAGTATTTTGATGTAATGTTAAAGTTATGTGTTTTTCTTGTGAAATTTCTTTATTGTTGGTTCAAAACAAGGCATTTACTAAGTGAATAAGTCAGTTTAGAGAAAGCCATCTACTAAGTGAATAGGTCATATTGGAAATAACTCCATTTCACATCTAGGTGAGAGAACCAATCCTTATCAAGGTATAAGTATAATTCCACCCTTTGAAAATGGTGTTTTACCCATAGAACAGTCGAACAATGTCATTACACTTCTCTTCTAGAGTAAATGTGTCATTAGAAATATTAATTTCTTTCCTTAGAGACATATATTCACTAGTATATTAGGATAATTCCTAAATGTACTCTAGATTTGGCCCAACACAATCTGACATAGGATTCCTTGACTAATAGTTATATTTCATAAATGAATACATCACCTAAACCCACCCCTTGTCCTTCATCAAATCTCCAAATCATGTACTAATCAAATAAGGCATGTGCCAACTCCTTAACGATAATGATATTTCTCTTCTTATAATGGATTACACTCCAAAAAGTATGTTTTTTTGGATCACCTAATGTTCGAAGGCTCCAAAAAGTGGGGTTTTCTTGATCACCCAACATTGGAAATGTTTAGTTATGGGTTGGTCCAAATATGTTAGCCCTCTAATGGGTGATATAAATATAAATAGTCTATAGCTTTCTCTTGTAGAGTCAAAATGGAGAGAGTCTCACTAAACTCTAATCCTCCTCACCATTGTTGAAAGATATGTGTATTGAAAAGATTAAACTTTCATCCTTTGTATCCACTCCTAAGTTTAGAACTAAGAAGCCATGGATGAAATTTTAAAAAATAAAATAGCATAAAACTGTGTTCTTGACCAAAAATAACCTATACAAATATTAAAAAAATCCTTTACAACATTGAACTTAATGACAAGGTTTTAATCTTGTAACATTGTATAAAATTCTACCATAACCTAATGAATTTGTAACATACATAATTCTTCCTCTTCTAAAAGAAATTGAAGAAAATCTCCTCTAACCATATAGATTTCTCGTTACCACTTTTACTCCAAACCTTTGCCAATCATTCATCCATTGAAGGAATAGTCTCTCTTTTGGCCTTGCAATGAGATAGGAGAATGCTCATATACCACCAATTAAAATTTGGAAACTCCTCTAAAAAAATTCATGGTGATCATATATATAACCCCTTTTTGGTTAAATAATGATACTAGTTTTGTTTACTTTAAAATAAAAATAAATAAAAATTGTTTTTTCCCTTCATTTTGGCCTTTTGGCCTCTTTATTCTTCTTCTTTTAAGAATTTGTTTGGGAAATAATTTATTGTTTATGGCATGTTTTAATAAATGTTGCAATTTTGAGTCACTTGAAATGGTGTTATTATTAGCACATTTACTTATTCTAGGGTTGACTTTAAAATTTGAATGTAATAGTAATGATTATTAAAACAATGATTTCAAACAAGTTGTAATTTTAAATCTTGATAAAGCCAATAACATCACTTTTTAAGTCAAGAATTGATTTCAAATTTTGGTTGCAATGATACCAAATGTTAATATCACAATTTTAATTAAATTTGAATAGAAATATCGTTATTGATAATGCCATTTTTCGATTCAGGAATTCATTTTAAAATTTTGATTACAATGGTATCAATTGTAAGATTATGATTTCAAACAAACTATAATTTAATTCCAAAAAATGGGTGTCACTAGTAGCACCAATTTTCAATTTAAAGGTTGATTTCGATATTTTCTTTACAATGATACCAATTTCTAAGGCCATGGTTTCAAACTTTTTTTATTTCAACCCTAAAAATTTGGGATGCTATTGGTAACATCGATTTCCAATTTAGTGGTTGATTTTAAGATTTTGGTTGAAACGATATTTGATTGTTAAGTTCATGGTTTAAACATGCTCATAAAAGTGGTAAATTTAGTATTATTACATCATTCCATTCCATCATTCTTAATATTTTGACTACTGCAGCTCCTAGAGAAAAGAGGAGTGTGACCCTATGATACTATTACCTTATTGACCCTAGGTTGATTTGCAAGTGCACTTCTCCTTAGGTTTCCTTTTTATAAGCTAGACCTCTAGAGGGAGAAGTGTCAGGATGGTTTCCCTAGTGTAAGGCCTAAATGGCACTTAGAGACTTCTAAGAGTAGTTGGAACTCTTGGAGCCACAAGACATTGAGACTCCTTTGTCCACCCTTTGTCAGCCTATGTTGGAGCCTTGAAAGTGTAGTGGTATATCCTTAGGGATTGTAGATGCAAAGAAGGGACTGCACTACCTTGGGTTGTACAAGCTAGGTTGGAGGCTATTGGAGTTTTGTACCTTGGCCTATTACATTATCTGTAGACCTTAGTTGGATTTAAGAAGAAATTTTCCCTTATGGAGTCATAGCCTCAACTCACAGGTGACCCATTGCTAAGAGATTATGGGTAGTGAGATCTATCACTGGGAGAAATGTCTAAGGTTTGCAACCTATTGGTGGTTAATTTGAAAAAAATAAGTGTTTCTTATTATGTTTATATGTTTTTCACTATGTTACATCATGCATTTACATATGATACTCATGGTTAATGAGTCTACATATGTTTCTCATAATTTCATGGCTATGCATATGTCATATTGTGTGATAGAATACATTATGCATGTACGACAAAGATTGTATAAACCAAATTCAAGGAAAATTTTCAGATTTTAGGTTTGCAAAGATAGTAATATGCAACAATGGGTAGTTAAGGGTGTTATTGAGTCCCATGAGTGGATGTTCATGCTCACACCTAATCAATGACAATTGAGCTTGATGAACAACTAAGTGTTGTGCTCTATATTCCCACCATAGTCATGTGAATCCAAATAAAGAGAACCATCCACATCCAAAATATCATCTACATAAATATAAATACCAATTGTGGATTTGGAAGGAACACCACCTCTTGAGAATACATAAACCAAAAAATTCTAGTTTTACCCCTTCCTTGTTTAAAAAATTGTTGCCATCGATGTCAAAGGGATTATATCAGTTATATTATATTTAAGTGTCCAAGTATATTAAAAAAGAGGTTCTCATGAAAAAATGATAATTCAAAACGTGAAATTGTGGTTCCAAACCAATGGATGGTGGTTTCAAACCCATGCTTTGGGAAGCCCATGGTATTTGGAAAAAAGAGATAAAATGGGGAATTAATTATTTAATTGATGAATTTACATGACTTTTTGAATTAACATGTATTTTCATAAATGATTACGATAGTGTATAAAAGGAGAAAGCATTGGAAGGAGAGCGCGAGTGAGAAAAAATGTAATTTGTAGAGTGAACCTCAAGTCATCTTGGTCATTTTTTCTATTTTTCCTTGTTTTGGGCTACTTCAAATGGTGAAAGTTTGATCATATTGAGGAGAGATTAAGGGGAACATCTAATTAAATTTTAGATATTGGTTCTCTAAATTTTTTGAGTTATATGTTTTCGAAGTTAGGTATTGTGATTGGAACAAAAATCTAATTCAAATGAGTCATCTCGGGATTTTTGCTATAACTTATTTTCAATGATTATATAGATTGTGAAATTTTGAGGAGATAAAGGCGAGATATATAGGTACACGTGTTCAAGATTTTAGACATTGGTTCATTATAATTTCTGAGATATTCTTGGTGAAAATTAAGGTTCTTGTGTAAGTTTTAACCCTGTACAAAAATTACCTGCATATGAATTCTAAAACATAGAAAATAAACAATGCAAGAGCATAACACATAAAACACATATACATAGAGACTTTCCCCTGGATCCCAAAATTGGGATTGCCAACTTGATTTTTCATTATGTTCCTTTCAATGTTACAATACATATTTATACATGCCGAAGCATCCAATACCATGGACCGAAAACCATCGCATCCAAAACCATGGACCAAAAACCATCGCGTCCAAAAGCATGTGCGAAAACCATGCACAAAACCATAGGTAGGTCTGCCCAACCTAATATAGGGTCCAATTTTTTTTTTTTCCCTAGGGCACTGCCCCAGACCCCGTAGAGGGGGGCTACCTGCCCCCCTCAAACCCCACTACTGTGCAATCAATGCAACGAATGGGGGGATTTTCCCCCCCTCTAACCCCGAGTTAACTACGTAGGCTAGTCATGGAAAGAATATAACACAACCCAACATTCTCCCACTTGTTGTTTTCTTTCCACATGGGGCCACATGAGAGGTTAGTCATTTATCCATCCCTGCAATGCCCATTGTTTCTCTATACCAAGAGAACTTCTCAGAGCTCATAGATTTTGTCAATGCATCTGCCGTATTCTTCAAAGTGTCCACCTTTACCAGCAACACCTTTTTGTCTTCTATCATATCCCTCAAAAAGTGATACTGAACTGTAGAACATCTGTATGTAGGTTAACCCGATAATGCAATATAAATCAAAGCATAATACTATAACCTACTTCTACTATCAATTTGCAGAAGCTTAAAGATCGAGCTGAACAATATAACCAGAAGAAGAAGACTCAATCACATAATACACATGAAAATACTTTGGGGAAAGCCTCAGATATAAACCCCACTATCTTTATTATCATACAAGGTGGAAATACATAGGAATTATACAAAGC
Organism: Pinus tabuliformis; assembly: GCA_031772625.1. Classification (NCBI taxonomy): domain Eukaryota; kingdom Viridiplantae; phylum Streptophyta; class Pinopsida; order Pinales; family Pinaceae; genus Pinus; species Pinus tabuliformis. Next base: position 993,082,441 of record CM062807.1, on the reverse strand, counting down.
TTTAGCTCTCACAGCTAGCTAGCTCTCAGTACAATCCTCACAGATGCTCCCAAGCAATCTTCGCTGCTCTCCAACCTTCCTCTTTGCCCTCCAAGCTCCTATTTCTTTGCGCTGTTCCTTTGGGATGATTCACCTTCAACCAAGTGGAACACTGATCTCACACACTGTCAAAACTGCGCAATCCTCAAGGAATGATTCCTTGACTGCATGCATGAGTTTTCTTTATAAGAAAACACATGCAACTGATAGTACACTGTCCTTGACTTTAATCTCAACTGGGTCTTTCTTAGAATAGACATGCATGAGTTTCTGATGAGGGAATCTTCAGTTAACTGGAGTACACTAGTTGAGTGCATGCATGCATCAACTGACTGTTAACTCTCTATTAGTTCCTCAAACAGTTTGGAACTAATTTAACTGGACTTAACTCAGTAAACTGAGTTAATTAATTACAACTCAAATATAACTCAATCTTATCTCCTAAATTTAAGGGATAACTCTTGCATGACTTCAGAAAGAATTCTAACTTGAATTTATCCAACTAATTGAGTCAAAATAACTTAATTAATTATTTTCAAGTAGTTGTTAAGACTAAATTCGATTTTAATTCACAATTTAATTCAAGGACAAATTAAATTGGAATATTCTTGTTGCCACATTTTAACATGAACATCAATTTGTTTTGTCTTTGAATGGTAAGCAGGGTTCTTTGCTAAGAAGATTGCACTTTGGCTGTCATAGTATATCCTTATAGCTCGCTAAACTAACCCCATACTTGAACACAACCTCTGCAACCAAACTGCTTCCTTGCTTGCATGAGTGGTTGCCATGTATTCTGCCTCTGTAGTTGATAGTGGCACTGCAGATTGTTTCTTTTTCATCCAACTGACTGCACCTCCAAATAGGTTAAACACATACACACTTGTAGATCTTCTCTGATTTAGATCTCCATCCCAGTCTGCATCAACAAAGCCATGAATATCCAAAACTCTGTCCAATCCCAGTCTGCATAAAAAAAGCCACAAATATCCAAAACTCTATCCAATCCCAATCTTCCTTAGTAGCACAAACCATAATCACTAGTGCCACGCAAATACCTAAAAACCCGCTTCGTCGCTGTCCAATTCTCCTTCTCTGGTTTTGACATAAAGCTGCTCAATACTCCCACTGCACATGCAATGTATGGTCTCATACAAACCATCACATACATCAGGCTATCGACTACACTTGCATATGGAACACGAGACATGTCCTCTTCCTCTTCTTGTGTCTTGGGACACTGTTTAGTAGATAAATTTACACCTACAGGAATAGGAACCTTCATCGGTTTACTATCCTGCATATTAAACCTCTGCAATATTGTATCGACATACATCCTCTGGTTTAACCAGGGCTTCCTCTTTGCCTGATCTTTTTTAATTTCCATGCCCAGAATATAGTTTACATCACCAAGATCTTTCATGTCGAATTTGGAGGAAAATTGGGTCCTAAAATCCTGGATAATTTCTTTGTCATTTCCAACTAGCAACATGTCATCCACATACAAGACTAGATAAATAACACGGTCACCAATTAACTTAAAATACACATAGTGATCTTCTTTGCTTCTGGTGAAGCCAAGTCCCCGTATAAATGTATCAAATTTCTTTAACTTCACCGTAAAGCCTTCAGGTTGCTTCATGTAGATCTCCTCTTCCAGATCCCCGTGAAGAAATGCTGTCTTCACATCCATATATTCTACCTCAAAATCAAAAGCAACAATAATAGATAAAAGTAATATAATAGAAGCTACCTTTGTAACAAGAGAAAAAATGTCACCAAAATCAATTCTCGGCACCTGGGAATAACCTTTTCTACCAACCGAGCTTTGTATTTCTCCACCTTTCCTTCTACATTTGTCCTCTTCTTAAACACCCATTTGCCACCAATGGGTTTCCTTCCAGTCAACAACTCCACCAGATCCCAAAATTCATTTTTTAAAAGATGCCATTTCATCAACCATGGCCTCTTTCTAGAGTTTTCCATCCTCTGAATCTACTACTTCGTTCACAGTTCTGGGATCATCATCAGTATCAGATAAAGAAAAATTTGAACAGAAAGCAGATGGACTATAACTTTCTAGCTGCCTTCTTTCTCGAACTGATCTTCTCACACCCAAAGTTTGTGGCTCTTCATATTTTGATTCCTCCTCTTCTGTAGAGTCTGATTCTTCCTCCTTGAGCTCAAACTCTATATTCTTAGGCTCCTTTGGTTGGACTTCATGTTTAATAGCATCTTTCACCTCTCTGAACACCACATCTTGGCTATACACAACCTTCCTTGTTATTGGGTTCCAAAGCTTATAACCCTTTAAACCATCCTTATACCCAATAAAGATGCACTTTTCAGATTTACTATCCAACTTGGTTCTTTTCTCCTTTAAACATGTACATATGCATCACATCCAAATACCCTAAGATGTGAAAGGGAGGGTTTCTTACCAGTCCATACCTCTTGTGGAGTCTTATCCTCCAACACTGATGAAGGTGATCTGTTGACCAGGTAACATGTTGTCTCCACTGCCTCTGCCCAGAATTCCTGTCCTAACCCGGCACCACTGAGCATGCTTCTTGCCCTTTCCATCAACATCTTTTTCATTCTTTCTGCAACTCCATTTTGCTCAGGTGTGTATGGAGTAGTCTTCTGCCGTGCTATACCACACTTCTTACAGAATTCTTCAAATTCCTTGCTGCAAAACTCTCCACCGTTATCTGACCTCAACACCTTTATCTTCTTCTCTGTCTGGTTTTCCACCAGAGCCTTAAATTCTTTAAATGAGTCAAAGACTTCAGATTTCTTCTTAAGGAAATATATCCATGTATTCCTTGAGAAGTCATCTATAAATGATACATAGTACACAAACTTACCCAGTGATGGAACCTTCACAGGTCCAAACACATCACTGTGCACAAGCTCTAATATCTGTTTCGCCCTCTTACCACCAAAGGGGAAACTCACCCGATTCTGCTTCCCATATACACAATTTTCATAGAAATCAAAATCCAGAGAGCTATTACTCATACCTTCTACCATACTTTTACCATGAAGTATTCGAAGGCCCTTCTCTCCAATATGTCCAAGCCTTTGATGCCACAACATGGTCTTCTCTCTAGAGACCACTAGATTTTCTGCTCCACTTTCAGGAACCAAAGAATTGTTGCACCCATCAACAATAATGCTACCTTGCAGCTTGTACAGAGTTCCAAACTGAACTCCCCACATCAATACCAATGCTCCTCGAACCATCTTGCATGTATCCTTCTCAAACACTGTTTTTAAACCTGCATCATCCAGCTTGCTTACGGAAATCAGATTTGTGGCCAATGCAGGAATATGCAGAACACCCGTAAGTGTTCTAACCATTCCACCTTGAAACTTCAACTTTACTTTTCCGTGACCAATGATTCTAGCCTTCCTGTCATCCCCCAAGAAGACATCACCACCATCATATTTATCATACTGGCAAAACCACTCTCTATGGAGAGTGAAGTGAAAGGATGCACTTGAGTCAATCAACCATGCCTCATGATCTACATGTGTACTTGAAGAAGCCAAGTACACATCCCCACTTTCATTTGAGGTGGTTTTCTCCTTTGCAGAAGGAGCATCATCAGATCCCTTTCCTTTGTCAGGAGCTTTAGTTTTACAGTCCCTTTTGTAGTGCCCTTCCTTTCCGCATTTCGAGCACACCACCTTTATAGGTTTTCCTAGAGATTTAGATCTCTCTCTAGATTTAGATCTCCCACTCGATGACTTATTTTTGTTTATGTTCTGGGGCCATCCTCATACATACAAGGCATCACCATTTTGTCTCTCCATATTTTTCCGTCTCATCTCCTTCGTTAGCAAGGATGAGACTATTTCATCAAACTGCAAGGCAGTTGCATTGCTACCTATTGCAATAACCAAAGTATCCCACGAATCTGGTAGAGAACACAACAAACTGATGCACTTATCTTCATCTAAAATTTTAATATCAACAGATAATAATTGACTTACCACAGTATTAAATGTGTTCAAATGCTCTGTCACTGAGTCGCTATCTTTCATCCTCAGGTTATATAGCTTTTTCCGTAGGAACAATTTATTCACCAGAGACTTAGATTGGTAAAAATTCCCTAACTTGTCCCACAAAGCCTTAGCTATAGCTTCCCCTAATACATTTAGAAATACTAAATTTGAGACACACAATCATATTGTGCTCTTTGCTTTTCGATCCAACTTCTTCAATTCTTCATCGGACACTCCCATTGGTTTAGTACTCGGATCTACCACAATCCACTGATCTTTATCCACCAACAGATCCTCCATCTTGAGTTTCCACAACTCAAAACTTTGACTAATAATTTTCTTGATCTCTATCTTTCCACTGCTTGCCATCTTATTTCACCACCAGAATCAATCCCACAGATCTGCCACTGAACAAGGTCTACCACAGGCCTGAGCGAAACCCCTCAGCAACAAAGGCGTCCCCTTGAAGCCAAAACAACTCCGATACTAAATGTAGATTTTAACCCCATACAGAAATTACTTGCATATGAATTCTAAAACAGAAAATAAACAATGCGAGAGAATAACACATAAAACACATATACACAAAGATTTTCCCCTGGATCCCTAAACTGGGACTACCAGCTTAATTTTTCATTATGTTCCTTTCAATGTTACAATACATATTTATACATGCCGAAGCATTTAATACCATGAACTTAAAAACATCGCGTCAAAAACCATGGACTGAAAACCATCACGTCCAAAACCATGTGCAAAAACCATGCACAAACCATAGGTAGGTTTGCCCAACATAATATAGGGTCTCATTTTTTTCCCCAGGGCGCAGCCCCGAACCCCGTAGAGGGGAGCTATCCACCCCCCTCAAACCCCTAGGATGGGGGGGCCACCACCCCCCTGTGATCCCCCCGCTGCTCAATTGGCGCAACGAAAGGGGGGCTCTACCCCCCCTCCAACCCCTCGGTTAACTATGTAGGCTAGTCGTGGAAATAATATAACATAACCCAACATCTTGAATGCTCGTGAAATCAATTTCAAAGAGGTTAGTTTTGAATTTTTGCTATAAATTATTTTCTGGGATGTTTTAGACCGTGAAATTTTGAGGATACAAAGGTGAGATCTCTAAGTACGTGGGATAAAAATGTTATAAATTTTTTTGTATACTCTTTAAGATATGCCTTATCGAAGCTAGAGTTCCTAAATGCTAATAAAATCAATTTCAAACATGTTGATTTGAAATTTTTTCTATAAATTATTTTTTGGGATGTTATATGTTGATACATATAGCAATACCTGATGTAAAAAATTCAATATTTGTTTCACTATACTTTCAGAGATATGCCCTATGGAAATGATGGTTTTTGAAGGGTACTAAAATCAATTTTAAGCTAGTCAACTTGACATTTTTACTATAAATTCTTCTTTGGTACTTCATTATGTGAATATTTTAGAGATCCAAGGAGACATAGAAGTATCTTCGGTAAAAAATTTAGAATCAAATTTTTAAAATTGGATATGTGGCGTGTTATATAAGTTCATTGTTAGGAAGAAGCCAAAAGCAAGAAGCTTTAGGAGAGTTACCATAATTTCATTTGGAGATTCCAATTTTGGTTATACCTGGTGAAGATAGAAGTATTGAGTAGACTTAGTGAAGTTAGAAGATATAAATAGACTTGGTGAAGGAAAAAGAAACGATAAGACCTTGTGAAGTTATAAGTATCAATAATATTCAATGAAGGTAATGTGAATGTTATCATCTTTTGAAAAAATTATATGCACTAAAGAAGAGTTGTAATTAAGGGTGGTCACCCAAACAAAGGGATTTGTGTCTCTTGCTAAGTTGGTTCTTAGTGGCGGGGACCAGTGTCTACAATAAGTCGATACCTAATAAAATTTACAATGATGGTGACTGGTGTCTCTAGTAGGTTGGCGCCTACAAATATTTGCAATGGTGGGGATTGGTGTCTCTAGTAGGTTGGTGCTTATCAATATTTGCAATGACGGGGATTGGTGTCTCTAGTAGGTTGGTGCCCATGAATATTCATAACAGTGGGGATTGGCGTCTACAAATATTTGTAAGGGTAGGTTGGTGCCCATGAATATTCATAACAATGGGGATTGGCATCTACAAATATTTGTAAGGGTAGGTTGGTGCCTACTAGGGTTTGTACCAATGGGGATTAATGTCTCAAGTAGATTGGTGGCTATAAAAATAAGTTTCAAGGTTTTCTATTAAAAGGGTTTCCAAGTAAATATTGTATTCCATGTTCTAAAGTGGATAAATCTCATATGTGATTGTTTTCTTATGGTTCATGAATGTTTATATAAGTAAAAATCATATTACATTGATTTAAATATACTTATTCAAGCCTCCTCCCCCAAGTATACGTGTGTGATCAATAATTGGTATTAGAGCAGGTTCCTTCATAAAGCACACATTAGAAAAAATGGAGAGTCCTTTAACTCTCGACTCAAAAAGAACATAGTTGACACCCACCATAATCAAGTCTCAAATCCATCTTTGCCAAGCACTCCCATAAAATCAGTCACATCATCAATTTTGAGGATTTTTAAAATTCTGGTTTTGTCTCCTTTCTATTCCTAACACATCATCAAGCAATCCCTAGAAATAGGAAAACACCTCAACAATTTCAATCATGAATAGGGCTATAAACTCATTTTGATCCAAGGAATTAGTTTAGTGCTCAAAATTCAAAGTGCTAAAAAATTCCTGAAACTTATATGATTAGATAGATCTCAATGATTTGAACCCAACACAATTTGTTTCACTCAAAACCGATATCTTATGCTCCTAATATCGTGTTCTGATCAAATTGCCAAATAATTAAAATTCTAAAAGTTGAGTTGCAAGTATGCCCAATTAGCACTCCTTACACTAACTAGGAAGGTTATTGGATAGGTTGACTGTGCATTGTCGGGCCAGTGGTGGCTCGCCAAGTGTCCTATGTTGATTGGTCTAAATTTCATGGTTTTTGTTTGTTGGCTTGTTATTGGTTCAAGTGTGATTGGGTGGACCAATCAGGAGATGCCATGTGGGACAATCCCTGGCTACCACTTGGCCTCCTATTGGTTGTGTAAAATTTTTGTTATGAGGGCGAACTACCTCCACAAGATTCGAAACCGCAACCTGGCAGCACACAACAACATGCCTCCACCACCATGCCACAAGTATTTCTTGTTAAAAGTATGGGCAAAAACATTATTTAATGTTTGTATAATATACATATGGGGGAGGGAGTCAGGCTAAGCCCTAGCCCTAGGCCATCCCAGTGCCACGGGACCATACACAAGGGGCCAAGGGCTAGGCCTTAGCTTGGCCCATGGCGACACCCCTATACATAATGCAGTTTGAGAACAAACATAAGGAGATCAAGGGCAGAAGTAAAGGGGCTCAACCCCAGGTCATAAGGAGCCATGCAACCATGGGCGTGGCGGAAGGAGAGGGGCCAGCCCAGGTTGTATGAACCATGATATGACCATTGATAGATGGAAAGGGGCATAAATATCCGTTAGCCCTCGACCTGGAATATTCGACACCCAACACGGTCGCATAGCGCCACATGACCACAATATTCAGAAATAGGGGCTTAATGGCAGAGTTATTCGACCTATAATTTTTCCCGCTGAACATGAATGTAGGCTAGGTTTCTGTGCCATTTCCATGTTTGGGGCACTCAATCTAGGTTTTGGGTGAATTATATGATCATTAGTTAGAAAATTTGGAGACATGAAGAAACAATCATAACTTACTCAATTTTTGGCCAAATGAGGTGTAGAAAGAACCAAAATGGGGTTTTATTATAGTGCTGGATCCATTGGAGACATTTGTTCTATTGTTTGAGTTTTGTAAAGCATGTAAACGAACTTTTGATATTTTTTAATGAAAGAGGCCCTGCATTGGAAGCTGAACCAGGAGATGTAGCCCAGGAGAGGGGTGAACTCGTTTATCATGATTTGTGTTATGTGTTTTAGATATTCTTATTTTGTCTCTATTTGGGTGTAAATTGTGGTTAATATTTATTTGATTATGTGTTTAGTAAGCCAATCCTTTACCCAAAACACATATAAATTTAACTTGAAAATTGTTTAAAATATTCAAGTTTACACATACAGATCATTTCGGTATTAGAGGAACATGTTATTGTGAAGATTTGATTTGTTTGCAAGTGTTTTTATGATGCTTACAAGGTTGAATCTTAAAAGAGGAGAATGATAACTTGTGGAGCCAAGAGCTCAAATTGTTTCAAGGATAACAAACACACCTCAAGCTTCAATAGACATGGAACATGAAGAAGGTCTTGAAGGGATGTTTGAAGATGAGAAAACTTTCAGAAAAACATTCTTTGAGATGTCTAATATGGTTAAGGTTCTGTATGAGGAGAGGAATTCTATATTGTATGGATAGAGTTCAAAGCCTCCAAAGTTAGATGGATGAAAAAGAGACAAGCCTCCAAAAGGGAATGGAGGGAATGGTGACAAACCACCACCTTCACCTCCATCCTCATCCTCATCTTCATCTTCATCTTCAACTTCTTCTACCCTTTCACAAACACCTCCAAATTCCCCAAGGGGTCATGGTAAAACTCCTTTTCTTAAGCTTGATATTAAGTTTGAATTGCCTATGTACAATGGAGAGGTAAATGTAAAGAGATTGGATAATTGGATTCGTCAGATTGAAGTGTATTGCAGGATACAAAGAATCAAATATGATGAAACCAAGATTCAAATTACTTCTCTTAGATTGGAAGGTGCAACACTAATTTGGTGGGAAGCCAAAACTCAAGAGGACATGAAGAAACATGGTAAGGTTTTATCCTCTTGGAATGATTTTTTTGTTGCAATAAGAAGGAAATTTTATCCATTAGCATACATGCAAAAAACTATTATGGATTCGAAAAACTTTAGGCAAGCTACGGGGGAAAATGTTCAATATTATACTCAAGAATTTTGAAAAAGGGCTTTTTATTTTGGGTATAGATTTGTCCTAACAAGATAAGTTTCTCAAATACATTGGAGGATTGCATAGTTATTTGAGAGACACAATTCTCATGTTTAACCCTACTAAACTAGATGAATTTTGTGTACACACAACTCATTTAGAAGCAGGAGGGAAGAATGCTCCTCAAGAGGGAAGAAAAAGGCCATTCACAAATGGTGACAAAGGAAAGGGGAAATTCAAAGGCAAAGGAAAGAAAAATTCTTTAGTTAAGAAAGAGGTTGAAAAGATAACCTGTAAACATTGTTCAAAAGAAGGACATGATGATCCTAAAATGAGATCCAAAAAGTTTAACAACAAAGGGAAACAAAAGACTGCTGCAACTAACATGATTTAGGATCTGACTATGGAGATGAAACAAACATCACAACCATAGGATTCAAAGGTAAGGACCCTATTGCAAGTATTAGTTCTTCAAGTAGTAGCCTTAATGAAACTCAACATGAAAAGGAAATAATAGAGCTTTTCCACATTAGAGTCATTTCAAAACATACCAAGATAGATACACTGTTTGATAGTGGTTCACAAGCAAACCTCATTTCTGAAGACACTGTCAAGAAATTGAATTTGGAAACAAATCCTCATCCTAAACCATATCCTTTAGGTTGGATATGTGACAATGCAAAATTGCATGTGACAAAAGTATGTAAATTAAGATTTTCCATCATTGCAAACTTTATAGATGAGGTAGAACTTGATGTCATTCCACTTGATATTTGTGGTATTGTTTTGGGAAGCCCATATCTATATGATCAGAGAGCCATCTTTCACCGCCATGATAAAAAATATCACTTGTTTAAAAATGGAGTTTCAATTGTTAGAGAACATAGCAAGAAGTTGAATTTGTCACTTGTAAATGCTAGACAAATGAAGAGGCTAGTCAATGCTAGTAATAACTTTTTACTCTTGATGATCAAACCCAAAGAGAATGTTGAAAATGAAGCTTTCCAAGGATGTACAAAGTTAAAATCTGATTTTTATGAGATTGTTAACACGTATGATGAGTAGATGTTTCAAGATCCCAAAGGATTGCCCCCTAAAAGAGGTATCCAACATGAGATCCAATCGCAACAAGTTTGTCTTGTTCCAAATATTGGCATGTATAGGATGTTGGTTATGGAGAATGCAGAGATTAAAAGACAAATACAATATTTTCTTGAAAAAGGGTTCATCAAACCAAGCACATCACCATGTGGGTCACCAATTGTGTTAGTACCAAATAAATATGGTACATGGCACATGTGTGTAGATTTCAGAGCCTTGAACAAGATAAAGGTAAAGAATCATTACCCTCTTCCTTGAATTGATGATTTGCTTGATCAATTGAAAGATGATATGTATTTCACTAAGTTGGAATTGAGAAGTGGTTATCATTAGATTAGGATTACTGAAGGAGACACATGGAAGACAACTTTCAAAACAAATAAAGGTTTTTTTGTATAGTTGGTTATGCCATTTTGGCTTTGTAATTCTCCTGCAAGATTCATGAGAGTTATGGATGATGTCTTAAGGCTTTTTATTAATGATTTTGTAATTGTCTACTTAGATGAAATATTTATATTTATCAAGTCTCATGATGAACATGTTAGGTATGTGAAACAAGTTTTAGATGTCTTGAAGAAATAAAATTTGTTTTTAAAGACGTCTAAATGTGAGTTTGTAAAGACCTCATTAATTTATTTGGGACATATTGTTGGAGGGGGTGAATTGAAGATAGATCCCCCAAAGATAAAACTCACTGTTGATTGGCCTAAGCCCACTAATGTAACTGAGGTGAGAAGCTTTTTGGGGGAACCCAATACTGGAGAAATTTTATTTACAACTTTTCTTCAATTGCAACTCCATTACATGCCTTGACAAGCATTAAGCAAGCTTTTCAATGGGGATGAAAGTAGCAAAAAACTTTTGATGCATTGAAGGAGAGAATTAGTAAAACTCCAGTTCTTGCACTTCCTGATTTAAGATGACCATTTGAGATACAAACATATGGAAGTGAATATGCCATGGGAGTGGTCTTGATGCAACATGGTAAGCCCATATGTTACCATTTTGAAACTTTTAATGGTGCAGTAGTTAACTATCCTACTCATGAAAAGGAAATGTATGCATTGGTGAAAAGTGTGAAAAAGTGGAAACACTATTTGATGGGAAAGGAAACTATCATCCACACAGATCATCAACCATAGCAATAATTGCAATAAAAAACTAAGCTACAACAAGTGAGGCACTTCAGAAGGATGGGTTTCTTGTAGCAATTCCACTTGGTGATAAGGTATAAGAAAGGTATCTATAATAAGGTTACTGACATGATTTCGAGACCAATTGTTAGTGCTTTAGTTATTCTTAAGCATAATTCTATCATGCATGAGAGCTATATCGAACATTATGCTTTAGATGAAGACTTTAAAGATGTATATGCAACTTTGTGTCAAGGCAACCAAGTAGAGGAATTGGATTACCATGTGCATGATAATTTTTTTTATCATATTGGAAAGCTATGCATTCCACAACGTGAAAGAGTCAACATCATAATGGAGGCGTATACTTCTCTTATTGTTGGCCATTTTTGTGTAGGCAAGACAATGACACAATTACAAAGGTATTGTTATTGGCCTAGAATGAATGAAAGTGTATCATGATATGTAAGAGGATGTTCTTTATGTGCTACAAGTAGGCCTAGAAATAGAAAGTTGGGATTGTATACTCCACTTCTAGTTCCTTCCTTTCCTTGGGAAAGTGTTTCTATAGACTTTGTAGGAGGATTGCCTATGTCTAAAAGAAATCATGATTATCTCTATGTTGTGGTGGATCGTTTCAACAAGATGTGTATTTTAATGCCTTGTAAGAAGCAAGTTATTGCTAAACATACTGCACAAATGTTCTTTCAACATGTATGGGTATATTTTGGATTTCCCAAATCCATTATTTCTGATTAAGATTCTCGATTTGTCGGGAACATTTGTTTAAGCTTATGGGCACTCATGGACACCAAGTTGAAAAAGAGAACAACATTCCATCCACAAACCAATGGTCAGATAAAAGTGGTGAATAAAATGGTAGTACATCTTCTTCGTGGTTATTGCAGAAAACATCCCAAGCTATGGGATGAACACTTACATTATATTCAACATGCTTATAACTAGGCAAAGCATTCATCGACTCAAACATCTCCATTTGAGGTGTGCTTTGGTTACTTACCAAAATCCCCTTTAGATTTTATCTTTGGTAAGGATGTTGCTATTGATGGTCATAGTGACATTGATAAGGCCAAGTGGTTCATTAAGAAAGTTCAATTGGTTCATCAAATGATTCAAGAATAGTTGGAAAAGAGCTAAGCCAAGTACAAGACAAGGCATGATAAGCATCGTGTTGACCACAATTTCCAAGTTGGAGATGAAGCTTGGATTTACATTACAAAGAGAGGCTTAAAGGAGAAGGTAAAAATATGAAACCAATAAGGTATGGTCCTTTTAAGATTTTATAAAATATTGGTAACAATGCCTTCCATTTGCCTCCTTATATGACAATGTACGTAGTGGTTAATGTTGAGAATTTGAGACTATATGAACCTCCTTTGGTTGATGATCAAGGAGAGCATGTTCAGATTCTTTCAATAGAATATTTCTTGCCAGAATTTCTTGAAGAATTGCAACATGATACCATCCTTGAAAAAAGGAAAAGAACTTTAAAACGAGGGAATGTGGAGTATCTTCGTGTTGATCTCAAATGCACAAATCCAAGAAAATGTAAGTGGATTGAGAAGGGCAGGGTGGGGGAATTATACCCTCATCTATTTGTTGATTGAAAGTAGTCTTTTGGAGGTCCAAAATCTTCCAATGGAGAGGAGTGATCCAAGGGATCAATTTAGTGCTCAAAATTCAAAGTGCTTGAAACCTGTACAATTGGATAGATCTCTGCGCCTAAACCCAACACAATTCGTTTCACTCAAAATCGATATCATATGCTTCTGATATCGTGTTCTGATTGAATTCCCAAACAACTAAAATTTTAAAAGTTGAGTTGCAGGTACACCCAGTCAGCAGTCCGTAAACTGACTAGGTAGGTGACTGGAAAAGCTGACTGTGCATGTCAAGCCAGTGGTGGCTCACCAAATGTCCTCCGTTGATTCGTTGAAATTTCATGGTTTTCGTTTGGTGGCTTGTTATTGGTTCAAGTGTGATTGAGTGGATCAATCAGGAGATGCCACGTGGGCCAATCCCTAACTATCACATGGCCTCCAGTTGGCCATGTAATTTTTTTGTTATGAGGCCGAAATATCTCCACAAGATTTGAAACCACAAACTGGCAACACACAATAACAAGCCTCCACCACCGCGCCACAAGTATTGCTTGTTTAAACTTACTATGGGAATTTTTTTTATTTAAAGTTTGTATAATACACATATGGGGGAGGGGGCTGGGTTAAGCCCTAGCCCCTGGCCACCCCCATGCCATGGGACTGTAGGTAGGGGGCCAAGCGTAGGCGTTAGCCTAGCCCATGGCCACAAACCCGTACATGATACAATTGGAGAGCCACCATAAGCAGACTGGAGGCAGAAATAAAGGGGGCTAGCCCCAGGTCATAAGGAGCCATACAACCACAGGCGCAGTGAAAGGAGAGGGGGCAGTCCATGGGGGCCAGCCCTAGGTTGTATGACCCATGATATGACCAATGATGGAAGGAAAGGGGCACAAAGATCCATTAGCCCTCGAACCAAAATCTTCGGCACCCAACATGGTTGCATGGCGCCACATGACCACAAAATTTGGAACTAGGGGCTTAATGGCAGAGTTATTTGTCCTACAATTTTACCCGCCGAGTGGGAATGTAGGCTAGGTTTGTGCATCGTTTCCATGTTTGGGGTGCTCAAGCCAGGTTTGGGGTGAATTGTAGGATCACTAGTCAGAAAATTTGGAGAAATGAAGAAACAATCATAACTTACTCAGTTTTTTGCCAAATGAGGTGCAAAAAGAACCAAAATGGGGTTTTCTGATAGTTATGGATCCATTAGAGACATCATTTCCACTGTTTGAGGTTTTTAAAGTATGTAAACACACTTTTGAGCATTTTTAATGAAAGAGGCCCTACATTGGAAGCTGGACCAGGAGATGTAGCCCAGGAGAGGGGTGAACTCCTTTATTATGCTTTGTGTTATGTGTTTCAGATATGCTTATGTTTTCTCTGTATGGCTGTAATTGTGGTTATCATTTATTTGATTATGTGTTTAGTAAGATGATCCTCTACCCAAAACACATATAAATTTAACTTTCAAATTGTTTAAAATCTTCAAGTTTACACATACAAATCATCAGTCAATTTTGGAAACCCACCATCCACTTCCTATCTAGAAACTCCCAATCACCCAATACCTGTCTCTAATCTTTTATTTCTTCCCTTCTTCAACCCTACTCTTTTGTTACCTCCTTCTAACCCCTTTTTTATTTTTTTTCCTCCCCTCCTCCTTCATGACCCCCCTTCATCCTTGACCCTTACCCTTTTTAAGTACTTTGAAGCCCCCTCCCTTTATTTAGCCTCTCTTCCCTCCCCTTTATGTTTTTCATCAATTTTATTTTCTCTACCTTTAAATCTTTTAATGTATAAACTTTTCCCCTATTTTAGAACTCAATCTCCCACACTTAGATAATCATTATATTCTTTAATTTTCTTCTTCTATGTTTCCATTCACTCTCCTCTTTATTAATTTTAACCATATTTCTCAATAGATTCAAATCAATATCATTTACTCTACCTAGCTTATTATGCTTTTTTAAATCCCCGTTCAATATTAATTCGAAAATAATCTAATGTCACCGAAGAGAAAATTTGATAAAACATGAATTTCATTAATTGAGATTTATATTAACAATATTATTCAATTAAATTATTGAAATATTAATAAATTCAATCTCATAAATATTACTTTCCCTATTAATAGTTTTAATAATATTATAATTTATTCCAATAATAATAACACTTTATTAATGTCATGTATGAATTGATTATTATTTTTCGAATAAAAATATCACTTTTAACATTACTATAGGTCCTAAACTATTATAAAAATAATAATTAACAACAATAATATTATTATAATCTTTTTACTAATATTAATAATAATATAATATTTTTATAACATTAATGGTACTTCTATTATTCTTACTAAGTAAACATTTTTTTTGTCATAGAAAAATAAGCTTAATTTTATTCATAATAGAAAAAGAAAATTACAATTTGCCTATGTGCCAAGCGCATTCCAAAAAAATTCACCATATGAAACAAGGGAAAATTCTTTACATTTAAAGAAGAAACCCTAAGGAAAACATACGCCAGGATAAAACATTGAGAAAAAACAATAACCTGGCACGCAGGCCTGCTGAAAACCTAAAGGGAGCATCAAACAAAGCCCAAAAACGTGCAGACAACTATTTCATTGTGGGTCGACAAAAAACCAGAAGGAAAATACATTAGGAGATTGGGAAACAATAGGCAGGGATGGAAGGGCCACAACATCTGACGACAACTCCAAAGCCAGTGACCATAGACACATCTGGAAATTAGAGACCCTAGCAACCAAGGAAAAGGTGACATCACAACCCCGAGTAGATGAAACCCTGCGCAGAAGACCAAATCACAGACGACAACATCAAAATGAAAAAACTCTAGCGCACACAAAACCCCCACACTGCAGCAAGGCCTCCGTGAAACATCATCTGTAGCTGTACCTACAAGGAGAAAACCTCTACGACTTGAAAAATAGGGGAGGCACGAAATAAGGGAGGCAACTAGGGTTTAGTTGGTCCGTCCCCACTCCCTCAACTCCCCTCTTACTAACTAAACAATTAATAATAATTAAGATAAATAATATTAATTATATTAGCAAATTTAAGATAATTAATAATATTAATATTATTAACTAATTAATCTAAAAAAGAATTTTTTTTATAACCTAAATATTTTTTCAGTGATTATGGACCATCAATTAACTAAAATTTCTATCACATTAATATTGATATTAATAATATTACTAGTAAAACATCACTAATATTAATAGGCATTGCCTTACTATTCTACGATTTGGAGTTTTCGGCCAGAATTCAATGAAACAATTTTTGGTCAAAATCATGATATTGTATTGTTTAAAATGCATTTTTGACTGCATATATAGATTCAATACCGTGAAAATCCTTTGAGGCACTTAGAGTGTAGAGAATTCACAACTCAAACTTGTGATTCTAATAAATCTTTGTCAGATTCTTGTCAAATTCAAGCGGAAAATATGATTGGAAAAGCCCCAAAACATATAACAAAAAGACTATGGCATATTAATATTATAAAATAATAAAATAATTTAATAGCGTCTTTTTTTGGGATGGGTTTCACAAACTCCAGAGATCGGTGACAACTATGTCTATAGAAACATTGTTCTAGGAAGATGCACGTGAAGGGATCACTTCCTATGCCTATAGAAACATTGTTCTAGGAAGATTCACGTGAAGGAAGTGGAGTTCGGTGACAACTATGTCTATAGAAACATTTTCGAGGAAGATTCACGTGAAGGGATCACTTCCTACGTCTATAGAAACATTGTTCCAGGAAGATTCATGTGAAGGAAGTGGAGTTCGGTGACAACTATGTCTATAGAAACATTGTTCGAGGAAGATTCACGTGAAGGGATCACTTCCTATGTCTATAGAAACATTGTTCCAGGAAGATTCACGTGAAGGGATCACTTCCTATTGGCTCATTAACAAAGCCTAACCCTAAGAGTGTCGAGAGGAATTGACCACATGACCTCTGAATAACGAGGTGCTTTAATGATGGGAACTCGACCAATTGAGATAACTCTCAAGGCTAATTTAATAGTATTATTACCAATATAGATATTAAAATTAATAATAATATTATTAAAAATAACACTTATAACACTATTATTTAAAAATAAAAAGAAACGGGTAGTTTATATTTATCTAAATGGAACCATGCCAACACCTTTACATTCAGAGATTGTTCATCTTCAACAACATTCCAAAATTATTCAAAGAACATTCTACTTCCACCTTTCCTTTTCTTAACTATGATTCTAACTAGATGTAGTTTATAGAGCCTCCGTAAGACTCCATCATATACTGCAAATTTACAAAACATTCAAAACTGAGGAATTAAACTAAGTAGTTATGATAACCACTACCTTCTTGTTTAGGTTGGAGGCTTCCAACATGTTTGTCCTAGTCAACTTCCATCTGGATGTTGGAAAATATAACTATGTTCGGTCCTCAATAATGTACTTGTCAAAAAAATGAAGAAAAATAATAATTATTATTACTGTTGTGACTTATTAAAGCATGGGTTTCATGCTTGGGTCACCATGTTTTAGGTGAAAGTCCTATTGAAGAATTCTAGGATTTATTCTGAGTCTATAGAGTTATTGTACATTTAAAGAGACCCTTGGGCTTTTGAATCATGTAAAAAGGTTAAGTTTTGAGTCAAATATGAATTATGGAACCTCCACAAATCACCATGAAACACATACTTATCCATAGAAAGCTTCAAATCCTTATAGATTTGAACATCCTTATCATCATCCTGTGTATGTGCAATTTGTTTTGCTGGGACTTGCAATTTTTTTGCCAAATTGACATTTATGAGATTTTGCTTGCAACTTGGATTTATAGACACAATGATTTTCTCCTTCTGAATCAATCCATGAACCTGCAATAAGGAGATACCAGCAGAAAATAACCCTTTAGGTTCCTTGGTTTCCTTCTTTCCCATAAAAATAAAATCTTTGCTAGGCTGTGTGTCTGTCTGTGTGAGCTTATCCACAAGATTAGCTTTTCGGTCAAAGCGGTCCATAAGAGCTTTAGTGAATTTGTCCCAAGTCAAGGGCCAACGATAGCGACGTTGATGCCCTTGCCACCATTGCAATCTTTCATTGTCCAAGTACATTGTTCCCAAATTCAGCTGAGTCTCATCATCCATGATGTAACTCAATCTAAAACATTTCTCCATTTGTGCTAGCCATTTGGCTGGATGAGAGCCATCAAATGGATATAAGTCATTCAAATTCAGATCTCGGCCCGCCATCACAAAAATTGGCGAAAATTTGAAATGGTCACAGTTTCGTCAATATTGCTTAGAATCCTTATTATGACCTGTTTTTAGAAATGG
Source organism: Pinus tabuliformis (assembly GCA_031772625.1). NCBI lineage: Eukaryota > Viridiplantae > Streptophyta > Pinopsida > Pinales > Pinaceae > Pinus > Pinus tabuliformis. Next base: position 993,064,205 of record CM062807.1, on the reverse strand, counting down.
AACAATCATTCTGCATCTGCCCATGTGATAGAAATCCTGATCCAGGCACTAGAATTCCAGATCTGCGCTGCTACTCTCCCGCTGTCACCCAAAATTTCTACAAAAAGAGCTGATTTTAAATCAACGATATCTCCCTCATCTGGACTCTGATTCGACTGATTTTTTTTTTGAAGTTGGGTATTTTTTCCCAAAGAATCCAGATCTGCAATTATATTTTGCAGATCTTGTACCAGGACGTCTATATCTGTGCCGCAAAATCGCTGCCCTGAAAATTGTCTACAACCCCACTGATTTTTAGATCAGTGATATCTCCTTCATCCGGACTCCGATTCAACTGATTTTTTTTTTTTTGAATTCGACTATTTTTGCACAAAGAATCCAGATCTGTAATTATATTTTACAGATCTTGCACCAAAACGTACAGATCTGATCTGCAAATTCGCCACCCAAAAAATCCCTGCAAAAATGAAAAAAAAATCTCCACGGTTTGCCCAAGAAAGTGCTCTGATACCAATTGTTGTAGATCTAACCCAAAATAATATGGATCTGATAAGAAAATACAAGACAATGCAAATAAACCCCGAAATAATATGAAATGATACTTTATTGATCAAACCCTTAAGGTAGGGCAACACCATACATTCACTCCTTAAGGAAGGAGAACACTCCACAAGCCATATGCCTGTTCATACAAGAATACTTTTCTTCATATTCCTCCCTCCATGTGGAGTCTCTAGCCTTTATATAGGCCTCATACATACAATACCATGTATCATTACCATGGTTTCCTCATAACATCAACTAATACCATGGGCCCCTTACATTATTATTAATTACTTGTGGTCCCTTACATGACATGGGTTAACCACCTTATTTATTACTATGGTCCATCCCATTATTACATTATTACCTTGGGTACCTCCCTTGGTACCCCATATTATCCCCCCTAGGTACATAACAACTGTTGTGACTTATTAAAGCATGGGTTTCATGCTTGGGTCACCATGTTTTAGGTGAAAGTCCTATTGAAGAATTCTAGGATTTATTCTGAGTCTATAGAGTTATTGTACATTTAAAGAGACCCTTGGGCTTTTGAATCATGTAAAAAGGTTAAGTTTTGAGTCAAATATGAATTATGGAACCTCCACACCATGTCGGCCTAATAGAAGATCAAGTCAGCCTAAGGACCCTATTCGACCCCACAAGAAGCCTATAAAAGGAAGGTCACTGAATTCATTTGGAGCATCATTCTCTCATCAAGTTCGAATTCTCTTATAGCTGGGTATATGTGTGAAATTCTCTTGTTGTTGGGTAGATGATCAGATATTGATCCAGGGCCTTAATGATAGCTCAAATTTCAAATTGTTCGAAAGAGTATCGAACCTGAGCAACCAGATAGATCTCGTCTTTCTGATTCTGGTGCCATGAACGGTTCGAAAAACCGACATCGTATGAAGGAGCTATCACAATTTGAAAAAGTCCAGTAAACTGCAAATTATGGACATTTGAGCAAGATTAATTTGGTTTTAAGCGCTAAACCTTTCCTTAAGTGCCTTTCTTAAAAGTGTGAATTAAACACATGCATAGTATTTGAAAAGTGGAAATTGGTATCTCGCATGCCCTAAAGGTGGGAAGCAGTATTCCTAAATTTCACACGATTACCCTTAGCGGGCGACACGTAGCATGGGAAAACTGCTTTTCTCGCGCGCTCTCAACTTGATATTGGTCATGCAAGATTACACAAGATTGCACGATAGCCGTTCGATTGGATGGGTCTCATTGACGGTGGATATCGGCCAAGCTAGTTGGCAAGCGGGTGACGTGATAGCCGTTGGATCGGATGGGATAGATCGACGGTGGAGATCATCTGGGTTAGTTGGTAAGCAAACGACGCGATATCCATTGGATCTGGAGAAGTGAGATCAATGGCACAGATTGAAGCGCTTGATAAAAGGGAAAGTCAAAGAAGGATCAAGTGGGATTGATCGATGGTGGAGATTCCGCTAAGTAAACAGTCCCACGTGGTTGCCGATTAATATGACCGCCAGCCTTATCCCTAACTGCCGGGATTATACCGCTACATATATGCGCTAAACCATTGATGTAATGGCTCACCTCCAACATTCAGCTTGGTGGAGCACCTAAACTTAGAGGTTATGCTAAGTTTAACAGGATATAGGTGCATTTCACCAAATTTGGTGGAGTATCCCTAGGGGATATTAATTAAATGCACTCCAAGAGCAGATTTTCATCTAGAGAGCCAGAGAGCAAAAGAGAGACAGATAGAGTGAAAAAATAGGCTAGCTAGGCTAATTGGAGCCTTCTGAAGCCAATGGAATAGTCTAGAGAAGTTGAAGAAGTCATTTTCATGGAGATTTTCATCCAGGGAGATGTTGGAGCTTAGGGCCACCAGGAGTTGGAGGTAGTTGTAAGAGCTACCAGTACTTGTTCTCAGTGAATCAATAGTAATTCTTGACTGCAATGAGCCTTCTTAATCCATTGTATGGATTTGTAGAAGCATTTGAAGACTTCTAAAGGCTGAGATGCTCTAGGGAAGTTTAAGGCAACCCAGTGCCAACCGTGGAGGAAGGCCTAGTTTGGGGATGTAGTGCTCATTTTGAGCAAATGTTCAGTCTATTTTCGGTGTCTGATATGTGCTAGAGATAAGAGATGAAGTTTTAGTGACAGTTAAAGAATTCTGAAGGAGTTAGTGCCATCAAGAAGCTCCAGGTAGCTCAGAGCACTAATTGAAGGAATCAAGTCTAAGGGAGTTTAGATCTGTTTGTAGAGTGATGATAGCCATGACAAGGATATAGATGGTTTTCTAAGCCTATTGGTTCAGTTTAGTAACCTTTGGAGTTAAGTGTGGAACTTGTAAAAGAAACTTTGCCATAATCCCAAAGAGCCAAGTCAAGATGACAAAAGCTTAAGGAGATGTAGCCCATGATATTTGGGCAAACTCCTAGATTAAATTTGCTGTTATGTGTGGTCATTTATTTCCTGCATTATATGAATGTTATATGTGATTAATATCAACATAAAAAATTGGACTTAAAGCACTTCAACAGTTAAAATAAAACATACACCTGTTTCAAGTATTTAATTCCGCAAATGTCATATATAAGCTAGATAATTTATTTGTTAAACTGAATGGGAGGTTCTTGTAAGCATAACAAGTTATCAAACCCCCATTTCAGATCAGGTGGTATCATAGCATGGTTGCTTGATTGACAGAGCAAGGTTGCTTGATTGGCAAAGCAATAGGTTGCTTGTTTGACTTGAAAGGTGTTTAAACAATATAAACAATTTGACTGTTTGTAAACTGACTGCTGTTTGAGTTTGCAAAGGTGAAGGGAAAGCTATTGATAGCTAAGCTATGGAAAGGAAAAGAAGGAAGAAGAGCTGAAGGAATTCTCCTTACCCAAAGGACCTCAAGGCAACCCTTGAAACACAAAAGGGTTTGTTTGCAAAAGGCTGCTTGAATAAGAGTTTGACTCTACAACCATTAGTTCTTTGAAAGCTTTGTGAATTTTGTTGAAGTTATTTTGTTCATTTCTACGATGACAACTTCTACAAGTGAGTTTTCAAAATCCTCCTCCTTCACGATATTCTTTGATGAAGACATGAAGTGAGACTTGTTCATCATGATGGATATGGTGAAACAAATGTATGAGGATGAAAGGAAGAGCACCAAACTTCGAGAGCAGTTGAATTCCATGAAGGAAGAGAAGCAGTTGACTTTTGACAAATTGCAGGAAATGGAGAGCCAACTTCATATTGAAAATATGAACCTAGAAAGGATGCATGAGTTGGAGACACAACTCCTTGTTGCCAAACAAGCCATAGTCAAGCATCAGTTTGAATAAGAGGTAAACAATCCTAGTTTGTCTTCAATTTCCTCTAGGAATGTTTATGGTTCTTTTGAAAAACATACAAGAGGCATAGGGTCCAAGTTTATGTTGAAAATGGGCTATGAAGGAAAAGGATTGGGAAAACATGCACAAGGAATTGTTGAGCCAATGATGGTTGAGGAAAGGCCTAAGTATTTGGGTCTTGGCTATGGACAATCTTCTGGAGAAAGTTCCAAAGCAGCCATGAAGGAAATTGAAACAATTCCTAGAAGGAGTTTCATTTTAGGCTCTCTACCTCAAGTTTGTAAACATACTTTGCAAGAAGAAGGTGTTCATAAGCATGCACTCGAACAAGGGAGTTGTGAAAACTCTAAAATCATTGAAGAGATTGTTGGTGTTCCGAAGGGAGCAACTTATTCATTCAATTCACCTTCTCATGAAGGCAACAAAGGTGAAAGAGAAAGGTATAAATCTGATTTCAATCACATTTCTTTTGATTATGTAAAGCATGGTAAATTTCCACATAAGCATTGGAAAAAAATTGCATGTTCCTTTTGTGGTTTGGTTAACCATAGTGTTTCTAGATGTTGGAAGAAAATGGCCACATACAAGAAACTTTTGAAGAAAAGAAGGCAAGAAACCAAAGGTCCATTGGACAAGGAAAATTATGCTGTAAAGAGGATGAACATGTGTTGCAATTATTGCCATAAGCAAGGACATATTGCTGAAAAGTGTTGGATTTTGAATCCAACAATGCTTCCACGAAATTTGAAGAAGGTGGAAAAAGAAAATGGAAAGAATGGAAAGGAAGTTTCCATAATTGATGTGTTTCAGGATGATTCACATGTTGATGTCGATGTGCAGTTAAAGGAAGCACCTTTAATGTGGATTGGTAAGAAATGGTTAGAATTATTATCCAATTAAAGGTTGCATGTCTTTTGATTTGATACATTTCTTTGCCAATGGAATGCAAGTTGTAGGGTTTTACCAAAAAGGTGAATGGAAAATTTGAGTATGAGACTCGCTTTATTTTAGCAAAATTATATTCATTTCAGCTTTGTAAGTACATTTACATATGACTGAGAATCTTTCACTTATGATTGTGCTTGAGAGAAAGTTGAAGAATGGAATACATGCATGAGAATGGTATGTATGAACAAAGGAATGTTGATGACTTCATTCTATTTGAACATGTATGTGTAATTGACTTGATGGTCGATTGCTTTGTTTAAACATGCATGCAATGTCATATTGTGATGCAGGAGCATTCTTCAAAACTTATAAGACCCATGAGTCTTAGTTCACATTTACTAAAGGGAGTGGGTTCCCTTAATCATTTTATTTATTTTCCTAAGTTTAGTTGAGTTGAGGGGATTTTAATTGTAAATTTATCTATGGAGAATATGTCGTGAATGTAGAGATATTAGAGAAAATTGATTAATCCTAGGAAGAGTGAGGATTTGAGGGATTTAAATGATTAATTTTGGATTCTGTTTGAGAAAAGAGTGGAGATGGAGAGATACTTTGGGAGAGAGAGAGATTGTTGGATTTGAACTAAATTGGTTCATGAATATGTTTTTATATAAATTTTGATCTTTTGAATAATTCGAGAGGTTAGCTAGATATTAGCTAGAGGCTAGCTATGGGTTAGAGAGCTAGAGGATAGTAAGAGCAAGAGTGAGGAGTTAGGAAGAGTAGTAGATGGATTTTATGGAAAAGAGCTGAAACAGTCGAATGTGACTGTTTTCCTTGTAAATATTTTATAAAAATACCAAAACAGTGTGAATTTGTATATATCATGTGTGGGAATTTGTGTCTATATGTGTCTTAATAGGCTTATGGTGCATTGACTGTAAATATAAGAAATACAGTGGAATTTTTGTGTTGAATAGCATGAATGACTAACGAAATTTCCTTTACAGGATTAGTATTTAATTGTCTAATAAAACCTGTGTATAGGCATGTAGAGATTGAGATTTCCCTTTTAAATGGATGGAGGGATTAGCCAGAAGCGAGTGCAATTGGTTTTCACAGTAGATAGAGGAAGATTGAGAACTATCTTCTATAGTGGAGGGTGCAGGATTTTTCTCAAGGATTGTAAAGAGATAGTGAAGGGTGAAAGAACAGTGGAGATTAAGTCACATCGTTGAAAATGGAGGATGGACGACTCATATTAAAGCGCATATTGCATGTTAAATCGGTCAACACTTCACAAGTCAGCAGTCAGCGACGTTTATGGTAAGTGGTATCTCACATGGGTAAGAAAGTGGTAACCGATATTTCTAAATTTCACGCGATTAGCCTAAGTGAGTGACATGTAGCACACGATGGAAAAGGAAAACCACTTTTCTCGCATGCTCTTGACCAAATATCGATTGTGCTAGAATCTGCATGAGATTGCGCGATAGTCGTTCGATTGGACGGGTCACATCGATGGTGGAGATCGTCCGGGCTACTTGGCAAGCGAACGACGCAATAGTCATTGGATCAGCACTGAACCAACAGTGGAGATTGTGGCGCTGGAATAAAGAGGGGGACACGTGTTGGCTCAGTGCTTAATTTATGGTATAAAGTTCTATTATGGGTATTCACATCGGGAGGTCCCACAAGCCATGTAGAAAAGGGTTGCAGAATATTTTGTTTAATAGAATTAATTTAGAGGAAAAGTTTTCGCTTATAGAATTGATTGATGATAATTTGGAGTAAGTTTGAAGGGAGGTTTCCTTTTAACCCATAGTAATATATTAATGATTAATCACCTAGAATCAGAGCATTAACCTAGGTTATACAGTGGGGTTTAGTGTTAACCTTACATGATTGTTGGGTTAAAGTACTAGCTCTGCATCATTTTGGTATCAGAGCAGAGACTAATTCTCTGTGGAGATTGGTGAAAGATTGAATTTTATTCTAAAAATGTGTATAATTGCATCGGTAATAGATTAAGATATAGAGGGATATGATTGGAAAGGAATTGGTGTTGGGAGATCAAAATACAAGATTTTATGCAGAGAAGAATTCTGAAATGTTACAGGCAATGAAGACTTCAGTTGGTTCATTCAAGATAGACTCTGGAAAAGGGATTTTAGGAAGACAGGATTAGGAAGGATCTTGTAGGTTTTAAAACTTCAATGATGTATGTAGGTGAATGCAAGTAGCAGGTAATGAAGTTTCAGCCAGGTAGCTGTGACAAAGGAGCAAGTGAAGGAATTGCAGCAGAGATACTGTAAGGAAATAAAGTGAATATGGATGTACTCAGCAAGAATAGAAATTCAATTGAAAGAAGAACTGAAGTGCAGACAGTGAAAAGTAAAGTAGCATGTGTATTGCCAAGCCAGTGAAAGGTTAAAGAGATAGACCATCAGGTATGAGTTGTATTTTGATGTTGGTTCATTTTAATGTATTTTGATGTAGCAACAACACACAATAACAGACCATGTAGAGAAAGGGAGGAGTTGTGTTAGTGGTAGTGAACCTAAATATTCCAGCTGAAAGTTGGATAGGGAGGACAATTAAACTATTCTCAAGAGAAGGCGAGTTGAGGATATAAGCCTAAAGAGAGCAAAAGAGAGTGCTTAAGAGGTTCCAGAGATAGAGGACCAGTGCTTGCCAAAAGACCAAGTCCAGAGAAGGGGATTGGTGAGGTAAGTGACAACAGGGAGGACTTGCTGTTGCAAAGGCTTAGTGCAACTCATAGTGAGTGAGGAACTCATAGAGATAATGAGGAAATGACTACTGATAGTCATAATAGGGGTTCAAAGAGAAGCCACAACGAAAGAAAGAAATATGCCAAGGAAAATGGAAAAGGAGAGGAGATGAGTCAAGAGATATTTGACAGAGACATTGCAGAATTGAAAGCAAGTGTGGATGCCATAATAATGCTGCTAGAAAAATGTGAAAAGGACCAAAGTTATGGTTGGACTATGAAAAGAAAGAAGATAAAGTGGAAGCTATTGCAGAAACAGATAAAGAGGAGAATGTATATCAAATTAAGAGAAGAACTCAGAGCAGCTGAGTTAGAGATGGAAGATGACTATTATAGACCTGAGAAAGAAGATTACCTTGTTGAGGAAAGAATTATGAATGATTTTCTTAACTATTGGACAAGTTCGGATCAGTAGAGAGATGTAATGATTGAGACATCAAAGAAAGAGGAGCCTAGTATTTTTGAAATTGATGATTTGTGTATGTATGTAGGTGATGAACAACCTTTAGAAGATATGTTTATGCAGGTTGTTGAAGAAATGAAACTGTTAGAAGAGATGGATGTAACAAAACAGTTCTTGATTGAAAATGTATTCAAAGACACTAAAGATGGACAAATGTTGAACACTACTAAGGAAGCTGAAGATGATGAATCTAGTAAGACTTGACAAAAAGATGACAAATGACCTGAAGACAAAAGGAAATTGCAGATTGCAAAAGGAGAAGTAGAAAAGAGGTATGAAGATAACCTTATGACAGGAGCAAAGAAGAGTATATGTGCAGTGCAAACACTTGAGGTAATGGGATTATCTCTTCAATTTTTATTCAAAAATTATGAACGTGTATTGATAGTTAATGGACAAGAAATTATCTTGGGAGGATATAATGAAGCATTAATGGAAAGGAATCTTACCAAAGAGTGTACTATGGAAGATAGCAGAACAAAGATTTATAAAGAGAATTCAACTCAAGGAGGAACAGTTAGTCTAGAAAAGGCTATGAAGAGGAGAGGAAAGGAGGACATCTAAGAACTTAAGAATAGGTTGGCAGAGGCTGGTGCACAATAGAAATTTGAAGACAATGTTATTTGTACAAATTCCAAAAAGAGTAAAGGTGAATGTAATCAACAAACTGAAAATAGACAGGCAATCTCAGAGGATGAAGACAAGGATGCTTTCATGAACTATGCATATGCAGTGAGCAGCAAAGGAGTTCAATGGAATGTGATATTCATGGTGTTGACAATAATTTTTATTGTTGTAAAAGGGACGTTACAGTGGAATGAAAAATCTATTGTATATGGTGATTTTGTTTCCTGTATAGAAACAAAGAGAACTTTAGGTTCTAAAATAAGAGATTGGTAGATTTTGGTTGAAAAGGAAGGGGCATGGAAAAGGCAATGTAGTGGCTTAAAGATTTGTAAGGAAGAAACACTGTTGAGGAAAATTAATTACGTATCATTTAATTGTAAACCTGGGGGTTTCGTAAAACTTGTGAAGCATGTGTGCACTGTATATTTAGAAATTAACTTTCAATTTAGATCAATCTAACTACGAAACCAAATAATGACAAACCGAATTCACCTATTCTAATTCAACACTCAATTCAAAAGAAATTATAGTACAACGTGCATAATTGAAATCTTAATCTTTCAATCTTGCAGGAACTAAAAAGCACACCACTCTTTCAAAAATTAAAGAAAAAAAATCATTCTTAACCTCTCACACAGGAAAAGATATGAAAGAAAATAAAAACAAATGCTCTTAACTTCTAGGCAGAAAGAAAATAAAAACACTCACTCTTAACCTCTCACACAGGAAAAGATATGAAAACAAATAAAAACAAATGCTCTTAACTTATAGGTTAAAAACAAATAAAAACAATCACTCTTAACCTCTCACACAGTAAAAGATATGAAACAAATAAATCTTAATCTATGAAACCAATAAATCTTAATCCATGAAAAACAATAAATCTCACACATTGTAGGTGGCCAATCCATAATTATGAGAGATGGAAAGCTAAGAGGCTCCAAATGCAAGCATAACCAAATCAAGGTGAACATCACTCATGAGCATGGTGCCAAATCCAAATTCTATATTCAAAACATGAGCATTTCCCAAACTTTACACATGCCTTTCAAAGGAGAAGGCTCTCCTATTTATACAAAAATATAAGAAGCTACCTCATTAATGGAGGTCCATTATTCTCTCCCTAGATCCCTAGAAAATCTCATAGAGTTACAACTTAAATAGGTAATGATGAGACACATATCCTCTTTGACCTTTATCCAAATATTCTTCCATATCTTGAAGATAATTTGAATTTGAGCATTGGAGGCCACATAAGGGTGCCTTGAAAGCTTCCAAATGACCTACACATGTCATGAAACTCAAGCCACTTTTAAGTATTAGCAAGTATATGTCATTTTTCTAAGTTTTAACCATTTAATTCACTTATAATACTAGAAATCATTAGCTTTTGGAAAACACAAATGGAACCCATATAATTATGAAAATGGAAGCTAATGAAAGGTTATATGGTCATGGAGTTGTGACATGTGAGTGAAATGGTGGTGATAAAGGTGAAAGTGGATGATATTTTGAATACATTTTGGAGACTCTACAAACACGAAGAATGAAAAGGAGTGTGAAAGGAAGGAAGGCCAAAGAGAAGAGCAGAGAACAAAATTCAGAAATTAGACAACATTTAGAACAAAGTGAAGACAAATAAGACTTTTCAAGACAAGACAACATGACAAGTTTGGCATGTCATATGAATATCAAGAGAATGACAAATAAATAGTCCCACGCAGTTGCCAATTAATATGACCGCCAACCTTATCCCTAACCGCCAGGATTATAACGCCGCATATGTGCGCTAAAGAGTTGATATAACAGCTCATCTCCAACAGTTATCCTGGTGGAGTGGCTAAACTTAGGGGTTATGCTAATTTTAACTAGAGATAGGTGCAGTTCACCAAATTTGGTGGAGTATCCCTAGGGGATATTGATTAAATGCACTCAAGGAGCAGATTTTCATCCAAAGAACTAGAAAGCAAAAGAAAGACAGAGAGAGTGAAACAAGAGGCTATCTAGGCTAATTGGAGCCTTCTGAAGCTAATGGAATAGTCTAGAGAAGCTGAAGAAGTCATCTTCATGGAGATTTTCATCCAGGGAGATTTTGGAGCTCAGGGACACCAAGAGTTGGAGGCAGTTGTAGGAGCTACAAGTACTTGTTCTCAGCGAACCAACAATCATTCCTGACTGTAATGAGCCTTCTGAATCCATTGCATGAATTTGTAGAAGCATTTGAAGACTTTTGAAGGAAAATATGCTTCAGGGAAGTTTAATGCAGCCAAGTGCCAACCATGGAGGAAGGCCTAGTTTGGGGATGCAGTGCTCATTTTGAGCAAATGTTCATTCTATTTTTGGTTTCTGATATGTGCCGAAGACAGGAGATGAAGTTTCAATGACAATTAAAAAATTCTAAAGGAGTTAGTGCCATCAAGAAGCTCAGGTAGCTCATAGCACTGATTGAAGGAATCAAGTCTAAGGGATCTTAGATCTGTTTGCAGAGTGATGATAGCCATGACAGGGATATAGATGGTTTTCTAAGCCCATTGGTTCAGTTCAATAACCTTTGGAGTTAAGTGTGGAACTTGTAAAAGAAACTTTGCCATAATCCCAAAGAGCCAAGTCAAGATGACAAAAGCTCAAGGAGACGTAGCCCATGATATTCGGGTGAACTCCTAGATTAAATTTGTTGTTATGTGTAGTTGTTTATTTGCTGCATTATATGACTATTATATGTGATTAATATTAGCATAAAAAAATGGACTTAAAGCACTTAAATAGTTAAAAGAAAACATACACCTGTTTCAAGTATTTAATTCCTCAAATGTCATATATAAGCTAGATCATTTATTTGTTAAATTGAGTGGGAGGTTCTTGTATGAATAACAAGTTATCAAACCCCCATTTCAGATCAGTAGAAGTGCAAATTTCTCTTGTAGTTGGGAAGAAGTGCGAAATTCTCTTATTGCTGGCATAAGTGCAAATTTCTCTTGTAGCTGGGTAATGGTATGAAGTATGTTTCTGGGAAGCTGAAGTGAATGCTATTTTGGGGAAGTCTAAGGAGACAAGGAAAATCAAAATTTTGGTCTCTCTCTCTCTCTCTCTCTTTGTTTCATGCCCTAGATTAGGAGATCAAAGTCTTCCAAGTTTCACTATTTCCGAAAGATGTCAGTTACTGTAAGTTTTTGGGAAGAGGTCAAAATTTTGGGAGGATGACTTGGTGTGGAGGGAAGGTCTGGTGAAGGTATAGGGTAAAGAGTATCAAATAATACTATTGAAAGTAAGAATTATCTTGACTGGGTTTTCCCCTCGAGGGGGGTTTTTCCCTGACATGTGCTTGCATATGGTGTCTATTTTTTTATGTGCTACTGCTTTTGGTAATTGCTTGATGAACTAAATAAAGAATATATAAAGAATCATAGTAATAAGAAACATCACAAGTAATTATCAAGATCAAGAAAATATTTACTTCCTTTCTGATTTTCTAACATGGTATCGGAGCTTTGGTGAAGAAGGAGGAAAAAGGAAGTCTCACACACTTGATCCATTCATAGGTACTATCCCAGGGAATGAGTCTATTACATTCAAGGAGGATGTCTAACTCAATCAAGGGTGAGAAAAAACTTGAAGGAGCGTCTAACTTTAGATCTTGGAAGAAGAGGATTGACCTAATCCTTGAGAAGATAAGGTGTTGGATTTGGTAGAAGGAAATGTAAAGAAGCCTACAGAAGAAGCTGGTGATGCCGACAAAGAAAAGTTCAAGGATTTAGAATTGGTGGCAATGAATCTTATGGTAAAAGGGATAAAATACAATCTTGTCCCATTCATAGTTAACATCGATCATGCTCAAGAGATGTATGAACCCTTGTCAAAGTTGTTCACTATTAAGAACATTGGTCAAGTAGCAAGTTTGAAGAATGACCTGAGGACTACTAAGATGACTAAAGAGGATACTCTGACAACCTTCTTTGTGAATATAGCTAGACTCAGGGATGATCTCTTGGCCATCGATGAAATTGTTCCAGACAAAGAACTTGTGATCACTTCCCTATTAGTATTGCCACCCTCTTGGGGTGCATTTGCTGCAGGTCTCAATAGTTGGAAGGTAGCTCCCACTTTTGAAGAATTATGGAGCACCTGTAGTCAAGAATAATTAAGGATCTAAATGGTTGCCAATATTGAAGGAGTATCAAATTCTTATGTTTCTCATCATAAAGGAAAGATATCAAAGGGATTGAGGAAGAAATTTGACATGTCCAAGATAGAGTGCTACAAATGTCATAAGAAGGGTCACTACAAAAGTGATTGTCCTCAGAATCCAAAGAATAAGAAGAGAGGAAGGGATCAATCCAACCTTGATGTATAAGGAGACTCAAAGAAAGTCAAGCTTGAAGAACTCAAAATTAGGGAGTTACACTATTAAGTCCTTTGCTTGTATCTTTACATATCTTGTTTTAAATGTTTTAGAATTTATAGGTATTTAACATATTTTGGAAAAGAAATTTTTGTATTATTTTTATAAGTTTGTAGGTATCCCTCAAGCTTTGGAGGGAGCCCCAAACAACTCCCAAAGATAAGTATCTCTTGTATTTTCGGTTTGGGGTTCATGTACTCATTTAGTTTTGATTATATTAAAAAATAATCACCTTTATCCCTCTATTGTCTTGGTTAGGGAAAACATCTGCAAGAAGGAGGATCACTCAAGACAAGGTTAGTCAAGAAACAAAGGTATGATTTGAATAAATTAATTGAAAGGATTATTCATTTGATAATCGATTACTAACTTTGTTGTGACTAGATGTATTGTTTATTATTGATTCATGTTTTGGTGATTCATTTCTTGATAAATATACCCACCCCGCTCTTAACTGTTTTGGTAGAACCCTAGACAGGTTTTGGAAAAACCTAACCAAAGGGTATGCTAATGTGAATGTATAAAATACTAATTTTCTTAGGGATATTGTGAAATGTTATTTGAAGTTTTATTGATGATAACATGTTTGGGAATTTGGTATGATTAGGAAATCCTAACTTGTTAGGGTTGAGTGATAAGGTCTAAAATCCGAGAACCTTTGAAGTTTTGGTTATGTTGAGTTTACTATGTTTCTACATTAGAACCATAGCTCATTAGGATTTGGTGGAATGTGTGAGCAAGGCCCTTATATTGTATTAGAAATGTTTTCCTTGGTATGGGTTCGTTTGTCTGATCAAACCCTAGTGAAATCAAGATGGTTGGGTGTATAAATCTTATTGATATTTGTGAAGTTGGGTATGACTAACACATGATATGAAATGTATTTGCATGATGATGAAATCTAGGCATATATAGATATGTCCTTTTGGTTGGAAACCCTAGCTTGGTCTAGGTCATATGTATTAATGTTGTTGGACATATGACATGCTTGTGGATGATTATGAATTCCTAGATATATGGATTAACCTAGTTATTGATAGTCATAAGTCTTAGAACTTAATGAGAGTCCTTGTTTTAGGATTTAATGATAGTCCTTGTCTGAGATTCTAGGATGATGATATTATGAAATTTGGGTTTTATAGCTAAATCCTAGTGAAGTTATATTGTCTAGTATGTGTGATATAACAATATTATATTTGTTTAGATGATTGTTAGAAAATGCAAAATCTAGGGTTTTGCAGTTAAATCCTAGTAGTGACATTGTCTAGTGTGAAATGTAATGCTCTGGGATCTATGCATGTAATGATTTTTGAGATTGTGGAAATGGAATTCTAAGGTTTTGGAGTTAAACCTTAGTCAAAGTAAAATCTTTGAAATATGATGATTTCAGATTTGTGTAAAATTGCTGAGATTGTGAAATTGGAATTCTAGGATTTTGGAGTTGAACCTTATTCGAAGTAGAAATATCTAATATATGATGACTATATGATAATTTGAGATTTGTGAAAGACTGTTGAATTTTGAATTTTTTGGTTGAGATTGATGAATGATAAAAAATCTAGGGTTTGCAACTAACCTTGGTGATAGTTGGTCATGTTAGTGACTATTTGATGGTTGATTGAAAATCTAGGGGTTTGGAACTAACCCTAGTGGAATTTGGCCAGGTTAATGACTAAGGTATGATTGACTTTGATTGACTCTTTTGTACAAAGTCTAGTATTTGTATGAATTCCCAGGGAGAAGTCTAACATATGTGTTTTGAAAGGTTGTTAGATGCATTTTAGATCTATATTTGTGTGAATTGTTTCTAGGGTTTACTATATGTTGTAGTAAGGTATGTATTACCTTTGGAAGACACATTGAAACCCTAGATGGAATGAATGTTGTTATGAAGTAATCCAGGGTGTATAACAAAGTCCTTAGCAAGATGTTGAAGAATATATGTATCTTGTTTGTAATTCAGTTTGGGTATATGATATGTATAAATATGAAATGCTTCTGTGATTCTGATATGGCTAACATCATGCTTCTATAGATTTGGTTGTACTTGGTATTGAATTTGTGTAGGTACAGTATCTTCAATTTGGTGAAGATGTTCATTGATGTGGTAAGCACGATGGGGATGATAATAACTCTAATGAAATGGTTGGAAGCCATGAAATATTCTCTGATGATGAAAATGAAGAAGATGATCTCTCAGAGGATGCATGACTAGAATAAATCTCCCTAAGATCAAGAGGGATTTCGGATAAAAAGGTGCTTAACAGTTGACAGGGAGGGCATGGATTCATATTAATTGAAGAATGAATTTCAGAGGATATGTTGCTACATGTGAAGTAGGAATTAAAAAATATGATTGAGGAATATTCTATCAAATATTCGGTTGATAGTCCAACTATGGAAAGTTGAGAAGCAACATCTGTTGTTTGTAAGACCCCGAAGGTTTGTATTTGATTATGTACATGCAAAAGTATATTATTGATTGGGGTTGTGTTTGTACAGGTGAATCTCTTGAAGGATTTGATAGAATGCTGGTTATCAATCAATTTGATTAGGAGAGATTGGCCATTCTTGATCTATTGGATCAAGGGGTGTTTAGGCTTTGTGAGTGAAGCATTGCATCGGAGGATATATGGCCAACACATTGTGTTGATGTCTAGAAGTTGGAAAGGTGGTGTTGATCAAAGAGCTTTGTTTTGGATACACAACTATATTTTTGGGTTGATGGTTAGAAAGTAAGCCTGAGGGTACCTAAAGGGGCTGAAATCTTGAGTCCATCTTAGTCCCACCTGGATAGATTTCCTTGGTCAGGTATACTGTCCGTGGCATTGCAGTGACTAAATTATTGAGTGACTATTTGGATGGATTTCCCTAGACAAGAATCTATTCCATGGCATTGCAGTGCCTAAAGTTGTTCATAGTTCATATAGTTTGAGATCTTCTATTATATATGTACATTATGAATAACTCCCTAGTTAAGAGGGAGTGTTGGAAAATGTAACTATGTTTAGTCTTCAGTAATATACTTGTCAAAAGAATAAATAAAAATATTTATTGTTATTATTATTTATGTGACTTATTAAAGCATGGGTTTCATGCTTGGGTCACCATGTTTAACGTCAAAGTCCCCATTGAGGACTTCTAGGATTTATTTTGAGTCTATAGAGTTATTGTACATTTAAATAGACCTTTCTTGGGCTTTTGAATCATGTAAAATGGTCAAGTATTGAGTCAATTATGAGTTATGGAACATCCACACCATGTCATCCTAAGATAAGATCAAGTCGGCCTAAGGACCCTATTTGACCCCACAAGAAGCCTATAAAAGGAAGGTCATCAAATTCATTTGGAGCATCATTCTCTCATCAAGTTCAAAATCTCTTATAGCTAGGAAGAAGTGCGAAATTCTCTTGTTGCTGGGTAGAAGTGTGAAACTCTCTTGTAGTTGGGAAGAAGTGTAAAATTCTCTTGTTGCTGGGAAGAAGTGTAAAGTTCTCTTGTAGCCGGGAAAAGGTACGAATTCTGTTGCCGGGAAGTTGAAGTGAATGTGAGTTTGGGGAAGTCTAAGGAGATAAGGAAAATCAAAATTTTTGTGTGTGTCTCTCTCTTTGTTTCGTGCCCTAGATTGGGACATCAAAGTCTTCCAAGTTTCACTATTGTCAGAAGCTGTTAGTTTTCGTAAGTTGCTACATAGTCGAAGTTGCAGGGAAGAGGTTGAAATTTTGGGAGGCTGACTTGGTGTGGAGGGAAGGTCTCGTCAAGGTCTAGGGTGAAGAGTCTCAAAGAATACTATTGAAAGGAAGAATTATATTGATTGGGTTTTCCCCTTGAGGGGGGATTTTCCATGGCATGTGCCTACATCTAGTGTTTATAGTTTTATGCACTGCTGCATTTAGTAATTGCTTGATGAGCTAAAGAAGGAATATATAAAGAATCATAATAATAAGAAACATCACAAGTAATTATCAATATCAAGAAAATCTTTACTGCCTTTTTGATTTTCTAACACTAGAGAGGGGGCGCCAAAACCATGCCTTGCTCTTATTCAACCTGTAGGGCTTCCTGCACTCCATGAGAGGAAGATTCTTTAAGAATGCCTAATGTGCCTGATTCCACAGTGACCTCTATGTTGTCCACTTTGAAACTCAAAGTATCCATCCTTTTTTTA
Source organism: Pinus tabuliformis (assembly GCA_031772625.1). Lineage (NCBI taxonomy): Eukaryota > Viridiplantae > Streptophyta > Pinopsida > Pinales > Pinaceae > Pinus > Pinus tabuliformis. The sequence goes on along the minus strand of CM062807.1, from coordinate 993,046,994 downwards.
AATTATTATTTTTAAAAATAGTACTATTAATGGTTCGTAGGGGTAGCTCAATTGGTGATCATCATGTTATGAAATAGTATGTAAATCATGAGGTTCAGGGTTCCAAACCCCCGTGGGTTAAGCCAACAAAAACACACACACACACACACACTAATATTAATAATAATTTCATTAACAAGCCTAAACTAATTAATAATATTTATTTAATTAATTAACCAATTTTAAAACTAAATAATTATTAATAAATCTCCTCACTAACTAAATAAAAGTTCCAATTAATAATAAATTATAGCAATATTAATAAATTTGACCTAATTAATTTTTAATATTTATGGACCATTAATTAACTATAATTTTTATTTAATAACAACAAAACTATCAATAATCTCTCAAACACACATAAAACTTAAGTAATGTTGATATTATAAATATATTAAAATTAATATTTAAATAATATTATTAAAAACAACAATTATAACATTAATATCAACAATAATATTTTTAGTATTAATACTTTATCACTTAATAATTAAGTAAACCTTAAATTAACAAGATTAAAGTAATGAATACTATCAATAATATTTAATTGTCAATTGGTTTATCTCAAGTGGTTGGGAAGAATGGTTATTTCCCCCCCCCACCTAGGTTCAATTCCTTGCGAGTGACATGAAAATGATAAATATTGTTGTAATAACTTTGTGCTTATAAGCATTGTTGTATTCACCCTCATTATTTCCCTTGGGTTGAGAGAGAGGATGATTTCCCTTAAAAATATCAATAAAATTTAATTAAATAATTAATTAATATTAATATCTTCCATTTTTAACCTAACTAACTATTAATAGATATGACCAAGCTAGCTACCACTTATAATTAATAACAAATAAGTTAAAATTTTCAATGGTTCTTAGCTCGAGTGGTTGAGATGGTGGTTTTCCAACCCATCCATCTGGGTTCAAGTCTCTAGTGACATGGCCCGTTATAGTAATGTTGAAAGGATAGGTGTGTCAATGGATTTTGGGATAATAGGATGCATTAAATAAATCTCATTCATGGTACTCATCAATGGGGCTTCTTCAAGGTTCTTTCAAAGCATTGAGGGGGATTCAACAAGGATTTCCCCTTTCTCCATTTCCATTCCCATTGGTAGCCAAGGGGATAAGTAGGGTGATGGCTCGAGATAGGAGCAAAATATATCTCAAAGGAGTCAAGGTGTCTTGGTCGAAAGTTTTATCTCACCCAATTCTTTTGAAATAAAAAGCCTATTATTTTGAAGACTTTCACCTAATATCCTATTGCAACATCATTTATAAAGTAATTTTCAAGCTTTTAGCCAGTAAGATCAAATTGATTTTGAACAAGGTTATTTATAAAGAGTAGTTTGTGTTCCTTCAGAAAAGAAAAATCCATGATGTAATAACCCTGGTCTAAGAGGCTCTTCATACAATTTCTCAAGAAAAAAAGGGCCTTTGCATACAAAATTGATCTATCCAAATCTTATGATCAGGGAATTTGGATGTATATCAAGCTCATTTTGACTCAACTAGGGTTAACTGTGTTATTCATAAACTAGATAATGGGATGCATTCGTTCAATCTGATTCATGGTAATCATCAATGGGGAATCTTCAAGGTTCTTTTGAGCATAGAGGGGGATTCAAAAAGGATGTCCCCTTTCTCCATTTCCATTCTGTTGGTAGCCAAGGGGCTAAGTAGGTTGACAGTTCGAGATAGGAGCAAAATAGAGCTCAAAGGAGTCAAGGTGTCTTGGTCAAAATTTTTATCTCACCTTAAATTTGTGGATGATGTTTTTCTCTTGGTGTTAGAGTCCAACCCAAACCCCTTTATTTATGTAATAAGCCCAAGCGGCCTAGTCAGAGTCATAGTTAGTTAGTGAGTCAATAAAGCCCATAAGTGGTTATCCACATTAATAATAATTGTAAGTGGTTGAACTGCTTTATAGAAAAGGGACCACAATTAGTTATAAATGGGCCACAGTCAATAAATAAAGTGGTTAACCCATATTCTGCAAGGGACCACTAGTAGTTAGGGTTTTGTATGTCATAAAACTATAAATAGTCGTTGATAACAAGTAAAGAATCATCAAGTCTTACTATAATTGAGCTCTGCTCTGTTGGAGGTTTCCCCCTTGAAGAGGCAAGTGAACATTGTATTGTTCTTATGAATAATAAAATATATTTGTAACTTGTCTCAATTCATGTGATATTTATGTGTTTCAGGCTATATTGTTTCATATTTCTGACATTCTGGTTTTCTCGCAGGTCAAGTGCATAATAAGTGGTATCATAGCATTTTCCTAGGCCAACTATACCTCTAATTTTCGTAGAATTGTTTTTAGGCTAGAGACATGTTCTGATGTCTTTGAACCATGGGATCTGTTGTTGAGCACATAAACCTTCAAATTTGGGGAGGCATGCACACAGGAATTACAAGAGGTGGTAATGCTTGTTGGACTCCCTTGTAAAACTTGTGGGTACCCCTTGGAGTAGTATTGCATTAGAAAAACCATGCATACACTGCACTTCCACATACCCTTAGGTATATCGGAAGCCCACCCCAGGGTAACTTGAAACTTAACCTTAGATAAAATGTCGACTATCTTGCTGCTACAATACACTAAGAACAAAAATCGAGGAGATTACTCGCACGTGCAATAGGGTAGTCGGATAGTACGACTAAGGGTATGATCGATCCTCCTTAGTTAGTGCTCTGAAAGATTGGGCTAAGTACTATTGTTAGACCCCTGTGTATATTATGATATGTAGAACATGATACCCCCTTGAGACCATAGTTCCCTCAACTATTTGAAGATTCCCCCATACCTTTTCATCTAGATAAAATCTAGTATTTGAGGTTCGTCCGATGCTGTCCATATCAAATTCAGTAGTTGGGGTCTTGTCGCGGTCGTTCAGATCAGATTCAATAGTTGGGGTTTTCACGGTGCAGATCAGACTCGTTGTGAAGTGAAGGCTTTGGCCGCCATAATCTAGATCGTATTTGGGTTTTCGTCACTACAGTCCAGGCCCAATTTTCACAAGATATTTGGCAGTATCAAACATTTTGGATTTCAACCACTACAATATTAAACAACTAGGAGTAAAACTCCTTTTGGAGTAAAAAAAATAAATATGGTGCCATCTCAAGATGCTTGAAAGAGACCTATCCCATAAGATTCAGGACGACGAGCTGATCACAATGGTACCATTCACCTATAAACCCCCAATTTTCATGCAGTCCCAAATTTTTCCTGACGCGACTTCAAGTGACCCACATCACTAGACTCCTAAGCTTGCCCTCTTTCCAACCATACTACTCTTAAGTAAGCTCAAAATTTTACCAGGGCTAGTGTATGTATGGTACTAGGTCTCAAGTTATGGTTGCAGAGAAGGTAGTGGAGAAAGTCGAAGCTCTTGAGAAAAAATCAATGTGCTCCAGGAATCCCTTAACAAAATCTCAGAAACAATGGCTTCCCTGTAGATGTCTCGTAAGCCCACAAGGGAGGAACATAGTGTGATGCACACGGAGAAGGATAATCCAACCATCACATGCATTTCCATGGAGGTCATTAATATTCAAGACATTGGACACCCAAGCTGGACATGTACAAATTTGATGCCTCTAACTCGACAGTATGGGTGGCGCAAGTGGAATAATATTTATGCCTTAAAAATATTTGGGAAGATGAAACTAAAATACATGTGGGAGCTCTTTACTTGGGGCAAGAGTGATGGCAGTGGCATAAGAAATGCTATCTAAGGAGGCTAATTTGGAACATGTTCTCAAAACCATTTGTGTCCACTTTGATTGGGAAGCTCACTTTCTAGGACATCTCACTAAGCTCAAGAAAATGAGTGTAGTATGGGACTACATTGTAGCCTTTGAACAATTGGTCATCCAGAATGAAAGACTAGGAGATTCATTTTACTTCGAATGTTTTATCAATGTCTTAAAGGAAGCTATCCAAGCCCATGTTAGAATGCGTTGCACAATGACTTGGTTGGAAGCATGCAATAAGGCCTTATAGTTAGAAGTCTCTTTAAATTCCCAATCCAATCAACCAAATTTATTCACACAAGAACGTCCCACACCAGTTACAGGCCCCACCCAAAAACTTAAATTTCAAAAAGTGTCACCAACAAAAATGGCCGAAAGAAGAAAACAAGGACTTTGCTACTTTTTTGATGACAAATACTCCCTGGGACATAAATGCAAGGAACCATAATTATTTCAAATTGATGCTATTGAAAAAAACTCCGCCAGTGAAGCTCCATCCACTAAAGTGACTAAGGAGGAAGAGGGTGAACCCCTAACAAACCCGAACATTGATACTCCAGCTATGCCAGATGAGCTGGTCATCTCACTCCATGCCTTGGCCGACAATTCTTCTCCCTAGACTCTCAAAATATGAGGTTTTATTAAACATCGAACAATAGTGGTGTTGATTGATAGTGGAAGAATGCATAACATTGTCCATAAGAGAGTAGCAAAAGCAACTCATTGTTTTGTCAGGGCGATATCTAATTTCCAAGTCATTATCACTGATGGGGGGACCATGAAATGTGAAGGCCACTATGAAAATATTAAGCTTCAAATGGGGGATTATCACCTCAAAGCCCACATGTTTGACATTAAAATGGGTGGTTGTGACATTTTCCTTGGTGCTGAATGGGTCTACACACTAGTCCCCATCACAATGGACTTCTAGGAGTTATATATGAGCTTTAAGCATAATGGTTGCACTTATACACTGTGGGACTCCAAGCAGGTGCTCGTACTATCATAATATTCCATGAAATGGAAAATATTTTAAAAAGGGGCCATCATGCCATAATAGCAAAATTTAATTGCATTCATGCCATTGAATCCACTCCTCCTCCCATTCGTCTCGATATGCAATAGGTATTAGATCACCACTAGCAAGTCTTTGAAAAAACTAAGAAGATCCCACCCTGTAAGGGTGAACATGATCATAACATCCCTTTGCTCCTAGGTACCCAGTTGACCAATGTCCACCCCTATTGATATAGCTTTTCCCAAAAGAATGAAATTGAAATAATCATTAAGGAACTCCTTGAAGCAAGTGTTATTCATCCAAACACCAACCCTTATTCATCTCTGATGGTCATGGTTCTAAAGAAACACGGTGAATGGAACATGTGTCCAGACTTTAGGGCCCTTACCAAGCTCACCATTAAGGATGAATTTCCTATCCCAGTAGTTGATGATCTTCTGGATGAATTGTATGGTGCCAATTTTTTTATCAAGCTCGACCTTTTCTCAAGCTATCACCAAATATAGATGAAGGATGTTGACATTCCCAAGAAAACCTTCCAAAATCATGAAGTTCATTATGAATTCCTAGTCATGCCATTTGGTCTTTGCTACCAACCATTTTGTGGGTGATATCCCTAGGAGATTTTTTTTCTCAAAGATGGTTCTCAGCTGGCAGCCAATAATCCCTTGTAGCCACCAAGTAGCTCATTGTGTCATTTCTCTACCACTTGAGCAAGCCATGTAGTCCCTTGCCCATCTTCCATGATCATATGTTTGAAGGTGGGCCTCCCGAACCTAAAGGTATGCCTTGTAATTTGGTAATTGAGTATTGTAGTTTGCTTATCATGGACACTTATGGGCATGAATTAAAGGGGGGAGGGGGGGTTCAACAGAAAGAATGGGTTAGGACTATGCCCCTGTCCCTTACACCCCTTTTGGATATTAACCTTTCATTCTAGTCCCATGGGATCTCTTTTACTGACCATTTGGCTTTAGGGATTGTATTTCAACAGAAACCTCGATTTTGGGTACATGGTATTTCTCCCTTATCCACTTATATTACCCCCCTTTCCACTCATTATTACCCCATTCATCATATCTCCCACTTGTGTCCACATTCGTCCACTAGGTCCTCATAGGGTTATCTCACCCATTCCCCTTGCCCACACCTTGTGTCTGGAATGATGCCCAAAGGTTGATGTAGCTAAAAAGAAAGATAAAAACACATTTGGCCACATTCAACAGGAAGATATACCACAAAATTCAAAAGATGGCCGAGAAAAACACATTTAACACATAGGAAAAATCCAATACATGAGATCTACCCCATCATCATAGCCATCACCCTGGTTCCTACAGGTTCTATGAACCTCCTTCATCATAAAGGAGCCCATGATTGTCCCATCGCCTAGTGGGAAATGAACCAACCTCCCTTAAAAGGGGCTATTCACTGCTATATCTTATGCATCATGCTCTTACCCCTTGAGCCCTGAGAAATTAATAAAAAAAATCATAAAAAGTAAAAAGGGCATATAAAGAAGGGTGGAAAAATCAAGGTTGGGGCACCTCATGTACCATGATTTCTCTCGCCTATACATTATAAACCCAAGTGTGGGATTCAATTTTATTAGCTACCCTTGTACCCTAGCATGTGGCCCATGGCTGCCCCTTCTCATTCCCTACTTCATTCTCCTATTTTTCACATGCTACCACCTTTTGAAGGATGTAACTTTAATATATTATCCCCTTTAGAAGTAGAAACTACCTAATAGGATTATTGATTAACCCCATTTGGAGTTTAGGAGACATTGGCATATCTTGAAGCCCATTATGAAGTCCCCACCTGTGGCCCATTATTGGTAATATCATTTACTCGATTTCTCTAATGACTTGTTGTACTAGAATGATAGGGAACTTATTGGATCTCATACAGGATTGCAGATGTTCTCCATCTTAGGTTTGGTCTCCCTATACGGGGTCCTAACCCTTTAGAGGGATACATTGGCACATGTAGGGTGTGCATTGAGATAAATGAGCCTCCACAATAGTAGAAATAACTCCATGGATCCTCGAGGATGGTCAGAGAAGCTCGAGATACTCCCATTGGATGAGGATGACGCTCCTTGTTCACCTATTCCTAGTCATCCCCAAAGATGTACCATGAAATCGGTAGCTAACCCAAGACTTGTAGGATGATGTGACATCCCCTACATAATCAAAATATCCATAAAAGATGATCTACATGCATCCTCAACTCATTTGGAGACCCATGAAGTTATTATTGTGCCCCCACACCCATTGGGAGCACCACAGGTTTATTTTTATTGTTAATGGAAAACCTGTGAGCAAATTAAGAAACCGACGTTTCGGACTAGCTAGGTGAGTCCATCATCAGGGCAATGAGATCTGGACACAATAAAAATTCTACCAGCCTGTATGGATTCTCTCTTTAACACAGGTTTATTGTTTGGAGAACAAGGGGACAACCCCTTATCGATCACTTTTGAGGGTCATACTCTTTATTATTACACCCATGGAACTCATTAGGCCTCCTAGAGGGCTCTACAACATGCATTTATATTATTTGACCTCTTGAGAGGCTTATTCTTTCATTTATGAGACATTTTGGTGGGTTTGTAACCAAAAGTTGAATTATTAGAACATTATTTTATTTTTGGGTCTTATGTAGGCCAAGGAGGTTAATTTTAACTCCTAATTAGTGTATAAATACAAGTGGTATGAGTTAATTTTCTCATGATCACTTTGGATTGGATATTTTCTCTCTCTTGAGAATTTTGCACTTTTTCTAGAGGATGAATTGGAGCTTTATGGATGAATTTTGATGTGTGGATATTGGTCTATCTTATCTTGGAGCTTCTCTCTTGTCAATTGTGGATGGTTAAATATATTATATTACATATAAGTACATTATTTAATGTTATTTATTTTCTACTTTATCATATACATTGGACTGGGATTTTCACTATTCTTAGGGCTAATTGATGCATTCATTTACTGCTTAAATTGTAGGAATTTTTCTCTATTATAGCATATCTTAATGTATGGGCCATGTAATGTGAAAGACATCTCCTGGGGTTAATTCTATCAATGAATTAAAATTTATAAGCCATCTACTTTTTCACATCAAAGTATAAAAGTTGCAAGATTGCTTCTCTTTGACCTAGAAGGCTAGCGGAGTAGTCTTGAGGCCTCCTTAACCAAGAACCAAAGTTCCTCACTCATATTCATCATATAATTCATTCTCCCAAGACTAAGGCATTGATGTGCCAAGAGGTGGTCACCTAAAATTATACCTTTTTCACCTTCTCCTAGTTCTACCCAACTTGGGTTGCCTAGGGCATCATTTTCCTGGTCAACTAGCCCTCCAAAAAGTTTGATCTCTGAGCCCCTCTTGCGCTAGTGTTTCCTCAAGACCTCCTCCAAATTTGAGGCCATTATGATGATGGAGTTGTGAGAACATCCAAGCCCTAGCTCCAAGATCAAGCTTTTCCCTAGTATCCCCAAAGGCCAGTGCCTCATAGGATCAATTTAACACCTTTGAGTAAATATTCTTTTTTTGATTCTTTTCCCCAACTTGTATAGGTTTGAAGCATCATTGATGCTAAAATATCACCTCCTAACCTAGGTTGGGTCCACTTGGTCCCATGTGGTCTTGTTCCTTTGAAAATAAAATTATTCAAGAGCCATCTGGGATACCAATTTCTATAAGGATTTTAGGGATTAGGAAAATCTTTGAAAATTCATATCCCCTAAAATGAACCCTAAAATTCTCTCATTCCTCTTGTAGAAGACATTGCTTCTTTCTTAGAAAGAAGGCAAGCTCTATCCTTCAAACTCTTCTGGAAGGGGGATCATTTGGGCCACTCCACATCCACTCATTTATTTATCCTTCATTAGTGACTTCATAATATACCAGGTCTCCTCCCATTAGTGAAAGTATGTAAATAGTAGGGAGCCATAGTTGAGGTGACAATGGGATAAGTCTCCATTGGTTTCCCTTGGCCTAGCATTTTCCCTTTAGGGATCCCCTTTAGGTCCACTCCTGGTTTGAGTGGTAACATTTTTGGCACCATTTCTGGGGACATGAGACGTGTGTTTTTCCCCATACGACATATTGACATGACATTATTGACGAATCCATTGGAAGAATGAAGCCCTAGTTCTTCATTGAACTTCAAAGTCGATGCTTGTAGGGTGAAGCAAGAATTTGTTAAGGCAATTTCATTCACCATGGTGAATCTCATGTCAATAAGGACCCAAAAACATGTTGACCACATATATTCTTGCCATATATATGACAAGGACACCAAAAAATCCTTCATCGAAATCCATGAAGAATATGCCAATGTTCGATGGGGATCCACATTCCGCAGCCAACCATGTGGTAAGGTTCGTAAGGTACCTTTTAAGGAAATATATAACTCAACCTTGTGATGAAATGGAATTGTTTGTCCTATCCATTGCCCCAAGCAATGATTGGCTTGATTCATGTAAACATAAACACATTCCTTCTCTTCCAATGTTGACTATGCACTTCTTGTTGAATGAAGGGCCAAGTTTCCAATCTCATGAATGCATATCCCAAATGTTAGATATGGCCCTTCGAGAGGAAGAACTTATTGAATATGGTTTTATGCTTGAGGAAGAGCCTCTTATTGATGCATACTTTAATGACGGTGCCAAAGGAGAGACTCATGAATTGGAAAACATGTCCTCTAAGCATAATGAGGAAGATCTCAACCCCAAGAGCCCTTAGACATTGCAAGAATGGATGATGGAATATGAAAAGTCTCACAGGAAGATGATGTCCACATATAAGTCCCAAGATATTTTCTCCCACTATTGTGAGAAATCAGAAAGGCTCCGTAACACGAATAGTGGATATAAAGAATGTCCTACTAATGACCTTCTTCTTTAGGCATTTTATCAAAATAATGTAGTAAATACTTTGGAGATCATTCTTTGAGAACGGATGAAGGAGGAAAATCCCTCCCTATCTAATGAAGAGACTAAATGGCATCCTAACCAACACTAGATATATAGTGAAGAATGGGAGGATTCTGAGGAATATCATGATACTCAAATAAACGAAGAATCTACAAGTGATTTTGGGGCTGTTGATGGGTAATTGGGTATGCTTATATAAATGAAGACCCCATGGCTTATCAAGTCCATAAGAATGATCTCAAGGAGGAATAAAATGCTCTTCCCCTTCTGAATAACAATTTTGGTCCTTATGAAGCCCTTGCTAGTGATCGTAAAGGGCTCTTATTTATGTTCCAAGATGATTCAATTAAAGAATAACCCTCCAAGATTGTGGGAAATTCTGATGAGTCTAATATAGAAGAAATTAAGGAAGATGTTTCCTTAGGCCATTCTCCCCATAAATGGTTTTTCTTCATGTTTGAACATTCCTCCCCTGCCCTAGAAATATAGGTTTGTGATGATGTTAATTCCCCTAGTCTTGATGAAGAACTACTTTCCCATATGAGTAACTAGGAATCATGGTTTTTCCCCAAATAGAATGATGAGTCCACTTCCTGTTTTCCCCAATAACCAAAACAATATCATCCTAAAGATCTTCAAGGCATTCAATCCTTCTTACCTCGAGGGTGATAGGCCTGAGATAGCTCTTCATGAAAGATTCATTGACATTTCTATCTCCTGGTTAGAAGACCAAATTCAATATTCTTGGTTGATGTCTTTCCCTTATTCTAGGGTTCCTTTCTATATAATATGGGTATCCTGTTTTCCCACCTCTTGCCTGCATAACTCCTCACATCATTATTCCTATTTATATTGTCGATTCCATTACAAAAAGTAGTCATGGAAGCATGCATTATTGTATTAATCAATTGACATGTTGGTTGCATTGGGTCTATGATTACACCTAGCGTTTGAGCATATGCATGGTAGAGTAGGATAAATTGCATGATTATTTTTCATTATAACTAACATCATATGATTTTTATCATGGTAGATAGGTGCATATTTTCATATTTTATTTTATGTTGATTTTATGGCCTAACATTTAGCATGTGCGATCATGAGATGCCACGAAAGCATGATGCCCCATGTTTTTCCAACTATTATATGTGTAGGTGATAGGTCTATAGTAACCAAGAGATTGTTGGAGTTATTATGACCTCCCGTTTGAGTCGCTTCACCCACTTCTTCGAGAGATCATGTCCCAATTGGATCCAGATGTTACCCACCATTTTGTGGGTGATATCCCTATGAGATTTGTTTTTCTCCAAGATAGTCGTCAATGGTAGCCAACAACCCCTTGCAGCCACCATCTAGCTCATTGTGCCATTTCTTTGTCACCTGAGAAAGCCATGTGGTCCCTCGCCCATATTCCAAGATTGTATGTTTGAAGGTGGGCCTCTTGAACCTTAAGGTATGCCTTTTCATTTGGTAATTAAGTATTGTAGTTTTCTTATCATGGACACTTATGGGCATGGATTAATAGGGGGATTCAATGTAAATAATGGGTTAGGTTTGTGCCCCTATCCCCTAGACCCCTTTTGGATGTTAACCTTGCATTCTAGTCCCACGAGATCTCCTTTACTGCCCATTTGTCTTTAGGGATGGTATTTCAACGGAAACCCTGATTTTGGTTGCTTGGTTCCCCTTTCCACTCATTATTACCCTATTCGTCATCTCTCTGACCTAGGTCCACATTCATCCATTGGGTCCACAGAGTGTTAGATCACCCCTTCCCCTTTCCTACACTTCGGGTCATGGCCTGAAATGATGCCCATAGGTTGATGCAGTGAAAAATAAATATAAAAGCACATTTTACTACATTCAATTGGAAAATGTACCACAAAATGAAAAATATGGTCGGGGCAAACACATTTAACACATGGAAAAAATAAAATACATGAGCTCTACCCTATAATCATGGACATCACCCTGGTTCCTATAGGTTCTATGAAACTCCTTCATCATAAAGGAACCCATGATTATCCCAACCCCTGGTGGGAAAATAACCGCCCTACCTTAAAAGGGGGTATTCACTACCATATATTATGCATCATGCTCTTACCCCTTGAGCCTCGATCAATTAATAAAAAAAATCATAAAAAGGCAAAAGGCATATAAATAAAGGTGGAAAAATCAAGGTCGGGGCACCTCATGTATCACGATTGCTCCCTCTTATACATTATAAGTCCAATTGTGGGATTCCTTTTTATTAGCTACCCTTGTACCCCACCATGTGGCCCATGGATGCCCCTTCTCATCCCCTACTTCATTCACCTATTTGTCACATGATACCACCTTTTGAAGGATGTACCATGAATAAATTATCCCCTTTAGAAGTAGAAACCACCTAATAGGATTCTTGGTTAATCCCATTTGGAGTTTAGGAGACATTGGCACATCCCGAAGCCCATTATGGAAGGGAAATCCATCATGAAGTCCCCACCTATGGTCCATGATTGGTAAGCTCATTCACTTGATTTATCTAATGAGATTTTGTATTGGAAGGCTAGGGGACACATTGGATCTTATACAGGATTGCAAATGGTCTCCATCTTGGGTTTGGTATCCCTATACGGGGTCCTAATCCTTTAGAGGGATACATTGGAATATCTAGAGTGTGCGTTGAGAGACACGAGCCTCCACAGCAGTAGAAAAAACTCCATGGATCCCTGAGGATGGTTAGAGATGCTTGATATACTCCCATTGGAGGAGGATGATGCTTCTGGTTCACCTTTTCCTAGCTGGCCCTAGAGATGTACCATGCACTCGGCAGTTGACCCACGACTTGTAGGATGATGTGGCATACCCTACACAACCATCAGATCCATTGAAAATGATATACAAGCATCCTCAATTTATTTTGAGACCCATGGGGTTATTATTGTGTCCTCGTACCCATTGGGAGCACCACAGGCTTATTGTTTTGAGAACAAGGGGCCAGCCCCCGGTCCATCACTTTTTAGGGCCCTACTCTTCATTATGGAACCCATGGACCTCATTAGGCCTACTAGAGGGCCCTACGACATGCATGGATTATTATTTGACCTCTTGAGAGGCTTATTCTTTCATTTATGAGCTATTTTGGTGGGCTTATCACCAAAAGTTGAATTATTAGAACACTATTTTATTTTTTGGGATTATGTAGGCCAAGGAGGCTAATTAAAACTCCTAATTAGTGTATAAATACAAGTGAGATGAATTCATTTTCTCATGATCAATTTGGATTGGATATTTTCTCTCTCTTGAGAATTTCACACTTTTTCTACAGGATGATTGGGAGCTTTATGGATGAATTTTGATGTGTGGGTATTGGTCTATCTTATCTTGGAGCTTCTCTCTTGTCAATTGTGGATGGTTTGATATATTATATTACATGTAAGTACATGATTTTAATGTTATTTATTGTTTACTTTTTCATAGACATTTTACTGGGATTTTCACTATTCTTAGGGCTAATCGCTGCATTCATTTACTACTTAAATTTTATAGTTTTTTCCCTATTATAGAATCTCTCAATGTATGGGCCATGTAATGTGAATGAAATATCCTAGGGGTAATTCTAACAATGAATTGACCTTGATAAGCCATCTTCTTTTGCACATGGAGGTACAAAAGTTGTAAGATTTCTTTTCTTTGGTCTAGAAAGCTAGTGAAGTAGTCTTGAGGCCTACTTGACCAAGAACCAAAGGTTCTCACTCATATTCATCATATACTCCATTCTCCCAAGACTAAGGCACTGATCTACCAAGAGGTGGTCACCTCATACCCTTTTCACCTTCTCGTAGGTCTAGCCAACTTGGGTCACCTAGGGAGTCATTTTCCCAATGAACTAGCCCTCCAAAATGTTTAATCTCCCAACCCTTCCTATGTTGGTGTTTCCTCAAGGCCTCCTCCAAATTTGAGGCCATTTCGAAGGTGGAGTTGTGAGAAAAGTTGAGCCCTAGCTACGAGATCAAACCTTTCCCTAGCATCCCCAAAGGCTAGTGCCTCATAAGATCAATTTAACACCTTTGAGTAAATATGATTTCTTTGACCATTTCCCCCACCTTATCTAGGTTTGGAACATCATTAATGTAAAATCTCACCTCCTAACCTAGGCTCGGTCTACTTGGTCCCATGTGGTCCCGTTCCTTTGAAAAGACAATTCTTGAAGAAGCATATAGGATACCAACTTATATAAGGATTTTAGGGATTGGGGAACTCTTTCACAATTCATATACCCTAAACCTAACCCTCAAATCCTCTCATTCCTCTCCTAGAATACATTGTTCCCTGCTTAGAAAGAAAGCAAGCTCTATCCTTCAATTTCTTCTATAAGGGGGATCATTTGGGTCACTCCACATACACTCATTGATTCATCCTTCATTAGTGACTCTATAATATACTAGGTATCCTCCCATCAGTGAAAGTCTATAAATAGTAGGGAGCCTTAACTGAGGTGACTGTTAAACACACACATGGCAGAGACAAAATAGGAAAGATAAGCATGAGATTGTATTTCTTATTCACAATGATACATATTTATAATACATAGGAGTGACCCTTGGTTTCATATTTCAAGTCCCTTGGACTCCTTTTGGCTGTTCAGCTTCCACACCAACCCTTAGAGGATTAGGTGTCCAACATTCCCCCCTTAATCCGAAGGGTTATGTATGAGTCCAAGAAGAGAGCTCTAATACAGAATGTGAAAAAATGCATGGCAACACTAGGCTGAATGTGCTCTCTGAAATGTTGGTATAAAGGGCAGTGGTTTAAGGATGACCACCAACACTAGAATGCTTATTGCAATTCTCAGAACTCTTCCAAGTCTATAATGAAGCTTAAGTCTTCTGCTAGAGGAAGTGCTCTTGATCTTTTAAAGAGGAAAACCTTCAACCAATAAAGGGAGGTCTCAACCTGTGATGGTTTAAGGATGACCAACAACTCTGGAATGCTTAATGTAATTCCTAGAACTCTTCCAAAACTGGCAAGAAGTTGAAGTCTTTTGCTAGAGGAAGTGTCCCCAATTCTTTTGAAGAGGTGTCACAAACTGAAGGCATGCTCAGGGGCATTTTTGTCTCTCGCTACAAATTTGAATCTAGTGTGGCAAGTTGTGGTTTAGGCTCACTTGATGTGGCTTTGAAGCTCGTAGATGACCATCATTTCCCCCCCTGTCAAATACAAGGTGAGATGATGGAGAAAACTCAACTGCAAGAATGTTCAATACTCTAGAACAAGTTCTGACATGTGACTGAAATATCTTCTTGGTTGTTGATGCCCATTGCCAAGAAGCGATCCATCCAAGATGAATCTTTGTTCTTGCAGTAGGCTTGTTTTTGAAGCATCTGTTTGAAGAATGACTAGTTTTATGATAGTGCTTACATGGATGAATATTAAAACAATGATATTTCAGATGGCCAACTCGATCACAGTGTTGGCATTTCACAATCTGTTGCTATGGAAAAGGGGCAGAACCTTGAATAGCTGAAGGTGAACTATCATGAGGAGTGGGTGAAGATGAACTGTCCTGAAGAAATCTAGCACTTTGAAATTAGATTGGTTTGGAGTAGTCTGGAATATGAAAGGATATGTCCTTCTCATATCCAAGACCAGTTCTGTGCTTGTTGTGGACAAGCTCTTCCCAAGGTTTGATGACCGACTTGGGAAGTGCAGACTGTTTCTGCATCTGCTTGTATAACTGCTGGTTCATTGGGTACTAAATCTAAATGAACTGTAACATTATTGACTTGCTATTGATGGGTTGCTGTCTCAATGTTATGAATAGAAACAGGTTCAAAATGATGACTCCATTGTTGTAATTCTTCTTATTGTAGCTGAGATTCAAGCTCCAAAAATTCCACGTTCTCCTGTGTATATTCTAGACATGTTTTAATATCACAAAGAGTGTTCTTGCTAATTTTCATTGTATCATGATCAGAGGAATGTATCATAGTTTTCAAGAACTCTAATATTTCAGTAATTCTAACCATATTCTTCATTGTCAAAATTACACCTTTTTAAAAAAAACTGATCACAACTATGACCCAATGCAGAAAAGTAACACCCACTCACAGTAAAAAGACACATCAATATCCTCTATAAATGTGCACCAATTGACACAACCCATTACATAAGAATAAGAGTTCACTCATGACCAGCATATAGAATACAATTTGTTCGGTCAATACAAATGACTAACTTTCCTCAACAAAAGACTACTTTTAATTGCCAAAAAAATCATTACCTTCATACAACCCACCAAACTATTATGCAGTAGTCGAACTAACAAGGAATCAAGGCAGTGAAGCGTGGATCTACGTAGTGAAGCTCTTTTGGACATCAAGCAATAGGACTAGAAAATCCCGTCGCAACCATGGCAGGTTGTAGAATAGTAGTGATTGTGGGTGTCCTTCTATGGGCACATAGATTTCGGTGAGAGCACTCTCGTTGTCACTTTGGCTTGCAAAATCAAAGAAATTTGGTGTGGCTGACTTTAGAAACCACATGAAACATGGTCAAGTTCGAATGGTTTTTGTAGCAATGAGTTCTTTGGTTTTGCTTTCCAGAAAATAACATGGAAACTGCTAGGGTTTTTATATGGTTTAGCACCACAGTGCCACCCTTTTCTTTCCCATTTTGAGTACTTTCCACACCAGAGCATGTCCAGTTTCAGTATTTTGTTATAGCTCAACAGTTAGACTTCAACTGCAGTTCTGTGCAACTTTTGCATTGCCATGCATCAAATAAGTTGATAGAATCAAAGACACTCTTTCAAACCCAGATGAGCCAGAAAATCAGCTATATGAGTCATTGAGAATATTGGAGTTAATGCAACTTTCTATTAATATTCTAAAGGCAACTGCTATTGGTAGGATAGTGAATAGATTAAAGAAAGACAGGGAATATACCACCCTTGCTGTGAACATAGTAGTATGCCAATATAGTGAATATACCAACGAGAATTTAGTCCATTGCAAAGCAGCTAATCAGTGGTTGGAAAGATCTTATGGATGTATGGTTAAAGGCTGCTGATGATGTTGCTGCAGTAGCTATAGGCACCTCTCTAGACTCAGTTTCACTAGAAGCTTTCAAAGATGATGATGGTCTACCTTCTCCTCCACTTGATGATGGTCTACCTTCTCCTCCACTTGAAATGTCTCAGTTCTTTTATGGAATGGATGAGGATGGAAATATTTGAAATACCAATGGACATGACAAAGATGGAGATGCTAGTTATTTTGAAAAACAATGCATAGTGGCACCTTCGAGTAATAGCAAGTAGTATATTCAACTGAGCAATACTGTAAGGGAAGGTGCAATCAGTGGTAAACGAGGAACACCAGGAGATAAAAAGGAAACGGGAGACACAAAATCACATATTCAAAAACAGAAGAATACTGATCATAGACATTCAATTAGTATTCCAAATGATGGAGCTGCCACTTCTATGTGTGTTAAGAATACAAGTGGAATGCCTCAGAGGAATGAACTTAGGGGCAATGTCCGTCAGTGCAATGATCCAATGAAGAATCAAATAAAGGATGCTTCTATTCCACCTTGAATTAAGCCAACATCTTCAGTTGATATATTTGTAAGGGTTGAAGCTTCTAAAAGAAAGCTTCAAGAATAATACCAACAAGCAGAAACTGCAAAGAGGCAACGGACTGTTCAAGTAATGGATCTGCAAGGCCTCCCTAAAAATGGGCGTAATATTATAAAACCATCGCAAGATAAACTAGGGTCACAAAATAGGCAATGATTCATTAATCACATATAGGAATGTCATATTATCTGGGCCTGAGTAGTCCATTATAAATTGCTTGAAATCATGATACACTAGTCATGCCTATCTTTCTGTGAGTCTGAAGCTTCCAATTGGAGGAATGTATTTTTAGAACAGGAACTGCTTCAATTCATTTCTCAGGACTTTAAATAAAATCATAGAAAATGCACCAGGAGTATGGACTTGGAATTCGAATTTCAAATAAAATGCCTTTTGAGAGCCAACAGTGTAAGGAAAGGCGAACATGGCAAAACAGATGGAATTACTACACAGTTAAAATGCAAAGGTAACGTTTGAATGAGGAATGGAGAAAGGGTGCACAACTTCCATTGGTTTGTAGGAACAGGTTTGAGTGGGAGCATGAAACTAACAGAGAGTGTTAAAGCGTTGCATTGGTAGAGAGGGACAGGTCTGGCAATATTCCTCTTTATAGTCGCAGGGGCAGGTCTGCTCACAATAGAGGAATGACATAACTGATAGAGGTAACAACCTCTATTCTACCAAATGATCAGAAAGGCATAATCAGGAGGAGAGCATTGGTTTACAAAAGCCACAAAAATAGGTGGCTCACACTTGTGTGAGTAGGACAGGAGATCACCCGCTCTGATACCATGTTAAACACACACATGGTAGAGATAAAATAGGAAAGATAAGCATGAGATTGTATTTCTTATTCACAATGATACACATTTATAATACATAGGAGTGACCCTTGGTTTCATATTCCAAGTGGTCCCTTGGACTCCTTTTGGCTATTCAGCTTCCACACAAACCCTTAGAGGATTAGGTGTCCAACAGTGACAGTGGGCTAAGTATCCATTTGTTGCCCTTGGCCTAGAATTTCTCTTTAGGGATCCCTTTTAGGTCCCCTATTGGTTTGAGTGGTAACAGTCTATGTAATGCCCCATCCACTTTTCAGAGCCTCATGAACCACCTTCTAAAACTATATCTTTGAAAATTCGTCTTGGTCATTTTTTATGCCATTCTCATCTAGAAAATAACATGGGATGCTCACCTTCAGCATGTTGACCAGGTATTGCAACTGCTCCAGGATCATAAACTATTTGTCAAATTATCCAAGTGTTCCTTTGGCATGGAGAAGTAGAGTATTTGGGATAGAGTTTTGGCAATGGAGCGAGGGTTGATCCAAAAAAGATTCAGGAAATGCAAGATTGGCCCCAACCAAAAACCTTGAAGATTTTGAGGGGATTCTTGCATCTCATGGACTACTATTGCAAATTTGTTCGCAATTATCGGTGCATTTCCCGACCCCTCACTAATATTCTCAAGAAAAAATAATTTCTTTGGATTTACACAACTCATTAGAACTTTTTGGCTCTCAAACAAGAAATGTGCTCCACTCCAACCCTACTAGACTTTACAAAGCCCTTTGTGATTGGTGTGATGCTTCAGGTACGGGAATTGGTGCATTATTAATGCAGGAAGGTAGACCATTGGATTTCATGAGTCAACAATTCAGTGGAAAGAATATGGGTCAATCTACATCTGAGAAAGAAATGATGGCCATATTACATGCAATAGACACTTAGCGACCATACTTATTGGGGCATAATTTCCAAATCCACACTGACCATCATAGCCTAAAATATTTCTCGAGCAACATCTATTGTCACCAAAACAAAATAAATGACTCACAAAAATGTTTGGATATGATTATGAGATAATTTACAAGAAGGGGCATGACAATGTAGTGGTCAATGCCTCATTACACCAATTTGAGGATGAGCACACCCTTTTATATCTTTCTCTACCCATACCAAATTGGATTAGAGAGGCCCATCATGAATGGTTCTCCCACCCCTATCTGTCCTAGCTCATTAAAAAATTAAGAGAAAGTTCTAATTCCTCAGAGGACTACTCTTGGAAGGATGTGGTTCTTATCTACAAGGATCGGGTAATGCTATCCTCGACCTCCACCCACAAGAACTGCATCTTCAAAGAGCTGCATTCCTCTCTGGTTGTAGGAAATTTAGGATTTTAGAAAACTTATGTATGAGCCCACTGATCTTTCTTTTAGACCGACATGAAGAACGAAATTATTATTTTTGTAGCTGCATGTGATGTATGTCAGTGCAACAAAGGGGAAGCAACCAAGCTATCAAGAACCCTACAACCTTTTCCACTCCCTAGTTTCATCTGGACATATGTCTCCATGGATTTCATTACAGGTCTCCCAAAGCCATGCAACAAATCAGTGATCATGGTGTTATAGACATTTTTGTGCCTTACAGCCTCGAGCATGAAATGTCCATAATCTAAGGGATCCAAAGTCCCTAAAAATGTTGTTCCTACCCCTAGAGGAACAAGACAAACCAACCACAGCAATTCACAGAAGTTCTCCACCTGAAAACACTCAAAAACAAGCCAATTATGGATCATGTCAACTGCTCCACTGAGCATCTGCGCTGAATGTCAACTGCTCCACTGTCTACCTGCGTTGAATGTCAACTCCAACAAAGGCTACCTGCGTTGAGCGAGTTTGGACATGTGGCAAAGTCATTCCTCAAGGTGTCAATGCCCAGGAAGCTTCCAAAATGACACTTGTATCAGGGAATTCGACTGGTGATGAGTAAGAGGTTCCAAATCTCCAAGTGGAAGCAAGAACCTCCAAGTGGACTCAAGAACTGAAGTGGGAGAGGACGCTAGTCAGTTTCATACCAGCC
Source organism: Pinus tabuliformis (assembly GCA_031772625.1). Taxonomy (NCBI): domain Eukaryota; kingdom Viridiplantae; phylum Streptophyta; class Pinopsida; order Pinales; family Pinaceae; genus Pinus; species Pinus tabuliformis. The sequence goes on along the minus strand of CM062807.1, from coordinate 993,026,745 downwards.
TCAAGCTGACTCATCCTCTCTCCAAAACTCCTATATATAGATCTCTCCTCAATGAGATCAGGGAGGCTAGAATTTGGTGATTGCAAAGAATTGTTATTGGTTCGTGGCTGGAAATATTGGGTGCTTAATGATTTGAAGGGAGCTGAAGAAGGAATTCCATTCTGCTGGGAAGGAGATGCTAGATTGGAGCCCTATGGGTTGTATCTCTTCCTGAACCCTGTTACTTATCAATAAAGCTATCTTGATTCTTTCCTATATGCTGGTGTATTTTGTATGATTGCATTAGTGTATTTGATTTACTTCTAATCCTGAATCATTTATGAATATGTATATTTGCCTTTGTATTGTGTTCTTCTCTTGTCGCAAGTAGTTGTTCTCTTGTCACAGGTAGCTGTTCTCTTGTGATCTCGTGGGAGTCAAGTAGCTGTTCTCTTGAGCAAGCGAGGAGACAAGTAGCTGTGGACACACAAAGAGAAGACGATCTAGATCGAGGGACAACCGGAAGACAAAGGTAAGTCTGCCGATCTCCCCTCTTTCACATTTCATAAAGGAAGAAATCATAATAGCTGTATTCGTTTGTTGCTAAGGCGCTGTCACACCTTAGGTGGATAGGATCGTCCTGCATAGGCATTTTTCCCCACAACAAATTGGCGACTCTACTGGGGAGAACTTGTTTATTCATTTCATTTGTGTTTCCATCATTTGTTTACTTCATAGACTTGACAACAACTATTGAACTGCATCTTTCCCAGATGCAAAGTAAAATGTTGCTGCTTTGATCCAGTTGTTGGACTTGTCTATGATCTAAACTAGATCCACAAATGATTTGATGATCCTTGTGATAGTCTTTAGTACCCTATCAAAGCATCCCTCTGTTTATACCTTGCTTGTGTTTCTGATTTGGCCTGAAATAGTTGATTTTTGAGCATTTTATGACCCAGAACCCAAGGGAAACGAGAGTTTATCTTCCAGCGCAACTGCTGTGAAGGCAGTCTGCATTTCAACGCAGGCCCCGAAGGGGCTACCTGCGCTGAATGTCAAGTCCTCAGTGTTGAGGTTGCGCTGAACCAGTTTGGCCTTGTGCAACTGGGGTTCTCTGTCCTCTGTTGCCCTGTTTTGATCTCTGTTTTTTGCAGCCTTTAACCAGCATAGGTACCAGTCTGATAAGCCTTTTCTTTGCTTAGATTCCGCCTCTTTTTGTGCAAAAAGACTGTGAATGTTTTTATGTGTTTGTGGCGTCATTTACAGTTTTCCTTTGCATGAGTAAAGTAGTCATCCTGTAGCCTTTGATTCAGATCTGATTGATAGTGATCTTAGAGGAGAGTTCATTGGCTGTTTTCAGATTGATTATAGATTTACTTTTGCTTATTGGTTTGAATTTGTCTCTTTCAAGGTGTCAAAACAAGTCTTTATTTCGAAAATCGCAAAGTGATTGTAATCTCTTCTACCCTTGTTGATTTCGAAGAAAGTGAACTTGTTTGTATTGATCATTGTAAAAGCAAATTCAAAGTTGTGCAAAAAGATTTCTTTGTAGACATTTATACTAAGAAAGTGGAAAACAAACACCTGCATTGTGCATTTTGCATTTGATAGTTTGCGTGTTGGATTTAGGGAAAGTGCATTAGAGTGTGCTGATTGCTCTTTGAGAAAAGATAGTGTTATTCTTTTCCCTTAGTAGCTAGGATTTTCAAAGTTGAAAGATAATAAAGCTTGCTTATCATCTTAGACTGCATTTAGGAATTTGTATCATACATCTCGTGGTGAACCTTGAAAGGCAAACTTTAAAAATATCAACCTAAAATAAACTGAATGAACCTAACAACGCTTTGTAACATAACGCACAACATAGAGGTCTAGGCTAGAGACGTGTTCCGACATCGTTAAGCCTAGTGACTGTCGATCTCGAAGAAGGTGGGTGATTCCTCCTGAGAGATGGTGGCGCTAGTACGGATTGTGCTCCCACGTACCGTCGCGTATATATTGGGAGACCCCTATAGGCATATATCTTTTATCCTTAGGAAGCTGTGTCGGCCGCCCTACTGATCGCAATGCAGTGAACACAACATTCACGAAGATCGACCACCCGTACCGTAAAAAGTATTCTGTGGTTTTGCGAAAAGTTTGGCACACCCTCTGCCTAGATCTCTAGAGCAGTTTCTTTTGGCCTTTTTCAGACTCTATAACAGAAAAAGTCCATCTGAGCATTTGTCACTTCGGGCTCGTTAAAACATCGAAGGAGACTAGAGTCATCTTTAGCTTTTTCTTGACTCTTTAAAAGTGAAAAAGCAAGTTGTGTCTAAAGCGTCTAATAAAATTCATTCAATCCGGAAACACAAATTTCCCCTTTTTGTATTTTGGTTGATCGAGTAATCCGAAATCGTGGAAGAAAGTCAATTGAAACCCCGTCGTTCGCGGAGGCTTACGAGTCAACCGTCTGTCTCCGGAATCGAAAACAGTACGGACAAAGCGAACTCGTTTAACCGGTTCAAAATCTCCTATCAAAGTTAGAACAAGTGTTCCAACTACATCTGAGATTCCGGTTACTCCAAACATTTCTGGAAACCCTGCCTCTATAGAAGAAGTTCAACAGCCACAAAGGGACAGTAATACTGATCCTAGTCTGGGGGCAAATACTTGTGTAACTGAACCAGTTCCATCTGTAACTTGTCCAGAGAGTTTTGTTCCTCAAACAACTGTCGCTGTCGAAACAACCCCTTCTTTGGCACCAGAAATATTTTACGGACCTGACGGTCTTCCTCTTCCACCTGGTTTGATTGCGATAGAGGAAATTGCAAAGGATCTGCAGGCAAGTACTCCAACCCATTTTGGAGTCGGGGTCACTCTATTTCCTTCATCAGAAGTTAATCCACCACAAGTGGAGGTTCCTGTAGAATCGCTAGGCAATCTATTGGATAGACTTAAAATGTCTGAGCAACCGTCAACATCTAGGACTGTGTCAAATGACACAGCGACAGCAGAAGCCCCTGCTGTCACTCCAACAATGTTTGCCGGCATACCATCTGTCCCGACTAGCTCGCAACAGCTAGAAGGAGTTCACCAAGGGACTATTTCGACAGTGTGGTCTGTTCCAGTTTGTTCATCCGGAATAATATCCGGCAACTCTTATGTTGAGACTCACCAGATTGATCCATTTGGAGGTCAGTTTGGGCAATCCAGTCCCCAAGGACAATCAATCCCCTTGAGTTCCGGATTGCTACCGTATGGGGGGCAGTATGCCCTTTCATTACCCCCTCCGGGAGGGTATCCATACGGGAGTTCACAAAAATATTCAGGTTATACTGGAATTACATCAAGTGGTTGGGTACCTATGCTACCTCAACAACCAAGGGTTGTATATTCTATGCAACAGTGTGTACCTATGACGAACATCCCAACCACACCGACTATTGTAACAGCGTCACAAGTTCAAGCGATGCCTGTTGCATGTCAACTTCAGGTTTCCCAGGTTGTAATGCAACAACCCCTTGACCATGGGTCACAACCACAATCGCCAACTGGTGGGGCGACACAGGTCCAAACGGGTACAATTACCCCACACCTTGGTCCAACGGTTAGCATAGCGCAACAGAACATGGCTTCACAACCGTGGCTAGTGCAATACCAACAACCACAATTCCAGCAAGTGTACCAAGGTTCTGAGCAACATATCTTTGCGAACAGTGGACAACCGTATATTCAAAACGGTCAAAACCAACCACTTTACAGTGGTCAAGTCCACCAACCGTATCAGTCATACCAACATCAATTACATTATGCTGGTATGCAAAGACCCACTGATCAAGCGATTCCATCGTACCCTGGTTATGGTTCGCCTAACCTGAATCAACAGTTGCCATTTGTGGCAACTTTAGAGTTACCCGATTTACACCGGTTAACCAATGATCCGATTGCTTATGCCCCTTGGTGGCCAGCGATCCCTCACAAACTTCCATCTGACATCCCTAATTTCAATGGAAATCCAGGTGAAGACCCATCGAATCACGTAATGACTTTTCATCTGTGGTGTTCGTCGAACACCCTGAACGATGATTCGATAAGGCTTCGCCTTTTTCAGAGGACATTGACAAGTCCAGCGGCTAAATGGTATATTGAATTACCTAGAGCCTCTTTCGACAATTTTAGCTCCCTACCCATGACTTTCTTAACCCATTTTCAATTACCGATAAGGTATGAAACGGGAACCGAAATATTAACCAACTTCAAGCAGACAACTGCCACTCATATATCTGATCATATACATGAGTGGCATCGTCGTCGTAGGATGGTGAAAACCTACGTTCCCGATCAGCTGTTAGCTGAATGGTTTATAAAGTCGTTACTTCCCGCTATAACGGAAGATGTGGCGAAGGGGGGAGTCGTAAAAGAGGAGCAAGTTATTGCTCGTGCACAATATCTAGACTTAGTTTATACTCAGTCTGGCACGCTCTATGACAAAATACCTGACGCTCCTAGACCGGAATTTTCGATTCCTCCTCCTCCAAAATCCAATAGTGACTCTCATGCCGGTGATGGCGTGATTGGCACAGCAAACGCGAAATCGATAAAGGCTTCGTCTAAGAAAGCCCGTAAGAATTCGGATCAAAATGCAAAAGAAGAAATTCTTGCTTCGGAAGTAAATGCCGTATCAGCAGATAAAGGCAAAGAAACCAATCAACCAGGAAGCAAGAAGAAGCAAAATAAAGGGAAGAAGAAGAAACAGGGTGAGTCATCTCCTGGAAAAACTTCTTCAAACCCTCATGGGAAAGGGAAACCAAATAATCCATGTCAAATATGTGATGAAGAGGATCATTGGACAAGGAATTGTCCCTATAAAGCTGAACTTAAAAGGTTCTTTAAAAGTTCGCAAACCTCAGCTGTATTAACTGATCCATTTCCCAACCCAGGTCAAAATCTGGTTGATAGTGGAAATGCTTCCCCGTCGCAAGTGCTTATGTTGTCGGTTTCAAAACAACAAAAGGATGCTTTGATTTCGACAAGGAACAAAGATTACGGAAATCCGTAGCCGTCGAACGACAAGGGTAAAGATCAACCAAGTAGTTCGACAACAACTTCGACAGAAGTTGTACCGCCCATCATTCTCGAATTAACAATAAAACCGCCAAAGGGAGTAGTACACAAGTCGACATTTAATCCTCGTGCCAGGGCGGCGCAGCATTATAACATAGTGGAAGATTTGGCCCAATCGCCATCCGCTATGTCGACTCTTGAAGTATTACAGAATTTCCCATCCCAAAGGCAGGCTTTGTTATCAGCTATTGGTGGGGTTGATCCTAAGGATTCCAATCTTGTATCCTTTGATAATGAAGGATACGATCCTCAGTTACCAGCTCAACTAGCTTTCCTTATTCAAGTGAAAGCCCTCAACAAAACTGTTCACAGAACAATTATTGATGAGGGGGCATCTACATGTATTATGTCGATGAGTTGCTGGAAAACTTTAGGATCTCCAACCTTGTCGCGATCTTCGACGACATTAAAAGCTTTCGACGGAAGGACTTATACCCCATACGGTATCCTTAACAACTTGAAGGTTGAACTGGGAGGAAAAACAGTGGAAATTGATGTTGAGGTCATCGATGGGAATCTTGACTACAACATCCTACTGGGTAGACCATGGATCTATGCCATGGCAGCTGTTGTGTCGACTTATTTTAGGAAGATCGCATTCCCATTTGAAGGAGGGATTACGGTCGTCGACCAACAGAAATTCCTCCCTAATGGTTCACAAGTTACAGGAAGCATTACCATGATCCATGAGAGCAACCATTCGCTCCGAGATATCGGAGTAGGTCTACTGAAAGACCCCACAATGATGGGAACTTTCGCGCTTCCACCTCCTATATACATTGGAAATATAGCGTTAGTAGCAACTTGCAACATGATATCTTCCATGAAGGTCGCCAAAGACGATGTCGACATGGATCATGCAATGGTTTTGCCCCCAAGCCCTATAGAAATATTGGAGCAATCAATGTTTCGAGCATGGGAGGCGAACCCAAATCAACGCCCGTCAAGCGTTTGGGTAGATAGGTCTAGAGAATATGGTACCCCATTAGATCCTTGGTCGAAAATACATGGGACTGACGAAGGAATTCTACAATCAATGTTAATTGAGGGGGCACCATGGAATGATTACCACCATCGTTCCCTTCTTCCGGAATATGAAGAAGATACTCAACATGACCTTTACCACCCTTCAGTTTTTGAATTCCTATCAAATACTCTAAATACGGTGGATTCCGAGCGAAACTTATCCAATATTGAAGAGACTATAGCCATAAATATCTCGACTAAAACAAATGTTGTAGAGAATATTTATGTCGGCAAAGGTTGTTCCCCTTCAGAACTAGAAATATATAACGCTCTTTTTCGCGAATTTAGAGATGTCTTTGCTTGGTCATATGATGAAATGCCAGGCATAGACTCGAGTATCGTTGAACATGAAATTAAAATGTATCCTGATGTCAAACCAGTAAGACAACGGCTTCGGCAGATGCACCCCAAGAAAGCCGCTGCCATTAAAGCAGAAGTTGAAGAGCTCCTCCATGCTGGTTTGATCTACCCGGTTCCACTAACCGATTGGGTATCGAATATTGTCCCTGTTATGAAGAAACAAGGGAAAATCAGAGTGTGTGTCGATTATAGGGATGTAAACCAAGCTTGTCCAAAGGACAACTACCCTACACCCTTCATCGACCAGATAATTGATGAATGCGCCAGATGTGAAATCTTTTCATTTATGGATGGATTTTCCGAGTATAATCAAATAAATATCCGCCCACAGGACCAGTCAAAGACTGCATTTATTTGTCCGTGGGGCACATTCGCTTATAGAAAATTACCCTTTGGTTTAAAGAACGCAGGGGCGACGTTTTAGAGGGAAATGAATTATGCCTTCCATGACATCAAGAACATCAACCTTATCTCGACGACCTTTTGGCTCATTCGCGAAAGCGGACTGATCATCCGCAGCATTTAAGAGCGATATTTCTACGTTGCCGACACTACAAGATAAGACTCAATCCACACAAATGTGTGTTTTGCGTCGGTTCTGGTCGTTTACTTGGCTTTGTAGTCTCTAAGGATGGAATTCGTCTCGACCCTTGCAAGGTTCAGGCAATCATTAATTTGCCTCCACCTTCAAATTTGCTTCAGATTCAGAAACTCCAAGGGAAAGCAAACTTTCTGAGGAGGTTCATTCCAAATTACGCAGAACTTGCTAGAGGTTATACTCGTCTTTTGAAAAAGGATGTACCTTTCGTCTAGGACCAGGTGGCGCAAGCTTCCTTTGATGCTCTGAAAGATTGTCTAGTAAAAGCATCATTAATGTACGCCACGAACTATCAAAGAGATTTTAACCTGTATCTGGCTGCAGCGGATACGACCATTGCGATGGTTTTAGTTCAAGAAGTCGATGGAATTGAACATCCTATATATTATTTAAGTAAAAACTTAAATGATACAGAAAGTAAATATTCTTATGTTGAAAAACTAGCGCTTGCAGCTGTTCAAGCGATTCAAAGGTTTCGACATTATGTCCTCTTTTGGAAAACTACCATTTTATCAGATTGCAACCCCATGACTTATATACTGTCGCGACAGTTTCTGGGGGGAAAATATTCAAAATGGATAGCAATCCTTCAAGAGTTTGATCTGGAATTTGTAAAATCCAAATCAAAGAAAGCTCTAGTTTTCGCAGAATTATTATGCGACCTCCCATCGTCGTCCAACGATGAAACATCAGAAGAGTCAATCGTGGACGAAAGTTTGTTTCTGATATCGACAAGCAATGAGTGGTATGGAGATATCATAATTTATCTCCAAACCCAAAAATTCAGGCCTAACACCTCTCACTCAGAACATAAACGTATACGATACCAAGCCAAAGACTACATGATCGACGGTGATACGCTTTACCGTCGTGGTATCGATACAGTTCTGAGAAGGTGCCTTATCCATGAGGAGGCCGAAAAAGCCCTGAATGAGTGTCATTCAGGCGCGTGTGGGGGGCATCAATCTGGATATGCTACAGCACAGAAAATCTTACGAGCAGGATACTTCTGGCCAACCATGTTCAAAGATTGCATAACCGCAGTCAGAAGTTGCCATGCTTGTCAAATTTTTGATAGCAAAACCAGAAGACCGCCCGCACCTTTACAGCCAATATTTGCTGTTGGGCCTTTTGCCAAATGGGGCATCGATTTCATGCAATGTAACCCCACCTCGACCGGGGGGCATAGGTATATTATAGTCACTGTTGACTATTTTACCAAATGGGCCGAGGCGATGCCTACATTGGATAACACTGGTGAAACAGCTGCCCTTTTCTTTTTCAATCATGTAGTCGCCAGGTTCGGCGTACCATAGGCTATAGTTACAGATCATGGATCGCATTTTCGCAATCACTTGATGGTCGAATTAGCTGCCAAGCTAGGGCTATCTCACGACAGCTCTACCCTGTATTATCCGCAAGCCAACGGACAAGTTGAAGCAATCAACAAGGTTCTGAAGCGTATGTTGCAAAGGATGATCGGGGTTCATAAAAGAAGGTGGCACCTAATCCTGTACTCAGCCTTGTGGGCTTACCGAACGTCGGTAAATAACGCGACCGGGTTCACACCTTTCCAACTGGTGTATGGCTTGGAAGCAGTCTTACCAATCTAGTGTGAAATTTCGTCGCTTAAACTCGCAATTGATCTCCTCCCCGGAACTTCGGAAGAAGAGGCTCGTTTCTTGGAATTAATCCAGTTGTATGAAACCCGTCGTAATGCCGCTTTGGCTAACGAAGCCCATAAGAAACGAGTCAAGGCGCAGTTCGACAAAAATGTCAAACCCCGTGTCTTCTCAGAAGGTGACTTGGTCTTGCTTTATGACCAAGAATCCGATAAATTGGGAGCAGGTAAATTTAATTCCTTGTGGATGGGCCCCTATATTGTTAAAAGGGTGTTAGCAAAAGGAGCCTACGAGTTAATGGATTATGACGGAATTCCACTGGTGCAACCCCGCAACGGGTTGTACCTCAAGCGTTACTATGCTTAAGTAGTAACATGCATGCTTTTGTTGTATTTTGTTTTCGCTAAAGTATTTGTTCTGGTCGAGTGATCCACCTTTTTTTGTTGCAGATGTCAGACCTTCTGGAGACATGTGTTGGATATGCCGACGGAGCGAGTCGTAGTTCGCGGAACCTATCCTCCGCAGCCTGGGCCATTTTTGATCCAAGCGGCGAGTTAGTAAGTTTCAGAGGTGTGTGTATTGGGAAATCAACGAATAAAATCGCTGAGTATAGCGCGTTGATAGAACTACTCTTTGATGCCATCACCCATGGTGTACACCGACTAATTGTCAGGCTAGACTCACAACACGTGATACTGCAACTCAATGGTATATATTCCGTTCGCAATCCAGCGATTTATCGCATGTTCCTAAGGGTTAAGATTTTGGAAAGACAATTTGATTCAATTCAATACCAGCATATTTCCAGAAACTTAAACACATTAACCAACTCATTAGCAAATTATGTGTTAGATAGACATTTGCGACATTTATAAAAAGAGACACATCATCAATGATTGTACATATGGATCATATAACTCAACCGGAATAAAACTTGAAAATCAAAATATATATATAAGCTGTTTATCGTTCATACACAATGTTCTGTAACCAAGACAAAATCGGTCATATGACCCAAAAAATCAAAATGCTAGGGGGCATCCTAGCCTAGTGGTGCTCATGATAGCACGTCACGGCCTGTGCAATCATGCGCAAGAGATGAGTCCATCGTCTAGGCACACCAGTAGTATGTCGCTGCAACTGTAAAGGTAACTCATCAATCCTCACATCGGGAATGCCGAGAGTAAGACTCTCAACCTGCTCCTGCATAGTTGTAAGAGTCTCTATCACATCAAGGTCGCGGAGAATAACTCTCCCAACAGTCTCCCTTGCTGGGGCAGCAACTGACACTTTCGGGCGAGCTGCTGGACGAACAGGACCAACATCTGCATGCACACATGAGTTTGATTAAAGTATTGATAGAATAAAGCACAAGGACATTATAAATAAGAACAGTAAACAATAATATGGTCAAAGATTTTACCAATAGCGCCCCACTGTTCGCCATTCGGTAGCACCAAATCCGGATCACCTCGGAAATCCATGCCAACATATGGGTACTTGGAATAGACCATCTCCTGGCGCTCGAACCACCTGAACAAGGTACCAGTGAAGGTAATCTGAGATTGACCGGCATGCCTAGACATGTGATCGACCCATCTCTGCATGCGTGGCTCGGTAGGAGAAGGCAAGTCGAGTGCGATATACTGAGGCTGCATCAGTGGTATTTTCTCCAAGGCAAAGGCAGTCAGAATAGAACCATACCCAAATTTCTTCAGCTTCCTGTCCTTTACCTTGGTCAATTGACTTTTCAACTGAACAAGTACTGCATCACACCAGTTGAATACTTTCGGTTGGAGACACTCCAAGGCGTGTTGCACATAAGATCTGTTGGCAACATGTAGAGATGCGCTACCAGCCATCCTACCAATAGTATACAGAATGGACCTGAGAGACCTGTCAGTGATCTCACGGATAACAACCTTGCCATCTCTTCTCGGCTAGGAACCTTCCCTGCAATACTGGCGGACATAATCTCTCACGAAGTCATTCCCCTGGGCCGAACCTGACAAAGAAATGGGGGCACCCCGCCTTGACAACCCAGTCAAGAAGTAAATGTCTACTGTGGTCAAGGGGATGGTTTTTCCCCTAATATGGAATACTTGGTTAATAGGGTCCCAAGCATCAAGCATATACTGCAGTAAAGAGATCTGTGCTCTCATGCTAGAGATACGGAAAAACTTCAGCAGGCCACAGTTCCGCAGCGCGTTCACCATGACAGGGTCATGGAGGGCAATCATGTCCTCCTCTTCATGTTCTCGTTCTCGCCATGTAAGGGACATTTTGCTCAAAGATCCCCGCAAAACAAACAAGAGAAAGAGTAAGTTCCTGAATTTGATGAGAAACTGGCAAAATTTCATCAAAAAACTGTGCATAGAACTGCTTTTCTGAGATCAACGCAGTTGGCAAGTGTCCTACCTGAGTTGAAGGTCAAACTGCCTTAAGGCAGCTTGACATTCAACGCAGGTTTTGAATGGACTGCCTGCGCTGATGCCTGAGCACCCTAGTAAAACCCCAGGGGCTCATGGGAACAGGAAAACAGGCACAGAATTGAACAAAGAAACCATGAAAAGAAAGAGCTAGAGTTTAGCTCCTACCTGGTCTAGACGGCGCCAAAAATCGTCCGCAGAATCTCCCGGAATCAGCAGGTGAAAATCAAGGGGGAAGAGGCACCTCCAAAGCTCCAACAAACCAAGTTCAAAAGAAATGGTAAAATGAGAGGTAAAAACACCTTTTAATGTCTTTTACGAAGTTCAAAGCGAAATATTAGGGTTATAATCTCATTTTCATGCAAATGTTATTCATTTCTAACTAAGTTTGATGCAGCAATTGAGAATGCAGTACTATCCTTGAAAAGAGAAAAGCTAGTTATGGTAAAAAATCGAAATTTGACTATATATCGAGCAGTTTTAGCATAAAGTTCATGCTCGTTAAAAAATAAACGCAAGATTCGAGTAGTTTTAACGCAGAATTTAGGCTCGTTAAAAAATAGAAAAGCGATATCGAGTAGTTTTAACGCGGAATTTATACTCGTTAAAAAATAGAAAAGCGATTGTGAGCAAGAGTTTCCTCCAGAGTTCAAGCTCATTAAAAAATGAACCTATCCCGGTAAATAACCACTGTGATCATAAATTTATCAGCCATAAAAACCTTGGTCGTGTTTGCCCCTACCACCTCCACTTTTCATTTGGCCGATCATTCACCCCCATATGATTGTTTACCCATTTTGAGGAACAGCTGCGAAGAGTGATTTCACCTAGCCATCCTTGTGACACTGCCGTGATTGGAAAATTCCAACCTGTACCTAGAATCAGTTGCTATCCCTGTTTATCACTCATTCCTCAAAAGACGAGTCTTCTTTAAGCTCTTTTCAATTGACTCGTAAAATATGAAAAGATTGCCGAGTCTTGGCCTTCCAGCTCGTTAAAGGACAGGAAGAGCTATCCCTCCTCTAGATTTTAATCTTTTTGGACCTGAGGGATTATTGCACAAAAAGATCGAGCGCTTGTTTTGTTCGGCTCGTTAAAATTATCGAAAACTCATCCCTTCTGTATTGTTTTATACTTTTTCGGACTTAAGGGATTAGATGACGAAAAAGGAATTTTGGAGTTAACTTTATGTACCTTTTCAGACTCTCTAAAAATGAAAAGGGCCGAGTTATCTTTGTCGTTAGACTCGTTAAAATTGTTAAATAGCGACAAACTTGTCTTTAGACGAGAACGAGTTTCACTATCGCTAAGCTCGTTAAAACATAGCGATGGGCTTGCCCGAAGGGCAGGTTATAGAACAAGCATATGTTATCCTCCTCAAGCTTGACAAAAATAAAGAGGTACTGGTCAGCAATGACTGGGGAAAATTTGGGAAAAATCAAGAAAACTTTGATGGTAGCAGGTCGCTCTTGAACATGACACTTTTCCTCCGTACCACAATCGGGTTGGGTTGTTCCATTCACCGGTCACATCACCATGGTCTTGCCATACCATCCATATTTGGGGTAATGCTACAAATCCATTGCATCAGTGTCGCCATATGTTCAAGAGAAGTCGTTCAGAAAGAGTCAACCGTGTCCCATCCACTGCCATACACTATCCTTCATCCATTCATGACCGCCACCCTGAATCATATGTCACAGATCGTTTTCACCTCCATTAAAATCATTAACTCCGTTCCGTGTCACTGATGTGGGATTCATTAAGGCCCTCTTGTGACGGATTGCTTCTTGTCGACATCAGCTCATTATCCAGGAAGTTGATCTAGGAACAACCCCTTCAGTACTTTGAAGCTTGCATGCCTCAATGGCAAGTTTCTCACTTCCGGCGACAGGTATACATCAATGACCTTTGACCAGAAGATTTTGCGTGGTGTTCGACGCCAAGTCCTTTATTCACACCACGTGAATGTACTGCAGTACCTTGAGGGTCATTATCATTATCGGTGATTCCTCTCGTGCTTGTTAACGGTTTACATCATTGACCGGTAATCAAGCGATGTCTTTCCATGTTCGACTTCAGCGCAATTCTCACATGGATCGACTTGTACTTAGAGTGAAGATCGAACGAGTTTGAAGACCCCGGATCTAGTTTCATCCATCCGGGCTGCGATATATATTCAGGGAAGATAAAGACATTTGACATGTACATCATTGCAGCAGATGATCATCCTACCCAAAGGTTTGATAATTTCGCCAAAATTATCAGTCTACCATTATACGATCGTCTGTTCTATGTACAAAAATGAATTTATAAAGCTGAGCATGGGAATGCCCGCCTCAGCTAGATCATGAAAGCAGTATGAATCATAATGTATTGTATTGTATTTTATTATAGGTCTCCTCCCAGCAGATGGATGAACTTCGGACCCTCCTAGATAAAGCATTTCACCCGATGAACGGCCTCATACTTTAGGGGGCAACTGTTATAGACATTTTTGTGCCTTACAGCCTCGAGCATGAAATGTCCATAATCTAAGGGATCCAAAGTCCCTAAAAATGTTGTTCCTACCCCTAGAGGAACAAGACAAACCAACCACAGCAATTCACAGAAGTTCTCCACCTGAAAACACTCAAAAACAAGCCAATTCTGGATCATGTCAACTGCTCCACTGAGCATCTGCGCTGAATGTCAACTGCTCCACTATCTACCTGCGTTGAATGTCAACTCCAACAAAGGCTACATGCGCTGAGCGAGTTTGGACATGTGGCAGAGTCATTCCTCAAGGTGTCAATGCCCAGGAAGTTTCCAAAATGACACTTGTATCAGGGAATTCGACTGGTGATGAGTAAGAGGTTCCAAATCTCCAAGTGGAAGCAAGAACCTCCAAGTGGACTCAAGAACTGAAGTGGGAGAGGACACTAGTCAGTTTCATACCAGCCTCAAGCTAACTCATCCTCTCTCCAAAACTCCTATATATAGATCTCTCCTCAATGAGATCAGGGAGGCTGGAATTTGGTGATTGCAAAGAATTGTTGTTGGTTCGTGGCTGGAAATATTAGGTGCTTAATGCTTTGAAGGGAGCTGAAGAAGGAATTCCATTCTGCTGGGAAGGAGATGCTGGATTGGAGCCCTATGGGTTGTATCTCTTCCTGAACCCTGTTACTTATCAATAAAGCTATCTTGATTCTTTCCTATATGCTGGTGTATTTTGTATGATTGCATTAGTGTATTTGATTTACTTCTAATCCTGAATCATTTATGAATATGTATATTTGCCTTTGTATTGTGTTCTTCTCTTGTTGCAAGTAGTTGTTCTCTTGTCACAGGTAGCTGTTCTCTTGTGATCTCGTGGGAGTCAAGTAGCTGTTCTCTTGAGCAAGCGAGGAGACAAGTAGCTGTGGACACGCAAAGAGAAGAGGATCTAGATCGAGGGACAACCGGAAGACAAAGGTAAGTCTGCCGATCTCCCCTCTTTCACATTTCATAAAGGAAGAAATCATAATAGCTGTATCCGTTTGTTGCTAAGGCGCTGTCACACCTTAGGTGGATAGGATCGTCCTGCATAGGCATTTTTCCCCACAACACATGGTGGTTGCTGACATAATTTCTAAATATGCTCATTTTTGTGTGCTACCATACCCATTTACCCCAACATTGGTGGCTCAAGTTTTCATGGACCAAATATTCAAAATGCATGGCATGCTGACTTCCATTGTGTCTGATCGAGACCCCACTTTCAATAATAGATTTTGGAATGGAATTTTTAATCTACAAGGAATGCAACTCCAACTGAGTACAACTTATCATCACCAAACTAATGGTCAAACAAAAGCAAGAAACAAATGTTTGGAGACCTATCTACACTGCTTCACTTCAGACAGGAAACATCAATGGGTACAATTACCTCCTTTTGCTGAGTGGTGGTTTAAGGATGGGGTGCAAGAAAATAGAAACCTGTGCCTGATGAAGGAAAAATTGTTGGACAGGTATCTGTACACAGAAATACATGAGATCTTCTTCAACACCTTCCCAATTGAGCTATATGAGTGGATTGCTAAATTGGTAGATGAACAAGGATGGTGGAGGCTTGACAGTCCAATAGTGTAGACCCCGAAGCTAGTATGAAGATTCGAAGATTCTGAAGATAAGCTCACGCGCGCTGTTGATCACTAGCTTGATCGAGTCATAGGAGGATTTGTGACAAAATTCATGGTCGATATCTCAGTCAGCTACAATGAAGCAGAATGTTGCTTTTTCAAAGGATGCAAGGTAAGTATTTGAGATATTTGAATACTTGGATTAAGATGCTCTTTTGTGAAAAGAAGGTTATGCCATTACCTTGATGTTTGGAGCTACGTGAAGTGGAAAGTTCTTCAGGGATAGAGGGAGAACAGGCCTTGAATATAGCCCACTGATTGAGCCTCCTCTGAGTGATGACGAGGGAGAAGCACAAGCTTCACCTCATCTGTTTCCATGAATACCTCATCTGTCCACACCACCTCCACCTTCACCTCCACAACATACACCTTCACCCACACCACCAACACCTCTGCCACCATTCAATATGTTGAATACAATGAAATTCCTATTTTCAAGGGCTTGGGAAATGAGGAGCTGGACCAGTTTTGGTTCATTGTGAAGGTCGTGTGGATAACAAAAAATATTACACATGATCATATGAACAAATAACAATTGGTTACTTCTCTACAAGATCACGCGTTGGTGTGGTACATTAAGTACTACACTGATAACCTGATGGCATCATACTGCTCTGAACAAGTAATTTGGTAGGCCTAAGTTTAAAACATAGTTGGTAGTGGGGTTCAAGGAAATCACAATGAAGATCGGTGAAACACCTTGGAAGCTGGATCAGAGACTGAAGTGCAGAATCTATGAAGCCAATATGAATCTCACTCACAGTCAGCACTGTGACTGGTTTATAGCCACGCTCTCATGTCACTTAAGGATTTCTCTATCACAACAAAAGATATGAATGCAGGCGGAAGCATTGGAGATCGCAATGAGATTACATGAGATGCCTATCTAGGATGAAATGTTGGGAGTTCAATAGATTCATGTGGAATTGCAAAACCTCTGCTTGGAGTTTCAGAACTTGAATAAGGAGAAAGCGGCTTGGTCGGAAGTGTGCGAAGAAGTCTGGTGCCTCAAGTGTAAGAACTAGGGGCATGATAAGGATCATTTCCCTATTTTCACAAACTATATGATAGGGGGAGGGCCCATGCCTCTGAGGCAGGAAGCCCCAGTAGGACCAAGTACAGGGCCCATGCTGTGGTGCGCTATCTTCCAAGTAGTAGGAAAACATGTAACAAACAATTGCCACTTACTGCAAATTTTTTTATAGATGCCACAACAATTATTCTACAACTTCTGGAAATTGGTAGGCCATGATGATCGTAACTACCATAGCTATGAATTGATGATGGAAAGAACACCCACATATCAGATGCTTACAAAAACACGGCCTTTGGATCAAGGCACCAGGGGAGCATGCAAAGGATATCAGGGACGTGGACGAGGCTGAGGAGGAGGAGGACCTACGAGAGGTCAAGGGCAAGCTATTTTCTATAATTGCAGAGTATTAGGACACTATGCACGAGAGTGTACAAGCCAGACACGCCCGCCATGTCGGTATTGTACTCAGTTTGACCACACGATAAAGGAATGCCCTATATTGATATCCAAAATGTAGGAGAAGAAGGCACAACCTCAGCAGCCTACCCAGAACATGCAGATGATGAGGGAAGAGCCTCATGAATAGGATCCCAATGTCAATATCGTGTTGCAAAGTGGTGTGACGACTGGTGACGACAAGGGAAAATAGCCTGAAGAAGGTGGACGGGTCCGCAAGACTCAAGAAAAAGAAGTTGGGTTTGATTTGGAGCACGCAAAGGAGACGTTCATTGAAGCAAAGAAATGCTTAGCTGAAGCCTCTACCTTAGGAAGTCCAGATAGGATATCCGAAGAAGTTGACCCCTCCATGCTTACTACTTTCTTGGAGACTTGCATGAAACTGCTGCGTGACAGCAGGGCTATGAAAGGATTATAGGAGTTGATAAATAAATGTGCTGGTAGGGATAATTTGTCTAATGGCCACTGCACATTCAGAAAGATTGGTATACACAAGACAAGGACAGGACGCGAGATGAGGCTCACCGCACAAATAGGAGAATACGAGATGGACCAAGTTATTTTGGATTTGGGGTTAGATGCGAATGTTTTGCCTAAACAGACTTGGGAAAATATGGGGAGGCCTGTGCTGTAGTGGTCTTCGATTTAATTAAGAATGGAAAATCAACAGAAGATTATCCCTATGGGGAGATTACATGGGGTAACTATAGATATAGAAGGTGCGAGCGTGTTGGCTGACTTTGAAGTGATAGAGATTGTTGATGACATAAATCCGTACCCCGTGCTCATTGGAATTGATTGGGATATCAACATGAATGGGGTAATCAATTTGAATAAGTGGACGATGTTAGTTGAGAGGAAAATGCTCTGCGTGGTAGTACCATTAGACCCTACAAGAGGACCATGCTATACTAAACCGGTCCGCGACTGTGAGGAAAGCAATGATGATTTGGATCAGATCTATAAGATAATGGCATGAGACTGAGATTGGGTAAATCCAACAGCCAATGGATGAATTGCATGAGACTGCAAAATCTCTTGTACATTAGATTCAGACGAAGAATTGGAGCACTGGAAGAATAGGTTGCACGAAGTATCTATACTGCACTATAATATGATGACTAAATTGTTGCACTGTGTATTGTCTAATGTAAGAACTTTTCCTTATTATGATGGTGTAACTGAAGTGGATAATTTTTTTTATGCATTTGAAAGGGAAGTGCCTAAGAAGCATGGCTTCCAAGCGTTATATTTGGCACTGCATGCTACACCTGTATGATGGTCGGGTACACATAATGACAATTTTGAAGAATGACACGACTATAGGAGGATGATCCAGATGCGATTTGGTTGCTCCAAGGTATGGTTGACTAAGAAGTATGATGGGAGAGATGATCCACATGATCACTTGGAAAAGTGGAATAAGGCTTATGGGATAGAGCTGTAGCCAGAGTGGGTGCATATTTTCTATCACACTTTGGACATCATCCCTATGAATTGGTATTTAGAAATGGAGCTCCACCATGGCACTGCAAAATGGGATATTTTGAGAGAAGGGTTTGTGAGAACATTCAACTTTGAAGATGGATTCAAAAGTATTGATGAAGTGCTGCAAGAAGTTAAGGCAACAATCTTCAGAATTCTGCAGGATCCCTTGGAATTGATTCAACCGAATTGGAGCACCCAGTTGCAACATGCGCTGGAGTGCTATAATGTGACAGCTAAAGATGAAGAAGAGGATCCAAGGAAAATTAACATCCTAGAGGAAGAAGGCCACCGTGAAGTTGAGGGGCCGTAGATAGAGAATTCAGATATCACCGCGCCCTTGAAAACTAGACAGGTAAACATTGGCACAAAGGTGGAACCGAAGTTTGCGAAGATAGGGGACTATTGGGATGATACTACGGTGGACAAAGTCGCTGAGTTGCTCCGCGAATATCATGATTTATTTTCCACAAAAGTTTTGGACTTGAAAGGCATCATAGGCAATTTGGGAGTGATGAAAATAACTTTGAAACTGGACGCGAAGCCTGTTAAGTAGAGGCCATATCGCCTTAATCCCAAGTACAAGGAAAAGGTTCGCTTAGAGTTGGACAAGATGCTTGCAGCGGGTATTATTGAACCAATGGAGGAGTTTGATTGGGTGAGTCCAATGGTAGTTTAGGAAAAGAATCAGAAGGATGAAATAAGGATTTGCGTAGATCTCAAGAAGCTGAACAATGCTTGCGTTCATGACCCTTTTCCAACTCCATTCACAAATGAAGTACTGGATACTGTAGGCGGGAAGGAGGCCTATTAATTCACTAATGGGTTCTCTAGATACCACCAGATAAAGATCACGCCAGAAGATAGGAGTAAAACCACCTTTGTGATAGAATGGGGCTATTTCCAATATATAGTGATGCCTTTCGGACTTAAGAATGCACCGACAATCGTCTCGCACGTGGTCATCGAAGCGTTCAAGGAATTCATTCACAAGTTCTTGGAAGTCTATTTCGATGATTATATAATTTTTGGGCTAGTTAAGTGCCATGTAGACAGTCTGCGCTTGATGTTGGAGACATGCCAAAGGTATCAGATCACACTAAACTTGAAGAAATTCTTGTTCTGCATCCCTTTCAGAATCTTATTGGTTCATGTGGTGTGCAGAAAAGGATTAATAGTGGACCCTGCTAATATCGGGGTTATAATCAGTTTGGAGGCACCAAGGAGTGTTAAATAGCTGCATGAAACACTGGGACATACTGGATAATATCGAAAGTTCATCAAAAGTTATGCTCATATTACCGCGCCTATGGAAAAGCTACTGAAAAAGGACGCTACATTCTGTTGGAGCAAAGAATGTCAGCAGAGTCTGGATGTATTGAAGGAGAAAATGGTCACCGCGCCGATCCTAGTCTTCCCAGACTGGAAGAAGGAATTTCATGTACATGTGGATGCTTCATGTATTGCTCTGAGAGCAGTGCTAATGTAGGTTAGTGAAGGAGAATTGGATCACCCTATAGCATTTGTGAGCAGGAAGTTGCCTAAAGCTGAAAATAATTACTCAAAGATAGAGCACGAAGGCTTGGCAATGGTGTACGCGCTCCAAAAGTTCAAACATTACTTTCTAGGCAGACATTTTAAGATGTACACAGACCATTTTGCATTGAAATACCTAGTTAATAAGACTGTGTTGGGGGGAAAGTATGTAGATGGATGCTGTTGTTTCAGGAGTATGATTTCGAAGTAATTGTGAAACTAGGAAGGTTGAATGTAGGGCCAGATCATCTGTCATGCATTGAAACAGGAGAAGAGCCCACCAATTTGGAGGAAGGGATGCCCGACACGCAACTCTTCAAGGTGTGCGTAGTGGATAATCACTTTGTGGACATTATCCACTTCCTGACTACAGGAACGACGCCATATGGATACACAAGTCAATAGAAGAAATAATTGGTAGTGCACATGACAAAATTTTTAGTTATTGCAGGCCATTTGTAAAAGATGGGATCAGACAAAATACTACGACATTATGTGCTTGATTTTCAATGAAATAGCATCCTTGCTGAAGCTCATGGAGGAGCTGCGGGAGGGAATTATGCAGGAAAAACAACAACGAAGAAGATTTTACGCACTGGATTGTGGTGGCTGACACTGCATAAGGATTCCAAAGCATAGGTAGGCCATCGCAGAGGGATGAGCTACCTCTGAATCTGGATGTGTGATTGCAGCCATTTGAGAAGTGGCCAATTGATTTTGTATGACCAATTCAGCCTCCAGGCAAGAAAATAGGTGCACGGTACATTATCACCGTGACTGAATATTTGACCAGTTGGGCGGAGGCACAAATTGTGAAAGACTATATAGGGGAAACAATAATGAAATTCCTATTCGAATATGTGTTGACAAGGTTTGGTTGCTCAAAGGTATTGATGAGTGATCACAGAACACATTTTCTCCACAAAACGATCAGCGCGCTGACAAAGTAATTCTAGGTTTACCATTAGAAGAGTACGCCATACCATCCTCAGGCTAATGGAACAATTGAGGCTTTTAATAAGATACTGGAGAATGTGTTGATGAAGGTTTGCAATGCGCAGCTGAATGATTGGGACGTGTGCGTAACAATAGTGTTATGGGCTTACAGAACCACTTGTAAGAATCTTACTGGTTAGACACATTTCAGGTTGGTCTATGGTGTAGAAGCTATAATGCCTATGGAGTACATTGTGCCTAGTCTATGCATAGAGGCCTTCACAGGAATAGCAGATTGCGGAGCTTTAGAAGAAAGGCTCACACAACTAACAGAGCTCGAGAAAGATGGGTTTTTGGCTGGATTCCATCAGCAGGTTTAGAAGGGACGTGAAAAATCTTGGCACGATCAGCATATCAAACTACGCACCTTCAAGGTAAATGATTTAATTTTATTATATGATAGTAAGTTTGATAAGTTTCCAGGAAAATTTCAGATGCACTATCTGGGGCCGTATGTTATCAAGGAGATTACAGATTGTGGTGTAGTTCATCTCGTAAAGTTGAATGGAGATCCATTTTTAGGAAAGGTAAATGGAAGCCAATTGAAGCCATACACCGGGGATCTGGCCCAATGACTACATGGTGATAGCATAGTCTTAACACTCCAAGCAGCGACAAGGAAGCGCAATACTATAAACTACATTATGCGGTTTGTAGCATTACATGACAGGGGGTCTGCGCAAAATAGGATGGTGTCGCAGTACCAGACGAAGTGCGAAGGGAGTTGCGCTATAAGGGGAGAGACTGTGCAGCGCAGCCAAAAGGTAACCATTACAGTCACTGTTCATGATTTGACTGCCAGGAGATGTTTAAGAGGAGTGGGGGGCGACATTTAAGGCATTTAAGACTGAATTTAAGAGTGAAATCTTGGAAAATCTGCCACCAATTCAACATTTATGGACATAATTTGGGGCAAATAGTCAGATTTGAATTTGAATTCGCCTATAAATTACATGTGGCTGTCCAACGAAAAAAAATTTGCACTCTTAGACTTTCTGTGTTGAGCAGTCGATTGTATATGAATCCTTAAGTTTATGCTGATTTGGTTGCTAGTTTTATATTTGAGAAGTTACCCAAGCATACTCAACACTTCATTCTCAGTATGATGTCTAGACGAGGAGAAATCGCTAGCACCGGAGGTACTATCGCCTCTAAGGGAGATGCTCCAGAGGTGATGAACATAGAGGTTCTAGATGTAGCACCTATGGTGCCAAGGTCACCTAGAACGAAGCCTACGCCGATGAGAGAGGTCCCCAAGCCGAAGAAAGATAAAAAAAGAAGCTGGTGCTAGTGCACGAGTCACTAAGGAAGCATGCCACTACAAAGGCCCAGAGCAAAGAAAAGTTGAGCGAGAAAGAGAAGGGGAAAGTGGTGTATCTGGAGGCTGAGGAAGGCACAAAAGATATAGATACTGAGGAGGTGGATCCCATATCTAAGTTGTCAAAGTATGTCCCTCTGTGAAAGGGAAAAGTGAAGGTCCCTAAGGACCCAAATATAGGACAATTCCTCCTCAACACACCCCTGTTACCGGAGAACCTCACCTTTTAAGGTCTGCGCTTAGCGTGGATCTTGAATTTAAGGCTAGAATATTGGGAATTGATGGACCACAAGTGGTTCCACCACCTTTCTACAGACACCTAGATGAAGAGGGTCTTCTACAAAGAGTTTGGTGTCACTACTCTCGAGCCAGTGGAGTGGATTCGCGGAGTGAACTAGTTGAGGTTGTTGAACCTATTGTGGGTGCCCCACTACCATTGCTCCAACATAAACCTGATCATCATTAAGCAATTGCTGTGCCTGGTGCATGATAGGTGCTTTTGGTTTAACACACCGATCCCCATCACTGATAAGTGATCCATCGGATCATGCTATTGCCACATTCAGGGTTAAATCTAGCCAAGGATAGGTTATAACTTGTGAAGAAGCTACTATATTACCTCGATCATTGACCCCATAGTAAATGTTGCCACGCAAATTATGGCTGGCAAGGTTATGAGAAAATTCCGAGTGGACGAGGTTCTGGTGCCACTGGTTTCCTTGGCTGCACAGTGCATGGAGGGTGTGTAATTCAACTAGGTGTGCTACTTGTGTAGTGAGTTCCTCGCGAATTGCAGAGAGGCACAAGACAAGAGTAAAACTTCCACTATTCATGGTTGTTACTCTTGATTATGCTGGATGCCTTGGATTTGGAAGAGGGCAACCAATTTCCTCCCGTGGAGAAAGATTTGCCAGAGGCTGCAAAATTTGCATCTCTATGGGCCATAAAAGATGCTATGCAGGTCATAGAGACCAAAGTCTTTTGGGTATTGATGGAGGTGAGAATTCGCATGGCCATCAACCAGAAGTCGTGGTTGTCACCAACCATGTTTGAACAACTTTTAGGATATGCCGAGTTCAAAGCTGACTTCCACGCATATACATCCGGGCAGAGAAGGATCTGTAGCAAAAGTGGTTCGACCTACCCTACCTCACTACATATGACATTCTTGAGGAGGTCATCAAGTATTGGCCAACAGATTGGAATTCTCCTTCCGATCTGGCAGCAGGGACTAGTAAGTCCGCGGAGAAGAAGAAGAAGGACGCAACCAAATAGAAGGTGCAATAGTTGGCTAAGAAAATGAGGAGCGAGGCCGAGGAGAAGGCCAGGGTAGAAGAAAAGTGCGTTGCAAAGAAGTAGGAAGAGAAGGAAGAGCACGCCTCCGAGTGGAGTGATAAGTCTCCTTCACCTCAAACGGAGGAGGAAGAGCAGTCTAGGCACGATGGCGATGGTTAGGAGGAGCAGGTGAGAACTCCCTTCCAGATCAAGAGATACAGAGACTAAGTGAAGGAAGGACCGTGCAAGAAGTCAAATCCGATAAAGCCATCACTGGATCCGATCACCTTAACAGATGTGGACTTGGATGAGATAGGTGATAAGGTGTGGGATACCACCGTAGAACTGCTGCAACAATTTGAGCAGTAGAAAAAGCATTCCCTTAGAACCATCAAGAAGGATATCTGTGAGCTACAGATTCAGATGACTAGAATCCAAGCAAGTGTAGGACAGTAGTGCTACATCAATCGGTTTGGCACCGAGGACCACTCAAGCAACAAATGGTTTGGTCACTAGATCTCCAGGAAATTGCACTACCAGATGGATCTTTGAGCACAAAGGCGGCTGTTGACAAGGCTATTGTTAGCTCTTTGAAGAACATCAACCTCAGCCTGGCTGTGCTCCCCAGTGAGTTTCTTCACATGCTGCAAGCAGGTGTGATAGCATAAGTTAACGCCCGGGAGTAGTGCACACTAAGCCTGATCAGCGAGTATAGAGTCAACAATGAACATATGTTTGTTGAAAAATCAGAGGTGCTGGAGGCACAAAAGCAAGTCCAGGCACAGAACGACCATCTTACAGCCACGGTGGCAGAAGCTTCTAGAATAATAACTAAGCTGCATATACCAGAAGAAGCACCGTTGGAGGTAAAAATCAGAAAGTTGGATGCAAGCGTGTGCAACGGCAAGACAGAAATGGCTAGAGTTTAGTTTGAGCTAAACTTGAAGATCACAGAGTTAGAGTTGAAGTCACAACCTTCAAATCTGCTAGATATCAGGGAACAACATGAAGCCGCTATGAAGGATGGAGTTGTGACAGTGGATTCCGCGGTGGTAGATTGCATTGTGCTCTTCGAGCAAGCAATGGAGGTAGTCACAGCTCTGCAGGAAGATCCCAACTTGAAAGCCTTGAATACAAAAGCTCAAAAACTCCAGCAATAGTATGATGAAGTCAAAGTAATGGCATGCACCATTTCATATCAGAATGCCTTACTAAGTTGTAAGAGGCTAGGCGGCTGCATCTATAGGTGGAAGAAACGTAGAAGAAAGAAACGATCCTCAAGGCCAGATTGGGGCCTTGGCTGGATGAGGCCTACATTATCTTCGCCAACATTCAGGAGAAGTTGGCAAGCCTACAAAGAACATAGCAGAATATCAAGGAAGACAATGCAGGACCGACAATAGAGTAGTTAGTGGAGCAGATCCAACAGGTAGCCACATAGAGCGGGGCTAAATTGGCAGTGGCCCAACTCGATTTGGGAGGTCTCCGTAGTTAGATCTCCATGCCAGTAGAGTGACTTGAGGGCGAGTCATGATATTTGTGTTGGGGGCCTGTTGGGATGGGGTCCCCTAGGGTCAATTTGGGGCAAAAGCCCAAGTTTTGGTGAAAAAAGCCAAGTTTTATTGTATAAAATGTAAAGATTCCACAAGTTGTGGTCACAAAGTGCGTAGATAGTTAAAGTGTCATAAATGGTTTTACCCTTCTTTTATGTAAGTTGAGTTGGATTTTGAAGATCTACCCATGGTCCACAGACCATGGGATTGTATAAGTAGGTGTGTCTTAGATAGTCTAAGGTAGAATACTGATGAGGAAGATGAATGTAATGGGTCAGGACCCACTAAGCCAATAGGCGGTATAATACTAATTATCAGGAAGCCACCAAGATGACACCATATGAGGTAGTGTATGGCAAACTTCCACCTTCATCAACTTCTTCTATCTCTGGATGTTCCAAATTATAGGCAATTGATCAACTCCTATAGAACCGTGCCACCATGATCGCTCATCTCATAGCTAATCTACATCAATATCATAATAGAATTAAGCAACAGGCTGACCAACATCATTCCGAGCAGTCATTTCAAGTAGGTGACCACACGTTCCTGTGACTCCAACCCTATAGGCAGACCTCTCTCAGAGAAAAGGGCTACCAAAAACTAGCACCAAAATTCTATGGGCCTTATTAGGTACTTCAACGTATAGGAGTAGTGACTTACAAACTAGCCCTACATAATACTTCAAAAATCTACCCAGTATTCCATGTATCTTCCCTTAAAAAAGTTGTGGGGAATGATTACTGGTTTCAAATAATTCTACTAGGATTGGATGAGGAAGGCTAACTTTGGCTCTGACCCAAAAAAGTCCCCGATGCTCGAAAAATACATCTTCATGGCCACATGATCAAGGAAGTCCTTACCAAGTGGAAATACACGTCTCCAAAAGATGCGACGTGGGAACCAACCACTATTATTCAGTAGTTTCTGTAGCTGCAACCTTGAGGACACAATTGCTTTTAATGGGGGAGGGCACGTTAGGGTCCAACCCTAACCCCTTTATTTATGTAATAAGCCCAAGGGGCCTAGTGAGAGTCATAGTTAGTTAGTGGTTCAATAAAGCTCATAAGCAGTTATCCACATTAATAATAATTGTAAGTGGTTGACCCGCTTTATACAAAAGGGATTGCAATTAGTTATAAATGGGTCATAGCCAATAAATAATGTGGTTAACCTGTACTATGCAAGGGACCACTACTTATTATGGTTTTGGATGTCATAAAGCTATAAATAGTCATAGATAGCAAGGGAAGTATCATTGATTCTTATTGTAATTGAGCTCTACTCTGTTGTAGGCCACCCCCTTGAAGAGGCAAGTGAACAATGTATTCTGCTTCTGAATAATAAAATATCTTTGTAGCTTGTCTCAATTCATGTGATATTTTTGTGTTTTGGGATATATCGTTTCGTATTTCTAGCATTTTGGTTTTCTTGTAGGTTAAGGGCATAACACTTGGGGGAAGGCTCACTAATAAACATTTGTGCTATTAAAATGTGCCTGACACTTTTATGCAAAGCAACAGGTATGATCATAACTGAACAAAAGTCATATTCCTTATATAATAATACCGATCCAGAAATTGTAGAGGAGCTACGCTTTGTCCTTCCATTCCCATTCAAGCCAATGGTGGAGAGCTGTAAATACCCAAGATTTTTCTTAAAGCCAAAATCACACATGTATGAAGACTAGATTTGGTTGTACACAAAGGTGGAGTCTAGGATCACATGTTGGGTTAATCGGTTCTTTTTGCAATACTAGAGATTGGTTCTGCTGAAGTTAGTTATCTAAATTATTCTAGTCTACTGGACATCTATCATTTAAGTTCCAAAAGGAATCCTATCTATTATTTAGAAATAAGCCTTTAATTTCTTATGAATAGGTAACAGGTAGGCTAAGGGCATTCCCCTAGTCATATAGACAAAGGTGGCGACTTATAAGAATCTTAACGAGTGGGGGATACAAAAATATTTCTCCTCCAAAGCCTTCATAATCAAGAGTCTTTGGTGATTAACTCAAAATAGTGCATTGTGGGGCAGGGTGATGGATTCCAAATACATTCCCGATATAACTTGGGAATCGTGGTTCTAAATTCCAAGAAATATAGGAAAAAATGGATGAATTGTATGGAAGGATATGGTTGAGTCATTCTCCACATTAGGAGACTATATGGTGTGTAGGATAGGAGATGGTCAAAGTGTGAGATTGGGCGAATACCCTTGGGTAGGAACTAAAGATAGTTTATGTTTGTCATAAAACCTCATTCAAAATCTATGTAGAAACATCATGGCTACTCTACATGACATAAAATCCCAATCCTTTTAGGAATGGGGTCAATCATGATGGAAGTAGACCATTATGATAGGTTTAATAGGAGATCAAGTCGCTGAATGGAATCACTATGTGGAGATCCTATGCTCCAATTTCATCCATCTTTTGGGCATAATCCCATACTAATTCCTTTGTTCCAAAAGCTTGGAAGCGAGGGAATTCACGACCAATTTAGGCTATTAGGCTCAAGCCAAGCTCAAAGATAACCAATAAAAATACAATGGTGGCATAAATTGTGGAAGCTCCTAGGTCCTTCAAAAAGAAAAACACTAATGTGGCTAGGTCCAAAAAATAAGTTGTTAACCTGGGAAAAGAGGATTCAAAGAGGCTGGATATGACTGAATCACTGCTCATTGTGTAAGTTGGATGCATAATTTGTGACTGCTTTTTTCATTCATTTTTCATATGTAGGTCAAGTTTGGAACAACTTGTTTGCAGAGCTCTAGAATTTGGTAGTGTGGGTGTCAAAAAGTTTGGAAAATTCATTTAAAAATAGGTTAACATCCAAGGAAGCGAAAGGATATTCAACTCTCCCAACGCTATTAGTTTCATGTATTTGGTGGGCTAGGAATCAAGCCATTTTCCAAGATAAGTTCATTCAGTCAGAGGTTACATCCATTTTGGTAGAACAATGGAATCATGAATATACAATCATTATGAAGTAGCCTAATGTTTGGTTCATTTAGTGGCCTCAACTAGATGGAATAATTCCATGGGGGTTTTTCTATGGAGTTATCTAAAGAGATCCGATGTTAATGGGAATAGGATCTATCCTCCTCCTTTTTCCCAAGCACTACTTTGTGATATGACATTTAGGAGGGCACAAAAATAATATGAAAGTGCTGTTAATGGAAATTTTCTCATTGTTTCATTTTTCTAAAATGAAAAAGGTAGAGAAAATTCAGGTGATGGGCAATTCACAGGGAGAAATCGACTAGGTGAATGGGAAGGTTCAAATTGAGTGTGCATGACTCACCTCTCTCCTTTAGGAGATAAGGAGTTCCATTAAATATTTCCATTCCTCTTTATTTACTCACATCTATCGAGATTTATATTAGTGTGCATATGATTTTTAAAGCATGGAAGTTCAAATTATTCTCATAGCATTTTTTTAATATAATTTTTGAATGAGGAAGTATTAGATGCAATGATGTTCCACTTTTGAAGTTAAATTTTTTATCATATCATGATGTAGAATATTTTGATAATGATAGCTCACAATAGAATATAGGGAACCATGTAATAACAAACTACAAAGGCATAATATAATAAGGTAATAATTTTGTATAACATGTCTAGAAGGACTAGGAAGATCCGGAAGAATACTCCTATTTTTGTAATCTGTGAAGCCTAAGGGTTGATACATGTGTATTCTACATATGAATATACTGATTTTTCTCTTTGGAAAGAAACTTGGTAACCTATTTCCTTTTTCTCCCCTTGCTTTTTACTAAGTCTAACTTATGAGATTCCTTTCCCCAGTTTAAAGCATTTAAACCTTAACTAGACCTTCTTTCATTCCTCATCAATCAATTTTAATTTTAATAAATGTTTCAAATGGCCAATTCTATTAGCCATTACCAATCCTTATTTACATTTAATCCTTAATTAAATATTCTGCCAATCCTCTTCAATCAATTTTTTTTTAGCAATTTTTCCTAACGGTCAATTTTATTAGTCATTACCAATCATTCTATTTGACTTGGTTCTGCACTCTTTCTCTCACAAATAGCTTATGTGTCCCTAATGATGGGTGGAGCATCAACCAAAAATTTAGGTCATTTTAGTCAAGATACATAGTTTCTCCAAAGGAAAAAAATTTATTAACAACATGAATTCTGATTGTGAAAAACTCCACATTCAAAATATATCAGCCCATTTTTACTAGAAAGCCTAGTAACCAACATAACAATATTCATGGACATTGAATGTTAATATCCTTTCATTCACCAAAGGTAAAGAAACTTATCTATTATACTTAGGCCATTGGTAAATGAAGAAGGGTGAGCCACTTTACAAATCAGGTAAGGGCATGAAGGCCAATCTCCTTCACTTACAAGATTCGGGATTCCCTTCATTGATCTAGAAATCCCTTAACACTTCCATAATCTTGTGCCTTACTTGCCTTAGTCAACCAATCATTTAGAATTATTTCAGGACCGTGATCTCAGTTGAAGTATTCTTGCTAATTATATGTCATGTGCACTTTAGTATTCAACTCAACACTATGAGGCTGTGACTCAAGAAACTTCTAGTCACCTCCAATTAGGAATCATTTCCTTACTTTCACATGAGAAAGGGTTCTGTTCACATAGGTTTAAATGTTTCTCTCGTAAGAAATTTTCTCTAGTTCTTTTTCCATTACCTTTATGTTATTCTCTACTCTTGCAAGCCTTCCCTCTTTCTTGGGTCTCTACCTTGATGGGATTACGTTGGTCCCAAAGTCTCCAAAAAATGGGGTATGTAGCCCATACCTCAAGGCAGTTTGTCACCACCTTCTCCATTCCCTCATAATTACTAACATATTAAGTAGTTCAATTACCATATCAAGGGTTTGGTTAATTAATTTAGTTAGATAGGAAGTTTCTAGAATCCTCCTCGCAACTTCTCCTCGATGAAGTTTCTCTCCTACTAGGCATCAAGATCTATGTAGGCTTCCATCTTCTCTAGTTTCAATGATACATACATTTCAAAAACTATTTATACCATGATAAAGCCTGGAACGATATCCATGTTAAGTATGAAACATTAAAAATATTAATTACATTTACAAAACATGGCGATTAAAAAGGAACCTTACATTATACTTACCGTTGTATTTCACCTTCGCGGTCATCCTTTCCTCCTAGTCAAGTGTATCACCTGGGGTTTTTATTTCACTATCTAAGAGGGGCACAAATAAAAGACCTTGATAAAGGTAGCATGTACATATCCTTCCATACTTAACATGTGTCATTTGTTCTTTATTTGTTGTCCCTTATTTTGTTTGGTTGTTTTTAGTCACTCATATTGATTCTCTGTTTGCCTCATTCTATAAGAAGAGGGGCTTGGAACATTCCCAGAGGTTGATGCGACTACAAATACAAATAAATTTAAAAAAAATTCCCATTTTTATCACTCCTATCAAATTAAAAGGGACTTGTGAAACATCCCAAACCCAATGAGAAATGAACCACCTCATCCTAGAAGGGGTTTGAATGAAATTACTCAAATCCTGCTAAGCAAACCAAATCAAACAAGGAAAAAGACAGACAAGTGGAAAAGTAGTATCATGGAAAGGGTAGCTCAAGTAAATGCAAGAACCCCCTCCATAAATGTGCTCATGGATAATGATATCACATTATATCTATTATAGAAATATGACACCTCTCATGAAGTACACCTCAAACCATATCACTTATAACATACACCTTTTGGATTGAAGGGTCAACCTAGTAATTTCTCCTCCCCTTGGGTATGTAAGCACCTAATAGGGGCATTTTATGATCTCATCATACCTAATTTTCATAACTTGTATAATGTATTATTGTAGTTTGAAGTTAAAAGAAGATACTTTACGTGATATACTTACATGCCTTTAACATTGAATATGGTCCACCTCTTATAGTTTAGTTTTAATGATTCTTATATCCTTTCCAGTTGATTTTACCTAACTCCTCTTGCGTATGCTTGATGATGATCAAGGCATCATCATGGTACTTTGAAAGATGTTGGTGATGCTTCTTCTATACTTCATTAATGATATTGATTTCCATTTGAAAGGAATCTAATGCACCATGGATGTTACACACTAAATGATGAACTTCTTGATGAATATATGGATTTATTTCCTTAGGAAGGAATTTCAAGTATTTTAAAAATTTAACGATTTTAAGGCTCTTGTGGAGAATCATACAGAGAAGAAAATTAAAGAGATGAAGGAAGATAATGGGGGTAATTCTATGAAAATGAATTGGAAAAATTATATAAGAGGTGCAATATATCAAGGTAGAAAACTACTCCATACTCACCTCAACAAAAATGAATTTACACAAAGGATGAACATGATGTTGATGAAAAAATCAAGGAGCATGCTTAGCGGTGGTAGGTTAGGAATTATGGGCAAATGAAATGGATACTACTTGTTACCTAGTAAATTGGTCACTGACATCAATGTTGGATGAAAATACCACCTGAAGTACAATTTGTAAGAAAACATCTCTTAAACATCTCAAGATATTTGGCTACGATCCTTATGTACACATTCCAAAGGAAAATAGGAGTCATACAAATAATAAAAATGAAGAATGTAGCTTTATTGGATATAAAGATGGTTTGAAAGGTTATAAGATTTGGAACCCAAAAACTAAGAAGGTTGTAAATAATCGAGATGTGGTATTTATTGAAATGAAAGATGTTTTCAAATAAGAAGTCCTACCCAGGGATAAAGAACCAAAGAAGCTAAAGTTTGAATTAAAGGATGATGAAACAAACTTTATAGAAGAACAAGAATAAGTAGAAGAATAAATAAATACTTTGGTATTAATGATATTGGTTCATGAAAGAAGGAAACCAAAAAGGTGTACTTCACCTTATCTATATTATGTTTTTTCTTTCTTTATTACTAATGATGATCCTAGAACATTTAAGGAGACAATGGATTTAGAAGATAGAAAAATTGTGAAAAATACCATGGTTGAAGAAATGCCATCTGGGATAAAAATAAGACTTGGGATCGAGTAGAGTTGTTGGCTAGAAGAAAACCCATTGGTAGCAAGTGGGTATTTAAGACTAAGTTGAGTGAAAAAGGAAAAGCAAAGAAAGAAGAAGCTTGATTAGTAGTAAAATGTTATTCCCAAGTAGAGGAAACTGAATTTTGTGATATTTTTTTCTTGTTTCCAGGTTAAAATCAATTACGCTTCTTTTATCTATTGCTATTTTTTTTAGTTTTTACATAGAATAGATGGATGTGAATAAACAATTCCTACATGGAGACTTGGAAGAAGAAATCTAAATGTAGGTAGAATGCTTTGTAGTGAAGGGGACAAAAGATGATGTATGTAGGCTGAAAAAGTCCCTATATTGGTTAAAGAAATCATTGAGGATGTAGTATAAAATATTTAATAGTTATATATTGGAACATGGCTTCAGAAGGAACAAAGCATATCATTATTTGTATTTCAAATTAGTTAGTGATTATCTTATTTATTTGGTCTTGTATGTGGATGATATGTTGTTGATTGGAAATAATAAGGAAATCATTGAGGATGTGAAAGCTCAGTTGTATTATAAATTTGGCATGAATGATCTTGGTGTTGAAAATTTTATTTTGGACAAAGAAATTCAAAGATATTAAATAAACATAAAAAATTAGAGGAATCATGTTGAGATAATATTGTAGAGGTTTAATATGAAAGAATGTAAACAGATAAAAGACCTTATTTATGTAGGTGTAAAGTTATCTATAGGTCAATGTCCCAAGAAATAGGAAGAGGAAGAGGAAGATGGCATGTCTTGTTCCATATATTAAGGGGGTTGGTAGTTTGATTTATGCAATGGTCTATACTAGATTGAACATTGCACATGTAGTAGGAGTATTGAACAAATATATGTCAAAACCAGGGAAAGAGCATTAGATAGTAGTAAAGAGGGTTTTTAGGCATTTGTGTGGCACTATTAGTTATGGATTGTGATATCAAGGAATACCAAGATTATATGGTATTAGATATACGTGGCTTTGTTGATGCATATTAGGTTTGACATCTAAACCATAGAAGATCTACAATTCTGTATGTGTCTAACCTATTTGGAAGAGAAATCAATTAGATGAGAAAAAGATAGTTTATAGTAGCACTCTCAACTACAAAATATCAATACATGGTAGCCACTCATGCAAGCAAGGAAGCAATATGGTTGTAAATAGTGTGTTAAGGTATTGGGTTGGTATTACAAGTTGTAATGATAGATTGTGATAGTTAGAGTGTAATCTTCCATAATAAGAACTCAACTTATCATTCTAAAATAGAATATTGATATTCAACATCACTTTGTGAGAGATGTAATTAAAGACAAGAAGGTGTTATTGGTGAAGGTAGACAAATTGAAGTATGTTGCAGATTAACTAACAAAATCTATGAACAATGATAAGTTCTCTTGGTGTAGAGAAAAAATGGGAATCGCCACCTTGTAGTGTTGATCATGTACTCGTGTGACCACCAATATGAAAAGAAAACAAAAAGTGAGAGAATTTTAGGTATATGTTATATTCATTTCATTGGTAGTCCCATGTGTTATACATTGCACCAAGCGTAGACGAGGGGTGGGGGTTTATCGCAGAAAATTTATTTTGGATGGTTTTTTTGCATCTTTTTTTGGTGGTTTTCAACACACTATTTTCACTTTTAGTGGTTTTGTGGTGCATAATGATTCAAACCATGGTTTTATAATTTCGGTTAAATAATTATGGTTTGTTCTAAGCCAAGGTTAATGGATTTAGGGTTTATGGATGCCATGCGATATACATTTTGTATTATAACATTGTAAAGATTGAATATATTGAAAAATATTTCTTGTTTTCTCGGATTGGTTAGTAGGATAAAATATCTATGTTAAATGTGCAATGGCGTGCGTATACGCACACACATATGCCATTCCACCTTTTCTATTTTTATATTAAGAATTGTTTGCAACAATTAACTATACAAGGTTAAAACCAAGAGTAATGAGGCTATTTTGGGGATTCGCTTGATGACCTATCCACCTTGTATCATGGATATGAAATTTTAAGGGACTTTAAGCTTAATTTAGCTAAAGATAGTAGATCCCCTACTATAAACAGGGGAGCACTTAGCACTTTCAGATCATTGTCACACTTGTAGATTACAAACCTATGAGATAATAGTATTTTCTCTTTTACATTATGGAGCACTAGTTGAGCTATTTTCTCTTGAGAGAGTTTTTGTGGATGGTTCTTTTTTCATGAATGATTATTTGTGATCTTTGATGATATGTGCTCTGTTATGTAAGTTATTTTCTTCCAGTCTTGTTTCTTGTTGATAGATTAAAATTATTAAATATTCATGATGATTTTGTTGATTTTTTATATCTCTAAATTCTCCTTGCACAAGGTGTAACACCCCCTCCTACCCCGTTGTCCTATCTTGGGTTGTGGGACCTGTGTTACTTGTTTTCTTTAGCCTGATCCCCAAGGTTTGTTATGAGGATGGGGTTTTAAAAACATATTTTCCCCAAAGTCTTCAAATATTAAAACAAACACCACCATTGCGTTAAACTCATCGAGAAATTTTCAACATTATAAATTTTACCTCAATACGACACCTAGATTGAAAGTTATTTCTGTCATAAGTTTTAGCCAGTTACATGAGGCCACATCATCATTATGGCCCCCATGGCTGATGCAGGAGCATCCCATTTTCAAGTCAAAATTCATTTTGACTAGAATAGGGGTCTTTTCATTTACCACGGGAGTTGGTTCCCTAAATGAGTGAAATTGTTTAATTTGATGTATTTTCCTAAGTTTAGAAAATAATTGTACATAAATGATTTAAAGTGAGGATTGATGTAATCAAATGTACTCTTAGGAGATATCTCAAGAGTATTTGGGAAAGTTAGAGAGATTTAAGGATTAGTTGGATTTATGAGAGGATTTTGTGGATCTAGGCATCTAGAGATAGGATTTTGGTGAGAAGATTGGGATATGAACTTGAATTAATTTAGAATCTTATTTTGTATAAATGTAATTGATTTCATGAAAATATTGGCCATTGGATAGAAGAGGTCTGAGGATAGAGAGGTTCGAGAGGAATTGAAGGCCAAATAGGGCCACAAAGTGAGAGGGGCTCCATTGTAATAAATAGGTTAGAGAGGGCCTATTATAAATATGTTTTTTTCACTTAATTGATAAAATAAAGGAAACACTTTGTTCGAGTGTCTAGAGTGGAATTGTATGCATTTCTTATTCTTAAGGAAAAATGAGCTTTATTATTTATTTGTTTCTTGGTCAATGATTGTATTCCTATTAAAACCAAGATCATGAGGGAGATAATTCCAAGAACGCACACTAGAATCAACACAGAGGAGCCAAAATCTATTGGAGTGGGAACAAACGATTAATTTTATAGTTGGAATGAGTGAAGTTGTTAATCATTGATTAAAAAAGTGATGAATGATCCAATGGTCAATAAAGACATCAGAGGAGTGTAGGTCTATTGCAAATGTGTCATAGATGACAAACCAATGAAAAATCCAATTACATAAAAGATTAGAGTGGCACAACAGAAGTTATGGAATCCAAAATATTGAAGGAAGAGAGACACAGAGCTTGAGATTGTAGATGGAAAATCAATATCGAAGCTTGAAGGGCAGAGTATAGAGGGGATCCTATAATGGAAGTTGAGCCAGAGTATAATGGAGAAAAGCTAAAAGCATAGTTCTTAAAGCTTCGACAAAGTACATTAATTAATATCATTGGGATATGGAAGTAAAAGTTCTATCAGGATGATAAGCCGACAATTCATAACATTAAGTCAGAGGCTTTAGCTCGGAAGGAAAAGACGAATGTATACGAGAGCAACCGGGCTGAGTAGACACCAAGCTTATGTAAGAAAAGAAACAAGTGGAGGGGTGTATCCAACAAGCACAAAACTTAAATCAGGTGGGCCATCTTGAGTGAAAAAATCTTGTAACTTCCATATAATTCCCAAAGAAAAGGATTCGGGCACTAATGTGGAAAACAAGTGGAAAAATGGAGATTGTGGGCCAACCCAGATGGTTATATCCTGGAGCGTTAACCTTGGAGGTATAACAATATGCATAAATACGAGTCGGCAGGCATAAGTGGCATGTGGGCCAGTTGAGTGCAAAAGTCTGGTGATCAAAGTAAAGCAAGTGGAGTTAGGGCCCACACTTCTTGGAAGAGAATTCCTAAAGGAAACTAAGAGCATGCCAAAAGGAAGTACAAGATGACGTTGATATAAAATTACATGGAAAGGCAGCGACCAAAAACCAATCAAAACCCAGAGAGTGGGCCATAACATGCATCGAAGTGAATGCTAAGGTGTCCTAGGTCATTGAGGTTGTGCCCATTAATAAAGGTTGGGAAATTGAGGGTTTGGTTACATATTGCGGTTGCAAGGTGGCTTTTGGAAGGAGCTAGAATAAGGTAAGGGCTTTAAAATTCCTCTCGTGCACTTGTTATTTGAGGTTGTTGGTGATTCCTTGGGGTTTTGACTGTAATGCCACCTCTTTGGTTCTTTTATATGAACAGGCTCGACCACGATGGTTCTGTTATTAGTTGGGCCATGGAATTGTATGGAATATTTGACATTGTAAAATAACATTTTGGAGATTGTACCAAATTGTGCATGGTGTGAGGATAACTGCTACCACTGGTTTCAATAAGACCACGACTCACCAGATAGTAGCCATCTTGTGACTGGTTTGAATAGATTCTTCCACTTCAACAACCATATTACTCAAGTTGAAAGATTCTTCTAATTGCAAAGCCGAAGGTGAATGAATCCGACAAATTTCATGAGCAAGTCGATTTAAAGAGAGGTCTTCATGCAAGAGAAGGGATGGTGAGGGATGAAAAGAGTACTCAACGATTCGATTGTTTTCATTTGCATCATGGATAATCTCATTGCCTTGTGTCAATTGTGAATATAACTGATTGGATGAAGAACTTAAAGAACATGGAGTATCTCTATCACAAGTAGATGCATCGCAGATGGTAAAGCACAAGGGATAGTGAGATGAGATCTAAAGTAAAATCTCCATGAGAAACTTTTATAGCGGGTGCATCCACCCTCCAAAATTTTGCCTCGCATGTAAGGCTCATAGCCTACCTCGGATCCTGTGATCGATTATCCTTGGTTGCTTGTTGATAAGCTAATGATTTCAAGCTCCGCTTCTTGATCGTAAAGTGTTGTCCATGTTCTAATCTTGTGTAGCATATGTCATTTTCAGGCACATGGGTTGTTGTTTGTCATGCAAAGGGGATGGTGTCTTTCTTTAAGGGAATTTGCATATATGAGTGGTTGTCATCACATAGACATGTTTCACACTCACCTCACACACTCACATAATGAAGATTGTTGCATCAAGCAAAGTATGTCTTATGTATTCTGGATGGTCTACATTGTGTCACTACATGTGCGTGTGTGATCACAGTCGATTCCTATCAATGTTTGCATATGTTTCACTAATATCACACTTAGCCATTTTCCTAAGCAAGCCAGCCTCATCCAGCTTCCAGGAATATTGCGCTTTATTTTTTCAACAATCAAGCTTCCTCCCTTTCCTATTGAAACCTCACAGTGTGTAGAGACACCAACCTCCCTTGCCTATTGAAACCCTGTAGCTCGTAGAGGCCCCAACTAGCACTGCTCTCCAAAAACGTGCAGAGCAGTCCAGTTGTACTACACTCAGAAATTGCGTAGAGGTGTCCTCTCGGGACCCCTATTGCTATGGGGTAAAATGAACAGTGTATGGAGAATGAAGATACCCTCAAAGGTCTTCCCGGGACCTTCGATAGACTGTAAGATTACCTGCAATTGTCACAACGTTACATGCATGCTCATGAACAATAACCAATTATCAAAGTAGGAGAAGGAGATTACCTCAAGCCTCTATGTAGATTTGCTGGAGAGCACAATGCAGCTATGTGGAAGTCTCCTGAGCCGGCTCTAGATCAAGTCCTTCACAAAGAAGAGACAAGCATAATCACAACATACAACTCTGATAACTAATACATGAATACATAAAAGAACATATAGTTACATATAACTAAGATACTCATGAAAATAGGTATCAGACAAATAACTTAATGAATGATAGTGCCAACACCATAGAGTAGACAATACAACTATAGTTATGTATTAATATTGGAAGAGTGATTACAACCATCTGTTGCATCAACCTTCCTTTGCCCCTCCAGCTTCTCTCTCTCTCTCCCTTCTTGCTCACTTCTTATGACTTGAGACAATGCTCAGTCAAGTATGCTATCCTTTCAAATGATCTGACCTCTTTCATAATAGCCCTAGCTTTGCTTATGTAGCAATTGAGTTAGGTTTTCTAAGTTCCTCCTTGAGTTCCCTAGGGCAAAAGCAATGAACTTTCCATGCTTTTCAACTCTTTCCCATTTGCCTCCTTCTTTTGA
Organism: Pinus tabuliformis; assembly: GCA_031772625.1. Taxonomy (NCBI): domain Eukaryota; kingdom Viridiplantae; phylum Streptophyta; class Pinopsida; order Pinales; family Pinaceae; genus Pinus; species Pinus tabuliformis. Next base: position 992,988,320 of record CM062807.1, on the reverse strand, counting down.
ATTAGAAATCCTCCAAATAGGTCAATTTTGGATGTTTCCTTACTTTTCTTGAGTAATTTTAGGAACAAATATCTAGATATTTATAAGTCAATTTGTTCCTTTGACCCTTAGAACTTCACCAAGTTTCACTAGCGTTGTCCCCTTACTAGAAACTTGAGTTAGTAGGGCCACTAACACACCCTTAGGCTTGCAAACAAGCTTTATAAAGCAGGTTCTTAGTGCACAACCATAGTTAGTGTGGAAACCAAGCTTGTAATTGTGGTCTTTGCTTCAGCTATCATGTCTTTCCCTCTGAGTTGATGAGGAGGTCAAATTGTTGTATAACAGATGCCCCCTAAAGTATGAGATTAGAGGCTGCGACGATGGCCGAAATACTTTACTTTAACTGTAATTTTCCTTCAAAAAGAGAGAGAGGATCAAAGCTTCGGGTGGCAAGGGAAACTTGATACAACACATATATATAAACTGCTAAAATCATGTCCTGAGTCGGGCATTCCCATGCTTAGTAGCTATGTCAGAGTGATTTTTCTCTAAAGAGATATGACGATACTGGCTGCCGATAAGCACAATGCAGATCTGGTGTCATAATAGAATCATCCTGATAAGCTATCTCCAAAAAATAATATCCACAGCTTGGGAGAGGAAACAAGGCTGAGTGATGCAAGCCTCTACCCAAGGTCTTGATTTCCGCTTCACCGAATAGCATAGATCGATACATGTGAATATATGCGTTGACATCGAACATGCACGAAATCATCTGATTACCAGTCAATAATGGAGACCATTAACAGATGTGAGGAAGGCCACCGATAATGGTGATGGTCTCCAAGATGCATAGTATAATCTAACGAGTGTGAAAGATGTCTTTGTCGTCGAACACCCATAGAATTGCTTGACCAGGAGCCAATAATGAGAACCCCTGATCAAACACAAGGCAACTTGCCAGTAATGTCTGCAAGTACCAAGGCACTAAATGTGTTTTTGGGTTATCTTCCTAGATAGAGTGTTGAAGTCAATAGGAAGAAACCTGTTAAAAGGTAGGCAATAATGTGTCATACATCAATCAACACGAAACAGGACAAGAATGAATTTTTTTTTTTTTTTTTTTTTTTTATGAATCTTTTGAGCATTTTGGGTCTAAAAAACAGAGGGCATGATGGAATGATATGCTTGATAGGTTGATGGAGGAAACAAAAGGTTAACCCTTGAACAATAGAAGGCACGACAACAGTTTTAACCAGACAACACTAGACTCATGAACACCAAAGAGTGTTAGGATACAAAGATGCAATCATCAGGGTATATAGGCTAAACTCATAGGATGGTAGGGTTCATATTGAGAGGCCGTCACAAGGAAGGTTTATCTGAGGGAGTGCCATGTTCAAGGGAATGACTGCTACCAAACCATGCTTTCTAATACGGAATACAGTTGTATTGTCCACTTTCCCGTCTGATTAATTTAGCGAGTCTAGACGGGTAAACTCGTCGATCTTTTCATTTTTTAAGAGTTTGAAAAGGACCACAAAAAGAGCGACTCTCTGCCCTATTTGATTAGTTTAATGAGTCCAGACAGGAAAACTCATCGATCTTTTCATATTTAAAGAGTCTGAAAAGGACCATAAAAAGAGTGACTCTATATCTTGTCTGTGTAATTTAAAGAGTCCAGACTAGACAACTCGGTGGTCTTTTCATATTTAGAGAGTCTGAAAAGATCGTAAAGAGCAACTCCATGGTGGTCCCTTTGTCATAGTTGTTAACTGGGTGTGACAAAAGGTTAATAGTATACCCGGATCGGTTACTTTTCCGTTAGTTAATCTATTGAATCCAGATAAAGAGAAACCTATGTTCAATAGATGTTGACCTCATTTTGTTACGAGTATGAGGAGATAGACTAAACTTGTTTTTCGTCATGAATTTTTTATGAGTCACACGACGAAAAACTCAATACCTTCATTTAAATTTTAACGAGTCAAATGAAGAAAACTCAAGGTATCTTTTTCAATTTAGTGAGTGAGGAAAAAGAGGTAAAGAATTGCTCATTCCTCTTTCGTAGATTTTATTGAGCTCAAAGGAGGGGAAAAACTCGGGGATTTTTCGATTTAAGAGCGAGAATAGTCCCAAAAAAAAGAAAGTGCTCTTATTGCTGCCGTATATTTGTAATGAGCCCAGTAACAAAAACTTGGGATTTTTCAGTTTAATGAGTGAGAAAAGTACCTAAAAGAATGCTCAGGTCATCTTTATAAAGTTTAACGAGCCTAAAGACAAAATTCGGGATTTTTATTTATTTTATTTTATTTTTTATTTATTTATTTTATTTTTTATTTATTTATTTTATATATATATATATATATATATATATATATATATATATATATATATATATATATATATATATTTATTTATTTATTTATTTATTTTTATTTTTTCCAGTTTAATGAGCAAGAAAAAAGCACCTAAAAAGATTGCTCCATTGGTCTTTTCAGTTTAATGAGCTAGAAAAATATCGAAAAAGAGTTGCTCAGACCATCATCATATATGTTTAACGAGCCCAATGATGAAAAACTTGGAGATGTTTTAATTTTTTAAAGAGCAATAAAATATCCTAAAAAGTGCTCTATTGTCTTTGTAGTAGTTTAACGAGCCCAAAGAAGGAGACTCGAAGTTTTTCGAATTAATGAGCAAGAAAAATACCATAAAAAGAATGCTTAGTCTTCTTCATGGTAGTTTAATGAGCTTGAAGAAGGAGACTCAAGGATTTTTCAGATTAACGAGCAAGAAAAATACTAGAAAAATAATGCTCGATCTTCCTTGATCTCATGCTTGACAATAGAAGGGTCTATGACATGAATTTCCTCATAAGACCAAGGGAAAGCAATGTGGAAGTCCCTAAATAGGTAGGTGAAGCTCACAATTTCCTCAGGATTGTGATTGGCTCCAATCTGTATGTTTTCCACGATGCCTGTCATGACAAAAATATCGATGAGAAATGATTTTGAAATATTGCCCCTGTTTCCTTCTGAGTCCAAAGTGTGGATAGTCGTATATGGTGAGGAAACTATTTCTGGTGCGTCAGGTGACAGGATTTGAAGAGGCATCATGTCCAAATCAGATATCAAAACACAATGGTGCGAGTCCTCCCAAGGTCACTTTTCTAAACTCGTGATCTCTCTAATAGCTTCGCCCATAGGTAGGACTTGATTGAGTGGATCGAAAGGAGTGGTTATGGGAGGGGCAGTGGTACCGTTGGTTGAAACCACCACACCTTTATCCCAAAAGTTTACCTGGATAGCTACCCCATCACTTTGTATGGGAAAACGGTTACGGTAGATATTGAAGTCGTGGATCATAAACTTGACTATACTCTACTTTTGGGCCACACTTGGACTTATGCCATGAAGGTTGTTGTGTCTTCGGTCTTCTGTATCATCCTCTTTCCCTTCGATGGAAAGATAGTCAAAGTAGACCAGTTGTCCTTTTGCACCCTAGATTACTCTCTGTTACCTAGCAGCTCTGTACCCTTAGTGGGTGGTGTACCTGACTCCTACGTTAGTATTGGTATTGGTCTACTGAAGGCTCCTTCCCTCATGGGTTGTTTCCCTCTTCAGCCACTGAAGGTTTCACAAACAGTCAATATGCTTTCATCTATTCCTCATGAACAAGTTGATCCATGGATCCTATCAGCTCCTTCAGACATTGACACATACAAAGAACAAATGCTACTGTCACCAGCTGAATTGGCCTACCAAGCCATTCAATCTGCATCTGAATCTCCGATCGTCGAAAGCTTTAAGGGAGTTTGACGGTGGGGATAGAGTTGGACAACCCAGGGCGAGCCAACATGAAGCCGACATGACACAGGTAGAAGCACCTTCGTCAATGATAGTTTTGTGTATACTTTTACCTTTCGAAGTAATTTGCACTTGAAATGCAAGCTGGTGAGAAAGGGGAGGTTTACACTTTTCCATGTCGAAAATAGCAAGCATGGAATCCTGTGGGTCTATACCACCAATAGCTGAAAGCAAAGCTTTCCGTTGTGTTGGGCATGTTTGTAATACTTCGAGCACTGACATAGCCGATGGCGCTTGCACCAAGTCTTCTACAATGCTATAGTTTTGGGCGGCACGTGTAGATGTATTGAGCGTTGTGCGTCGAAGTGCCCCTTTGGGGGGGCGAATTACAAGGTTTGCAACCAGCCTTTCGATATGCAAATCATTGGGCGGCGGTGGGTTTGGACTTGAGGAAGGTTCCTCTGCATGAGCGATAGGAGCTCCATAAGATTTGGCTCGTGTTTGTAGATCTACCGTTTCAAATGTGTAAACGGTAGAAGATCCTTCACTAGCTGAAGGATGCTGCGAACCGTCGTTGCCCCCTTGTGAGGGTTGCTGTTGGTTTGCAATAAGGTTTTGCTGCTGCTGAGCCAGGAAATAATTTTTGAAGATAGCAGGGGTCTGGCCAGTGTCCTCTTTAGTAATGTATTCTGTGCATTTCTGAAGACGCGGATAGCGATAGGTCATGTGGTCTTCATCACAATTTTGCAAGGAAATATGGCGGGTTTATCCTTTCGATCGTCAGTAGGTGCAACAACCTTTTGTTTTGGGTTTGGCTACTTCATTGACTGCTCCTCAGAAGGAGCGGTATTTTTCTTATTCTTCTTGTTCTTACCACTGGTATTTTGCATAGAATGCACAAAGTTGATCACGATGATAGGAAGAGAAGTCGATTTGGTAGGGGGGTCTACTGCCATCTGGGCAATGTGACCACTGAGTTGTTGCATAGCAACAACAGAGGTTGCATCGACAATCCCGTCGGCGTGCACTCCAGGCTGCTGAGTAGAGGAAACATTGGAGTTATGAGGGGCATTGGGGATTATGTTGTAAAGAGTGCTAGACTGTGAATATATCAGATCTAAGTGCTGGGCACGACGTATGGATTGGTCTTCTGTGACCACACCACCTAAAGCGACATCTTTAGCGATTTGAAGGAGTAAGGACTTGCAGATCCAGTTTGATAAGAGATAGTCTGGGAGGGGAGCTTTGACTAACCGCCGCCTACATCTCCATTCATGTATATGATCAGAGATGTGGGTGGCAGTATCCTGATGTAATGAAGTGAGCAACTTTGTCCTAGTCTCATAGCGGATGGGTAGCTAGAAGTGCTTTAGGAATTCCATCGCTAATGCATCGAAGGAGTTTATTGACTCGCGTGGTAACTCAATGTACCATTTACTTGTGTTGCTAGTGAGGGTACGGGGAAAAATACGTAACCAGACACTATCATCCCCCATAGAGTTTGAAACACACCAAAGATGGTAGGTGGTGATATGGTTTCCCGGATCCTCCCCTTGCTTTCCATCGAACTTAGGGATGTCCGTTGGTATCTTATGCAGGATTGAAAACCGTTATAAGTTATGATAGATGGGGTCATTTGTTAGTTTGTATAAGTTGAGTATATCCAACGTTGCCAAGAAAGGCAGAGAGTTTGATGCCCTCGACTCGGACCAAGGTGATGACATATGACTCGAGGAGCCTTTCAGTCCTTCCATCGATATTCTACATGGGCTGCATGGTGTAGCAGTTTCTTTGAGGTATGGTGTTGTAGAGTGGATTTCCATGAGGATTTTGATACTAGGGTATAGAATCGCCCCCAGGATAAGCGGTGCCCCCTTGACTCATTTGAATTTGTGAGTAGGGTACCCCCATGGATTGGTTGGGACCTCCTAGAGGATTCCCGCCCATCACAGAACTAACCATTTGTCTTTGATTGACATAAGGAATGTTCATGTCAATTAACGACTGACCATGCATGCCTGAGAATGGAGGGGAGCTATTATGTTCCCTACTAGCATGTGCATATTGGGAACCCCCCTAGATACATGAATCTGGGGGTTTGAACTATACACTGGTGGCTGACCATATTGTTGGTAGATGGGAACTGCGCCCATAGTGCCATATTGAGCGTTATAGGGAGCATTGTATGTGGCACTTGTCAAAGGTATGCAGTTTGACACTATAGGGGTGGAGCTTGGCATCGACAGGGTTCCACTCGTAGAGGGTGTCATGTGAGTGGTTGTGCCTGGGACAAATGGGATAGCGGGGTTCGCCAAAAGTGGTGACTGTCGACTGGGGAAGTGGTGGGGGATCAAAAGTGTCCCTTAAGTCCCACGACCCATTAATCGTCAATGAGATAGATGTAAATGTTCCAACTACCGGAGTAGGAAGTATAGGTACCATGGGTTCTAAGATAGGGTTTGACGGATTCATAAGTAGAGGGTTTAAGGGAGGAAGGAATCATTCGGTAAAGAAATTCTCCAACAAACTTGAATCATCATTTGTCCAAACAGATCCTGAGTGAGATCTAGGAGACTGATTCCTCGAAGATGGGGAATCCAGTTCACTGGAGCTCAGCGGATCTTCCACGATGAGTGGAGGAAGTCCTAGCAATCGTCTAGATTGATGATGAGGGTCGGATGTAGCCATAGTGATCATTAATTTTTATCAATAAATTTTATCATGATATTGGTTAAAGTCTCAAAATGTAACACTCGGGTGCCTAAAAAATATATATATAAAAAAATACACTAAGTTGATTAATCAACAAACAAAGGGAAATTACCCTGTTTGATAAGCACCGATCACCGGAGATGAAACCCAGTATCTCAATGAATAACAGAGAAGGATGGCCAGATGTACAGTTACGGTTACTCTAGAGCTTTTCCCAAACCTCAGATTGAGGGGCCAAGTACTCTCGTGAAGATGAGCACCCTCCCAAAAACTAAAGACAGAGTAGATCTGTCTGTGTTAGGTACCAGGACAGCCCGTCCCAGTCACCTTGTGTAAGTCCCTAAAATTTTGGCCACTAAAGATACCTCAGATCACAGACACCACCGGAGGGGGACATAGTCGTAGACAACACGCTGTGTGGGCAGGATACCCGAGTCCCCGAATCAGCCTCGAAATCCCCGAAGTGATCCCCAATACACAGAATACCCAAAGGAGTTGTAAGAGAAGGCGAGCTAAGCAGTGTGAGTAACACTCTGTAACAGTGGCTACAGGGAGTTAATAGGTCCACTAACACTCCCTGTAAGTAGACACAATGATTTATAAAGCTCTGTGTAGTTTGCTAACCTACGTTAATGTGGGAAATCGGTAAAAAATAGGGCTTTCTAGAAAAAATTCAGAGATGAATACATGTAGGCAAGATGCAACAAAATATTTGGTGGGTTAGAAAGGGATTGCAGAAGTATAGGGAGTTATTAGAAGGAGGAGAAAATAGAGAACTGTTCGAGCAAACCGGGAACTAGATGTATAGTCCCCAGTGGAGTCGCCAATTCTGATATGGGGTAAAATGCATGATGTATGGAGAATGAAGATACCCTCAAATGTCTTCTCGGGACCTTCGATAGATTGTAAGATTACCTACAACTATCACAAAGTTACATGAATGCTCATAAACATTAACCAACTATCAAAGTAGGAGAAGGAGATTACCTCAAGCCTTCATGTAGATTTGCTGGAGAGCGCAATGCAACTAGGTGGAAGTCCCCTGAGCCGACTCCAAATCGAGTCCTGAACAAAGAATAGACAAGCGTAATCACATCATACAACTTTGATAACTAATACATGAACACATAAAAGAACATATAGTTACATATAACTAAGCTACTCATGCAAATAGGTATTGGACAAACAACTTAATGAATGATAGTACCAACACCATAGAGTAGATAGTACAACTGCAATTCTGTATTAATATTGGAAGAGTGATTACAACCATCTTTTGCATCAGCCTTCCTTTGCCCCTCTAGCTTATCTCTCTTTCTCTCCCTTCTTGCTCACTTCTTATGACTTGAGACAATGCTCAACAGTAAAGTATGCTATCCTTTCAAATGCTCTGACCTCTTTCACAATAGCCTTAGATTTTCTTATGTAGCAATTGAGTTAGGGTTGCTAAGTTCCTCCTTGAGTTCCCTAGGGAAAAAGAAATGAACTTGCCATGCTTTTCAGCTCTTTCCCATTTGCCTCCTTCTTTCGGATTAGAAATCCTCCAAATAGGTCGATTTTGGATGTTTCCTTGCTTTTCTTGAGTATTTTTAGGGACACATATCTAGATATTTATGAGTCAATTCATTCCTTTGACCCTTAGAACTTCACCAAGTTTCACTAACGTTGTCCCCTTACTAGCAACTTGAGTTAGTAGGGCCACTAACGCACCCTTAGGCTTGTAAACAAACTTTATAAAGCAGGTTGTTAGTGCACAACTAGTGTTAGTGTGGAAACCAGGCCCATGATTTTGGTCTTTTCTTCAACTATCATGACTTTCCCCTCAGAGTTGATGAGGAGGTCAAATTGTTGTATAACACCTGTCCAATAGCAGTTCTTTGAGCCTCAAAACTACGCAGTGTTAACCATGTTGTCCTATCGGTCTTGCATGAAAAAATTGCACAGACGGGCCTCTCAAGGCCTCATTCTAGCAATAGCCACTATCTACTGAAATCGCACAGATCCACCTCTCAGTGACTACAGGAAAATACGACATGATGAAATAAATTCCAAGGAGTTGAGGAGAAGGAATAAGGAATTGAGTAATGGAAAAGATCACAAACATATGTGAACTCCGTCAGATGCACGATCATCTTGAGGGTAAGTGTGGTACGTACAAAACATCTTTCAAAGTACACCTCTTCATTGATTTTGCAGAAGTGCCTATCATTGTCGTATCATCCCTCCCTCAGTAACATGCATGTGCGCAAACTCGAAAAGTCACTTTATGTGTTGCTTCTACATGTCGCGCTTCTTTTTCACTTGTTCGACCAACTATCATCTTCCACATGTTGATTGCTATGTCATGCTTGTGGCCTTGTTCTGGTGATGTTCAAGGTCTTTGCTTTGTGTGTACATGTTGTGTTCACTATGTAAACATCCGTCACACTCACACATTGATGCAGGAGCATCCAACTCAGAAATTCATTGTATTTTAGTAGACATAGGGGCTCTTATGTTTTCAAGGAAGTTGGTTTTGTGAGTATTAAATTAATGTAATTATTAAGGTTTCTAAGTAAGTTTATGAGAGATATTAAGAATAGGAATTAATTAGATATTTTGAGGAATATTGTAAATATTCTCAAATGTTGGAGAACATGAGAGATTTAGGTTAGTTAAGATTCCATAGGGATTGAGAGATTTTGGAATTAATTGTAAATTTTAGATTAGGAATTGGTTTCATGATTTGTGGAACTAGAGAGGATCCTTAGGGATTAGTTGTGTCAAAAGTGGACTTAGAGGATATTCAGGATTTAGTTCAAAAGATTAAGGATCTAAACTAGGAAATGGATTACAGAACCTTTTATATAAATGTAAGCCTAAAAGGCATAGAGAGAGTCAGTTAGTTAGTTAGTGAGTTTTACAGAGTTAGTGAGTTAGCTATTTAGAGATTGGAGTTCAAAGATTAGATAGGGTTTGACTGTAAGCCTACAGGCAGGAAAGGAAAAAAGAAGATCAGGCCGAGAAGGAATTAATTATGTAAATAATTGTTTATAAAGACAGAGAATTCGATTCCTGAGTTGTGTGGTGTGTATTGAGTAATTGAATTATAAATTGTGTGTGAATTAGAAGTAATTTTTGCGTAACATAGGTTTGTAGGTGTGCAGAACCAGAGAAGAAGTACAGGGAGGAGTGTTATGGGTTTGCACATAGACAGTATTGGAGAAAACCTTCAATGTTACAGTGAAGGTATAACTGCGAGGTTTCCTAAAACTTAAGGATTTATGAAGGAAGTTTAAAGCACGAAGAAATGAAGTAATAGAGTGGAGATCAAGATCATAACAAGTGAAGACCGTAAGGTGAGAAAAAATACATAGGCAGAAAGCCAAATGGGCTATTAGATAGTAAGAAACAAAAGAATGTAATAGTGCATAGGAATCATTGGATCAGTCAGATCAAAGAACGAGATTGTGTGAGATAGATGGATAGGATTAAGTTGTGCAAAATAAAGTCAAGAGTGAATGGATCAGATTAAAATCACGTGTTAGCAAAAGGATGGAGCACTCTTTTCAAGGGGTGAGTGGTATCTCGTGCGCCCTAAAAGTTGTAAATGGTATTCTACGATTTCACGCGATTAACCTGATGGGTTGACACGTAGCATGAGAAAACCACTTTTCTCGTGTGCTCTCGATATAATATCGGTCGTGCATGTAATCGTGTGATATGATGCGATGACCGTTGGATTGAGGTAGGAGAAATAAATGGTGGAGATTGGCTAGGCTAGTTGGCGCGAGTTGTTGTGCGATAACCATCCAATTGAGGAATGAGATTGATGACAGAGATTTAATGTTCTATAGAAAGCATCGATATATGTGCAAAGGTTTGTGGAATTGTGAAAAGATAAGGTTTAAGTGTGGTTTATGAAATATTTCTATTATATGGGAATTATAATAGAAATAAGCGGGATTGATGTATTATGGTTTAAGTTGAGTTTAACCAAAGTCTTAAATCCATTGTATGGTTAATATGCGTGGGTAATAAGAATTAACCAAAGATTATGAAGCATTTATAAGGTTCCACTCGAAGGTTTATAAAGGTCCAAACTTTGGATAGTTAAATAAAATGTTTTTGCATAGAGTTTATTGAAGGAGAATTGAACCTTGGTTTAAGAAGGTTTTACTAAGCAGGAATATTAAAATTCCCAAGTCACAGTGTGACATGCAATTTTATTTGCATAATGTGGGTAGATGTGGATTTTCCTGCATCATTTTTGGTATCAGAGCTGAACAAGGAAATTTTGTGTGAAAAATTCTTTGAGAAACTTAGAACAAATTTATTTTTTGAAGGTATGTATACACGTAAGAGGAGATTAGATTTTAAATTTTACAAATAGTAGGCACACAGAGATAATGTGTAGCAGAAATTGCAGATGCAAAGGAAACAAAGAACAATCCATTCAAATTGCAGGTGAATGGTAGAATAAGATCATGCAGAGGTATTGAAGCGGCATAAGAAGGTGAGAAGATTGAAGCAACCTAGAGCAAGGAGTGCTCAATTGGTTCCAAAGGAGAGAACCAGAGAGATGCCAAAAGACTGAGCTCAGAGGAGAGAAGCTTAGTGAGGTATCATGTAGCAAGGGGGACTTGTTACTACAAAGGTTTTGTTGCAGCTCACGGAAAGATCATAAAGGCAATTCCATAGGGGATGTGGGTAGAATTGCTAAGGGATGAAGAAGGCTGGTAAGAATTTTTGAGTGAAAGAAGAGGTGGCAAGAACCTAGTATTTCATTGTGATTGAAAACAAGAGGACAATTTTGTTCTTAAAAGGTGCAGATGAGTTGAAGCCTAGAAGGAGCAGAGAGAAGTACTCAAAGAGGTTCGAGATAATAGAGAACCAAGTGCTTGCCAAAAGACCAAGTACAAAGGAAAGCTTGGTGGGGTAAGTGACAACAGGGAAGACTTTAATACAATTCATAGTAAGTGAGTGAGGAACTCATGAAGATAAAGAAGGAGATGACTACTGATAGTCATAACAGAGATAACAGAGGTTCTGAGGAAGACCACGATAGAAGAAAGGTGGATAAAGAGGATGCCAAGGAAAATGTCATACAAAAACAATTAAGTGAAGAAGAATATGAGAGGGAGAAGGTTGAGATAACTTTCCATCTTGAGTTATTGATGGAGATGTTGTAGATAAATAAAGAAGACCAGAGGCATGGTTATGTCCTAAGGAAGAAAGTAAAGTGGCATATGCTGCAAGAGAAGAGAAATTAGCAAGTGAATATGCAGTTAGCAGAAGAGCTGATGAAGCTTGAATAGGTAATGAATGTTAAATTGAAATATGAAGAACTCAGAGAAGCTGAGTTGAGAATGGAAGTTTCCATTTGTGAAGCAGAACAAGGTGAAGTTCTGGGTGAAGATGAAGACTGGAGATCTGTGAAAGATCTTATGAACCATTGTGCGAATTCAAGACAACAAGAAGTTTACTTTGCTGAAGAAGGAATTATTGATGATTTTTTGAACTGTTGGACAAATTCGGATCAGAAGGAGGATGTAAAACCTTGTATTTTTGAATCTAATAATTTTGATGTGATTACAGGTTTTGTAGAGGATGAGAAATATTTTGAGATTGTCAAAATTATGGAAGAGTATCTTTTAGAAGATAAATAATCTGAAGTAAAGAAGGATGGAGAATGTCTCTTAAATGAGAAAATCAATGAATTATTGTAGCCGAAAGAATTTAGTAATACATTGATGTTTGAATCTGTTACAACATAGGAACAATTTCTTGTGAAAGAAGGAGATGAGATTCAGTTTGAAGAACTGATATGTGAAGCAACAGTTGAGACTGTTGAACCTTGTAATTTTCAAACTGATAATTTGTGTATAAATGCAGGAATTATAAGTGATGATGAAGTACTTATGAAGTGTTAAAGAGAAATTGAATTACAGGAATATTTACTGGACAACTCAGAGTATTACAGTGTGATTGCAGAAGAAGGAGTTCAATACAGTGGACAAGAGCATAAAGACATCATTGAACTAGACGGTGTGGAAGAGAGACTTACTGAAAGTTTCGAGAGTCCTTTAGATAATTCTTTAAATAGGTGGAATCAACATACTGATGTGCTGATAGAGGAGGAAAAGTCAGAGCAGCATATTGAAATGTTGCCAAAAGAAGAAGAGGCACCAAGGCCATATGTTTTTCATTTTAATAATTGTTTTGTGAGTGCAAGTTTTGTTGCACATGTTGGAGAAAATTTGGCACATATGAGCAGCCAAGTAAAGATGGAAGAGGAAGGAAAATATGCTGGAATTGATGAACAACATAGTGATGTATTTGAGAGGAATCAAGTACAAGGGGAATTGGAAGACCATTTATTTTTTGAAAGTAAATTTACAGATATTGAATAGAGGTTGTTTGGAAAGTCACAAGAGGGTAAGGATGAAAGGGCGGTAGTAAAAATCCGACAACTTCAAAGAGAAGATAATGAACAACAGTTTGAAGATGAGTGGACAGAGTACAACAACAAATGGCAGAGTATGTACCAGCCCAAGGATATGCTAGAGATGGAGATTGAAGAATTATGGAAATTAATGATGAAGCAGTCCAGATGGAGGAGATTGACAACAACAGGAAGAATGATCAATCATAATTTGAACCTGATTGACAAGGAGAGGAAGATGAAACAGAAGACAACAAACATACAACAACAACAAAGGAATAAAGCATTCAGACAACTACAAACTAAAGTTTGGGACCCTAGAGGTTTTCTATCAACATATGAGAACACATGATCTGGAGATCATGATTATTTTAACCTTGGGAGTCTGATGCAGGAGCATCTAGCTCAGAAATTTCATTGTATTTTAGTAGACATAGGGGGTCTTGTGTTTTCAAGGAAGTTGGTTTCTTGAGTATTAAATTAATGTAATTATTAAGGTTTCTAAGTAAGTTTATGAGAGATATTAAGAATAGGAATTAATTAGATATTGTGAGGAATATTGTAAATGTTCTTGAATGTTGGAGAACATGAGAGATTTAGGCTAGTTAAGATTCCATAGGGATTGAGAGATTTGGGAATTAATTGTAAATCTTAGATTAGGAATTGGTTTCATGGTTTGTGGAACTAGAGAGGATCCTTAGGGATTAGTTGAGTCAAAAGTGGACTTAGAGGATATTTAGGATTTAGTTCAAAAGATTAAGGATCTAAACCAGGAAATGGGTTACAGAACCTTTTCTATAAATTTAAGCCTAAAAGGCATAGAGAGAGTTAGTTAGTTAGTTAGTGAGTTAGTCAGAGTTAGTGAGTTAACTAGTTAGAGACTGGAGTCCAGAGATTAGATAGGGTTTGACTATAAGCCTACGGGTAGGAAAGGAAAAAGGCCATTGATATAGAAGATCAGGCCAAGAAGGAATTCATTATGTAAATAATTATTTATAAAGACAGAGAATTCGATTCCTGAGTTGTGTGGTGTGTATTGAGTAATTGAATGATAAATTGTGTGTGAATTAGAAGTAATTTCTGTGTAACATAGGTTTGTAGGTGTGTAGAAACAGAGAAGAAGTACAGAGAGCAGTGTTATGGCCTTGCACACAGACAGTATTGGAGAAAACCTTCAATGTTACAACGAAGGTATAACTGCAAGGTTTCCTAAAACTTAAGGATTTATGAAGGAAGTGTAAAGGCACGAAGAAATGAAGTAATAGAGTGGAGATTGAGATCAGAACAAGTGAAGACCGTAAGGTGAGAACAAATACATAGGTAGAAAGCCGAATGGGCTATTACACAGTAAGAAACAAAAGAATGTAATAGTGCACAGGAACCGTTGGATCAGTCAGATCAACGGACGAGATTGTGTGAGATAGATGGCTAGGATTAAGTCGTGCAAAATAAATTCAAGGGTGAATGTATCAGATTAAAACCACATGTTAGCAGAAGGATGGAGCAGTCTTCACGAGGGAGAAGCGATAGCTCACACGACCTAAAAGCTGTAAATGGTATTATATGATTTCACGCGATTAACTTGAGGGGTTGAAATGTAGCATGAGAAAACCACTTTTCTTGCACGCTCTCGATCTAATATTGGTCGTGCATGTAATCACGTGATATGACGCGATCACCGTTGGATTGAGGTAGGAGAAATAAATGGTGGAGATTGGCTAGGCTAGTTGGCGCGAGTTATTGCACGATAACCGTAGATTGAGGAATGATATCGATGAAAGAGATTTAATGCACTAGAGAAAGCATCAATATATGTGCAAAGGTTTGTGAAATGGTGAAAAGGTAAGGTTTAAGTGTGGTTTATGAAATATTTCTATTATATGGGAATTATAATAGAAATAAGCGGGATTAATGTATTATGGTTTAAGTTGAGTTTAACCAAATTCTAAAATCCATGGTATGGTTAATATGCACAGGTAATACGAATTAACCAAAGATTATGAAGGATTTATAAGGTTCCGCTCAAAGGTTTATAAAGGTCCAGACTTTGGATAGTTAAATAAAATGTTTCCGCATAGATTTTATTGAAGGAGCATTAAACCTTGGTTTAAGAAGGTTCTACTAAGCATGAATATTAAAATTCCTAAGATATAGTGTGACATGCAATTTTATGTGCATAATGTGGGTAGATGCAGCTTTTGCTGTGTCACACATGAAGTTGTATGCACTGTCACACAAGCATTATCGCGGTCATCCAATGATCTATTGCAAGTTTCACGCTTGTTGCTCGCACCGTTGGTCAGTCATGTTGAGTATGTGTCTCTTGATGATTTGAAGCATCTTGTCGTCAAGTCATATGAGTGTGTGTTTGCAAGGTCGTGTATGCACAAATTTGCTCACTCACACACTTAGACACTTTGTTGAAGTTCTAACGACCAAATCCCCCTCTAATAGCCGAACCTTCACCCCACCATCGACTCGACCGACTGTCACCCAGAACAGTGCAAAAGCATCCAGCAAGCCATTCCAAGGTGAACTGCCTGCCAGCCGATCAATCAAACCTCCTACTAGTCAACAGGAGAGTTTGACCGAGCAGTCACCCTAGGACTCACTCCCCTCAAAAATTACGTAGAGGCTACAAACCTTGCTCTCTTCACTGACTGAGAAAATTGTGTAGACATACGGGTTAGACACCCGGTGCCCATCCCTGTCTCCCTCAAAAAACTCTGCATTTTTCCTAGTCATTCACCGAGTCAGCCGACCGACTTCTCACCCGAAAAACTGCACAAATTTCATGAGCAAGCCTCATGCAGCCTATTAGTCTGCTCATCTCAGAAACTATGCGGAGGTGGTTAGCAGGTCAGCCTCCCAACAACTGCGAAGTTTTTCCCGCCAACAGCTCCTAGCAGCCCGCTGCTAGCTCCCTCCAGGAATTGTGCAGTTCTTGTTGCCAAGCTCCCACCGCTCGTGTTGTAACATTATCTAGTTTTGATAAGTTAATTTATTAATCAAAAATAAATTCAAAATGTTAAGTTAGGATATGGATGAAAAAGAAAGAAAAATAAAAATGTTAGGGCAATTTCATATATTTATATGCATCCATATCAATAAAATGTTAGGAGTTATTTTCCCTAAAGAAAGAAGGAAAAAGAAAAATAAAATGTTAGGGAAGAAAAAAGAAAACAAAGGCTTCATTTTCAAATAAAAATAAATGCAAGGGATGCTCATTTAAATGTGCCACATTAGAAAAATGTTAAATTTTGTTAATTAATGATTAATTTCCTTAAATAGGATTAATTTTTGGTTATAAACCTTTGCATTAAAAAATATGTTATATGGCACATATATATGGTTTGGGCCAAATTCAATAAACAAAAAAATGTCTTTTCATCTTTCAATAAATGAAGCACATCATTTAACCGCCGATTTACTCCCCGCCCAAATCAATGGCGAGGAGAGACTTTGCACCCGCCTCCACTATTTCTTGTTAACGTGATGGGGGGGGGTTTGCAAAGTGGTTTCAATGGAAGATGCCCCAACCCTACGTGTCGCCACCATATTACTCTGCACCCCCTGGCTCAAAACCATAAACCACTCGCTACCCCCCCACAAACCGCTCGTGGTTTCCCTCTGCCAACAACTCGTCCATCCTGCCCCTTAACCATTATCCTTCAACCAATCCCAAGCCGCCACCTCACATACCATTTCCTATTCATCATATCTGTTTCCACCTCACGTGCTCACTGCCCTGCTGTCATGCCCATTATAATCACCCGTTATAGCTCCGCTCCTATGCATTAAACCGCTACGGTCATGAATAAGACTGTTAACCTTCCTGACATGTTATAAATAAACCTATACCAACCTCTTTGTCACTTTCCTCCAACTCTTTTCTGTTATTTGTAGGTAAACAATTTCTGCAGGACTTTTTCTTATTCGCTCAGTCTGTTACCAGAATTGCTTTTCCTTCTGTCTGCCAGCATGGCCCCAAAAGGGAAAGTTAAAAAGAAGAGTGCAGAGGAAAGAACTATCACTCCAACTCAGCTCGACCTTGACCATGTTCCTCTTCTAGACTCACTGTTCAAAATTGCAGAATCCAAATGCGAGTTCGATTTCTATGAACTGCACTTGTGGCTCAAACAGAATTACCTCGACAAGAAAGATCCAATTAGGTTTTGGGAATACCTAGTACTTTTCTTTAGTTTCCAAAAAACACATGAGTTCCTTGACCTTATTACTTGGTGTCAAGCCAAATATGACCTTGTGAAAAGAGCAGTCATGGCTCAGAATGGAGACATTTTGATAACTATCTCTACTAAAACCATAAATCAGATGCTCATAATCCCCCAATTCGACTCCCTCACTCATTTTTCACCAGCAACACTTATGGATTTGTACCATAAGTTAACCTTTCCACAGAGAGTTCACATTTTTGAAATATTTTTACCTGAGGATGTAGAATTACCTAAAATAAATCCACCCTACTCATCTTCCATGTTTCCTAAAGCCTCCAAACATTGCATTTCTATGATTTCCTAACTATTAGGGTAGCCAGATGACCAGTTTTTTGATGAGACTATCCTTGGTTTCCTTTACATTTTTAACAAAGATAAGCAACCAACATTCATGTAAAATTATAGCCAATTCTTGGTTGATAATATACATCAACAATTCATGAACTTTACTGTACAGGGAGTGTTCAATTACAGTTCTGTAATTGTCCACATGTTTCTTTTTTAGCGAGGTGATCTTTTTCCTATCAAACTTAGCAAGAAGAATGAACAAGGAGCGAATCAATCAGTGATTCAGTAGACATAAATAGTTATGAAAAATTCTACCACCTCCTCATTTTCAGAATTTGTAGGTACATTCATACATCCAGTGGCACACCTCCTCAACAGTCAAACAGAGCCAAGGATTGGAGATGAAATTAAAAGGATTTTACATTTAATTGAGAAGACCAAAACTGGTGACTGGTATTTATACTAGAACTACATTGAGATAAGAGTATATGGTTGTGATCTTGCACCATATAATCTGCCCAAATATGTTCCTATGAGAATATTTTCTCTGGAATATATTAGGCAGATGATCCACATGGATGACCTACACTTTGTGTCAGGCAAAAGGAAGTCTCAATTAAGGATTAAAGCACAGATTGGATCATTTATTTGCAACACCAAATCAATTGGTGTTAAGGTAGATACATTGTTAAGGAAGATGAATTTCTAGCCCAGTCTCACCTCGTCCTATGATCCTTTTGGCATTATTTCTTCTCTGAGAGTTAATTTCAAGATGACTCCTTATAATCATACTCTAAGGCCAGAAATAGAAAAACATGAATCAAGAACAATGGGTTGATGTGACCCTTCAAGAGGCAAATGAACAGATTATATCTACCCCCATTGAACAGAGTCCAGTTGCTCAGAGCAAGCAACAAAAAAGGCTAAGGGAGGAGACTTCATCTACTGAAGATATCATGAAAGGATTCATTTTTCAACAAAAGAAGCCAAATGTTGGTCTAGTCACATCAACAGAAGAAACTCAACCAGTGATAATTGATCTTGGAGATCCAGAAGTGTCTACATCAGTAGGAGTTAGTGCTTCAGCCACTCCTCCCACAACCATTGTTTCAACCAATCCTCTTACAACTTCACCTTCTAGAGAGCCTCTAGAAATTAGTTAGTCCACAGGAATCAGATCTTCAGATGATTAGAATATATTTTCAAGGTTCCTTGAGATCAAACAAAAAAATGAGACTTTAAAGTCCAATGTGTACAACCAATTCTAGAAATAAAATTCAACTTCCCAACATAGGCTTCTCTCTGCTTTTGATAGTGAGAAAGGTAGAATGAAAATGGAATTCTTACAAGCCCAAATTCCATTTACTAAATCACCATAATATTATTAAAAGACCATGTTTTCATATGATACCAACCAATTTCATCCAACTGACCAAATGGATATGCACAGACAGACTGGTGAGATGTTGTTGTCTACTATGATAACTATAGCTATGTCTCTTTCTAAACTTAGGACTGCACTATCTAATGTTCAGTCTCAGCTTAAGTTAGAAAATATTTCTTCTTTAGCCAAAGAAAATAGAATAAAATCATTGGAGGATTTTGTAATTAAAGTGGGATATGATCCCAAAGATGTAAAAGTTGCAGAGCTACTCCTAAAAAAGAAAGATGTAGACATTGTTGCATTGAAGAAACAGTTGAAGTTTCCTTCAACAAAGGATCCTTTAACAAAGGATATAGTAGAGAATGAACAACGAAAGGAGGATATGCTCAAGCTTATCATTGAGCAGAATATACAGTTGAAGAAAATGGAAGAGTAGATTGAAGAGTTATTGAAAGAGAAGGAAGCATCACAACTTTCCATGGTTAAAATCACAACAATCCAAATAACAGTTTCAGGCACAAAGCCTAGTTCATCATCAAAATCCATTGAGTCTACATCAATAGCAGCTGATCCAGCCAGATTATCATAGGAATTGGCCATACAAAAACAGGAAAATGAGAAATTACTGCAGAAATTCCAAAATCTAGAATTGTAGAAAGTAAAAAATGATACTTTGTATGTGCAGGGAATGCAAAATATCCACAAATTAGAACTTAAAATACAAAAGTTAGAGAGTGAGTCCCTAATGGAAAATACTTTGGCCCATGCCAAGGAAAATATCTGGACAAAAATCAGCCAATCCATAATAGAGGTATGACGATCCATACAGATTATTTTTGAGCAACAAGAACTTATTACCAGGTGCAGAGCAATGATATAAGAATAGAAAGCGACCTTGAAGACCAAGCCAACATAAGCCACATATATGATCAAAGTATTACATTAAAAAATCAGAGAAGAACTAGAGGAAATAAACATTTCTAATAGAACAAATACAATCTTAGAAATTAAGAAGGTATTACAAAAGAGGAATTTGATCAATCAATTAGAAACTAAATTTCAAACTCTGGATATTTCTGTCAAAAGATTTCATTCAAGGTTTAATGTCTTAAATCATAAAGGACTACCAGGATTGGTAGGTTTTAAAGATAAATTGATTAAATTAGAAGATTATTGCAAGGAATTATATAATATTGCAGTGGACATAACCAAATTTGCAGGAGTCAAAAGACATATAACAAGGAAGGATTTTCTGGAAGCCTTGGAGTTTGATTTAACAATCATGCATGAAATAAATCCCAAGTGAAGAAAGATGGGATAAATTGCGTGAAACAATTTAGTAATTTCTCATTCTAACAACAAGACAACTCATCAGTGTTTTCAGGCCAGATCATCAATAGATTCCCAAAGGATAGATCCACTTCTTCAACAGTTTCTCGGTTCCTATTATGTTGTTCTATTTTTGTAGTTTTGTATTATTTTGATATGTCATTCCAAAAAGATTGTAGATATTTTGAAATATTTTTATAAATAACTCCTCCTTTGAGTTATTATGGGTTGAACCCTTGAACAAGTTATCAAGCAGATTTGTAGTAAGTTGGAGCATTTTTTTTTGGAATAATAAAAGATTCTGGATTCACCTCATATGGTATGTTTCTTAGTGAGTTGTGTTTCATATTGTTTACTCATTATTTTTTTCTTCATATAAATTAAGTCTTTTGTAGTTATCTGAGTCAAAATTTAACTGAGTTTCAGTCTCATTTTGGATCCTCTGTGAAGTTGTGATTTAAATGAGAGAATAATTTATAGAACTATTGGTTATTGTAAGTTCCTCTTTATAAATAAATTACTTCAAATCTCTATAATAGTTTAATTATATTTTGTTAATTAAGTAAATGTTGTGTGTGGAGCATGATTGTTCAGAGGTCTTTGTTTCAGCCAGATGTATACCCTAGGAAGTTTGTACACCCCTCCACATGGGGGGTGCGGGGCAAGGATAATTTTAGGGGCGAATGTTCGCCCTTTGGCGAAATTAAGGGGTTTTAAATTTTTAGTGGGCGAATATTTTGTTTCATAGTACATTTCTAGAAATCACCTCAAATAGCCCACCTTATTTTAAGGGAGAGGGTAAAAAAGGTAAATTTAGCCCTTGAAATTAGGACTTACGACCTTCCATTCGCCCATTTTCAAGAATAGGTTTTATTTAAATGAATCCATTCGCCCATTTTCAAGAATAGGTTTTATTTAAGTGAATCCTATGGGCCAAATACCATATTTATAAAAGAGGTATGGTAAATTAATAAAAATATAAATAAATGAGAGGTATGGTAAATAAATAAAACACTTTTTATATTTACTCCATAAGTCACCTTATATACATGTAAGGGTGTAAAAAAATAAAAATATAAGTAAAGTGGAGGTATGGTAAATAAATAAAACGTCTTTTTATACTCTCAAAAGGTATGGTAAATAAATAAAAATATAAATAAACTAGACGTATCGTAAATAAATAAAACCTATTTTTATATTTAGTCCATACCTCGTTCTATTTATGAAGGCTCAAGAAAGAGGTTTTATTTAAGTGAATCCTATGGGCCAAATACCATATTTGTAAAAGAGGTATGGTAAATTAATAAAAATATAAATAAACGAGAGGTATGGTAAAGAAATAGAACATTTTTTTATATTTAATCCATAAGTCGCCTTATATTTACGAACACTGAAAAAATGGGTTATATTTAGGTGAAACCTATGGCCAAAATACTATGGGACAAATACCATGGACTAGATTGTTATTAATACCATGCAAAAAACCATTATTAACCCTAGTATTAGAATTAATAAAAATAAAAATGGCACATGGTATTGACCCATGGTATTCACCAAAATGGCACATGGTATTGACCCATGGTATTCACCTGGAATGTAGCCTATTTAAATGGGGGAATTAAACCATCATGTAGCCTATGCTAAGATTCACTAGGAGTTTACAAAGTTTTATTATTTAGTGGAAGACTCGCCAAGATCTTAGAATATTTTATAATTGAGTAAAATATTCGCCATGCCTGGTGAGAGATTCGCCAAAAAATTATATATACATATTATATTATTAATAAAATCGCCTTCCATTTTTCCTATGTACCATGGAGATTCGCCCATTTATTATATTTATAAATTTAGGGGGGGTTCTTAAAATTTTCCCTGGTGCGGGGGGGACTTGTCCCCCCCGCAGGGGTCCGGGGGGCCGATCCCCCCCCGGCTGGGGGGTTCGGGGGCTCGGGGGCAGAGCCCCCGAAGCTAAAAACAAATGTAAAATTGCCTTGTAAAAGTATAGTAATTTCTAGTCAATCTGGGCCGTTCATTAGGCGGATGATCTGACGGTAAAACTTATGTTTAGTTTAGGGTTTTTGGCCCTAGAAGGCAACCCCTCTCTTTGTATGAGGGTACTGTATTTGAGATGTGTATTCTGTGAGCGAGAAATAGAGAGGTGAGACTATGAGAGAAAACAGAGGATATTACAGTGGATTTGTTGTAGGTTGTGTCTCTTCATTTTGCTAGATAATAGAAAGGAAGGACTGGCTGTTCGGGGTGGACATAGCCCAAACTGGGTGAACCACGTATATCTGTGTCTCTCTTGTTTTGTGCATTCTTTGTGTTTATATTTCTGCAATATTTTATGTGTTCCATTGCTCTGTAATATATAATTTTCTAACAGTAAACATTGTTTTCTTAATTTCTTCTTATAACTAGTTAAGTATTCGGTTTGGATATAAAATGAATTATACTTCTCCATGCTCAACTTTTCCATCACATTAAAATCAAATTAACTATGTGTAGTTAAAGAACACCATTTTATTTTACTTGGAAATGTTTCTAAGTTTTGCAGCACTTGTTTATAAAATCGTTCACTGGTCATCCAATCATTAAAAACAACAAAAAATTATAGATGCTTTGGCATAGATAATTGAACTAGAGTTATCTCAAAGGACAACAACAAATTAGTGCCATTGTCGGGGAGAGAAGGTTCGAAAGGTTTATTTTCCCTGGGGCAATGATTTTTTGCTTTTCCTTTAAGGTGAATAAAGGATTAGATATAGGTAAAAAAATTCACTTAGCGATTCCATTGTTTCAAGCTGGCTCCTTTTAAGCATACTATATCACGCTCTGAACCTGAGATTTTTAGACCTCTTCCAGGTCTAGAGAGACTTATTAGAGGAGCCTCTTTAAGGAGAAGACATCAAACCTCTTCTTCTTCTTTAGCATTACATTATGAAGATATATCAACTGTAGATCCTTTTTCATTTGTTCCATCTAATCCTGATTGGATTGAACTACCTCCTAGGGCTTTTGAACTCCATTCAAAAGGAGTAGATCTTCCATCAACCTTTTTAATCCAATCACTTGAGTCATATCAAGTGCCATCCATTCCTATAAAATCACCTACATTTGAGGAAGAAATGGGTTTACATTTACCTGAACTCAAACCTACAAAATTCATCTCTCCAACTCCCTATTTTGTTCCATCAACTTCTACTAATCTTGAAGAGACATTCTCTGTCTATTCAGATCATTTTTTTGATGATAAGGAAGACTTTCCATCAGGAGTTCAGAAGTTGATTATTAAAACCCCTTTGAAATATTCAAGGATGTCTCCTCCTTCTTTTTCTCCTCCACATACTAATACCCCTATCGATTCTTCTTCTTCTTCTTCATGTACATCATCCTCCTATTCTTCTTCATCATCCACCCAGTCACCTCAGACTCCACCTGCCATCATGTCTTTTCAACCCTTTGTAGAAGCAATATATGTCACGTTAGTCCTTCCTCAAAGCTTAGCAAATTTTCCTGATGGAGATCTAAAGCATTTACCAAGGTTCAATGGTGAAACTGGTCCTTCAACAGAAGATCATGTAGCTTCTTTCCTAGATTTTGCTGATAATATGAACATAGAACATGGAAATTTTTATATGAGATTATTTGTGCTATCCTTAGTAGGAAATGTTAGTATCTTGTTTAGGAAACTTAGACCTGACTCTATTAGAACATGGAATGAGCTCATAACTATCTTTAAGCATCAATGGGGGATAAAGAAGGATCATGTCTACTTTCTCACTGAATTTGAAGAATTGAAGAGAAAACCTGGTGAACTAGTGGCCAAATTTATCAAAAGATTTAATAAACTCTATCATAAAATTCCTGCTGATTGTAAGCCACCCGTAGCAGCTGCAAAGGTTATATTTTCCAAAGCATTTGAAGATGACTTTGCAGTCATGTTAAGAGAAAGAGTGTCTAATACATTAGAATATATGCAGACAAATGCCATAGAGGTTGAAGCTAATAGGTCTACTTCTAGTAAAATTAAATATAAAGCAGTGAAAGAAGAAAGAAAATTAAAATCTAGGGTTGATGATTCATCTTCTTCCAAATCTAAACTTGAAGATCAGAAAATTGATGAAATTACATCTTTACTTAGAAACCTTTCCAAAAGGATTTCTAAAATTGAAGCACAACCTAGAACTACTCAACAAACTGCTCTTAGGATCAAACTCAATTTCGACAAGCTCCTCAAATGGAGATCCTCCAGAGACCAAGTTCTGATCAAAACATCCAATCACCATTGTTGATTGATGCTCAACAACCTAAGGATGTAGGTCCTTTAATTATCAAAGATATCAATAATCTTAATTCTTCAACAGTACAAATGGCAATAATACCTACATATTCCTTTGAGTCTTTTGAAAAAGAACAAGGAGATACTCAACTTTCCAAATACCAAGCATTCTATGAATTTTTTATTGCAAAATTAAATAAAAGGTATAATATAGGACCTAGATCAGGCCTAGGTAGACCTACTAAATATACAACTATAATTGAACCTACAATAAAATCTAGTCAAACACAAACTCCAACACCTCAAACTACAAAGTCATCCACTGAAACTTTTTCATCTGATAAAACCATTTTGACAACTTTTAATATTGAGAAAGAATTGGAAAGAGTCAAGATTCCTATCCCTTTAGCTGAACTTTCCAAGAACCCTGGTTATAAAAATCAAGTGTCTAAATGGATACAATCCTCTAGTGTAGATGTTGAGGGAGATATTATCAGTCTACAAGATGAAAAACCATCAATAGTTTTTGGCCCTAGTTCTGATATGATTGATGAGATTGTTCCACCCTTTTATGTAACTTTAAAGGTCCATGATTTTCTCTTGTATAACTACATGTTGGACTCTGGAGCTTCTCATAACCTTATGCCAAAGGTAATTATGGACTAGCTTCAATTAGAAGTTACTTATTCCTATCATGACCTCTACACCTTTGATTCAAAGAAAGTACCATTCCTAGGACTAATCAAAGACCTAGTTGTCACCTGAGCCCAAATACCTGTTAAGAGTATCATTTTAGACATAGTTGTCACAGCATGATCTTATAAAAATGAATTTTGGGATACAATTGAAAATTTCTTCCAAGGATTTAGCATAACTACTATACCCAAAGATGAGAATATGCATGCTGATTCACTTGTTGTTTCAGCAAGTCATTTCGAAATCCCTGAGCCAGTATTATTATAATATCAGATTCAAGTCAAGTATAGACCATCAATTTATGATTACCTTAAACATTGGCAGATTTTTGAGGATGATGAGCAATTAAAATATTTTCTTCAAATCATTGATGAATTCTCAAATATGAAAATTGAAGAAGATCAAAAACATGTCCAAGAATCAAATTGGCAGAGTCCAGAAACTTCATTCAGTCCTAAAATCCTTGATCATGATATCATTCAATTATCTAATAATTTTATTCCCAAAGGATTAGTTCCCTTGGAAAATCTATTTAATAATAATGATGTCTCCAAAAACCCCTTGTCTAATTCACGTGAAGAAGAAATCAAAGAGTGGAATATTAGGACTTTAGATGAAGTTAAAAATGTTAAATTGTCATCATCTTTTCCTTTGGATGTTAAAAGCAAATACTTGAATCTTCTTAAAAATTACAAAGATGTTTTTGCCTGGTCTTATAATGAATTAAAAACCTATGATACATCTTTAATTGAGCATAAGATTCCTTTGAAAACATAAGCAAAACCTTTTCAACAAAAATTAATAAGAATCAATCCAATACTTCTTCAAACCATTGAGAAAGAACTTAAAAAGCTTCTTGATTCTCATATCATAGTACCTTTGAGGTATTATGATTGGGTGGCTAACCTAGTTCCTGTCAGAAGAAAAATGGTGAAATTAGGCTATGTGTAGACTTCCAAAATTCGAACAAATCATCTTTAAAGGATAACTACCCATTGCCCAAAATGGACCATCTACTTCAGAAAGTTTAAGGTGCAAATAGGATTTCTATACTAGATGGATTTTCTGGTTACAACCAGATTATGGTAAGTCAAGTTGACCAAGATAAAAATTCTTTTACTACTTTCTGGGGTACATTCATGTATGTTAGGATGCCATTTGGACTAAAAAACGTTGGAGCCACTTTTCAGAGAGCCATGGATCTAGCATTTGTTGTTAAGACATCTGAATTTACTATAATTTATATAGATGATTTAAATTATTTCTCTCATTTTGATGAAAATCATTTAAAACACTTGAGTAAGGTTTTTGACAGGTGCAGAAAATATGGCATATCCATAAATCCAAAGAAGTCTCTATTTGCTGTAAAGGAAGGAAAATTACTAGGGCATATTATCTCCGAAGAAGGAGTCATCATTGATCCAAAGAAAGTTTCAACTATTCAAACTCTATCTCTACCTAGAAACAAGAAGGAGATACAAACCTTCCTTGGGAAAATTAATTTTCTCAGAAGATTTATCCCTAATTATGTTGAGATAGTCAAAGATATAGTTGA
Organism: Pinus tabuliformis; assembly: GCA_031772625.1. Classification (NCBI taxonomy): domain Eukaryota; kingdom Viridiplantae; phylum Streptophyta; class Pinopsida; order Pinales; family Pinaceae; genus Pinus; species Pinus tabuliformis. The sequence continues at coordinate 992,961,627 of CM062807.1, read as the reverse complement.
TATGTTAAAAAATAATAATGAAGTGAAATGGACAGTTTCTGCCAGATAAGGTTTTGATCATATAAAAAAAGATATATTTGAGGTCCCTACATTAGCCAGTCCTAATTATTCCTCTCCTTTTAACATATTTTCTTTTGCATCAGAGACAACCTTAACAACTATACTTTTACAGAAGAATACAAATGGTGATGATCAACCCATAACCTTGTTTTCTAAAGTCATGAGAGATACTGAGCTTAGGTATGAAATTATTGAAAAAAAAGCTTATGCCTTAATTCAAGCCCTCAAATGCTTTAGAACCTATGTCTTGCATTCACAAATCACAACCTATGTCCCTAATCATGATATCAAAACTGTTTTGACCCAACCTGATACTAATGGATGGAGGGGAAGATGGATTGCTAAAATTCTTGAATTTGATCTTGAGATTAAGACCACAAAGCTAGTAAAAGGTCAAGGTTTGGCCAAATTGTTAGATGAATCCAATTGTAAAGTATTGGGGATAAATTTTATTTTCTGAAATGTCATCCAAGAAGAATCCACAAGAACCTTCTCAAATTGCATAAAGGGAGAATCCACAAGAACCTTCTTTAAATGTGGAAGGGGAGAATCCACAAGAACTTTCTCAAACTTTAGAAGAGAATCCAAAAGAACATCCTTATTCAGAACAAACCATCCTCATTCATATAGATTAGAAATATCTACTCTCTAATTGGTATTTTGATATTGTGCAACTTCTTAGAGATTTTCAATGTCTAGCTGAAAATGACTTGTAGAAGTGTAAAGCCCTAAAGCTTAAAGTAGTGAAATACTGTATTATCAATGGTAATATATACTGGAAGGATCCTCTCAATATCCTTCTTCTTTGTTTAACTGAAAATGAAACAGAGGGAATTATAGATCAGTTCCATGTAGGGTTTTGTGGTGGACACTATGCCTGGAGAGAAACAACTTACAAAATTTTAAAGGCAAGTTTCTACTGGCCCACACTGTTTAAAGAAGTTGGAGCAAGAGTTAGGAGTTGCACACAATGTCAAATATTTGTAGGGAAACAAAAGATGTCAACACTTCCTCTTGTTCCAGTATTGGTTTAGGCACCTTTTCTACAATGGGGGTTAGACTTCATAGGAGAGATTCATCCACAATCAAATAATCAACATAGATGGATTCTGACTGCTACACACTATTTTACCAAATGGGTAGAAGCAGTACCCATTAAAAATGCAATTGATACTATTGTAATTAAATTCCTTGAGGAAAATATTTTATTAAGATTGGATGTCCTCAAAAAATTGTTACAAACAATGCAACAATTTTTAGTAGTGTTAAAATGATTGAGTTCTGTCAAAAGTATTCAATTATGTTACATCATTCTACCCCATACTACCCACAGGGTAATGGGCTAGTAGAGTCCTCCAATAAGAGCTTAGTTAAGGTCATTAAGAAGACTCTTGAAGACCATAAAAAGAGTTGGGACAATCACCTCATCCATGAAATTTGGGCAAATAGAGTTTCTCCTAAGAGATCCACAGGCAAGTCTCCTTTCCAATTAGTTTATGGTAAGGAAGCAGTTTTTCCTATTCACTTGGCTTTACCAATTATGAGGTTCCTTCAAGAATCTTATGAAGAAAAAGATGGTTTGTCAAGAAGGATTAATCAAATCATTGAGTTGAATGAGGACAGGGATGAAATTCAGTACAAGCTAAGGAAATATGAAAATAAGATGAAGGAGCTGTTTGATAGAAAGGTTAGAGAAATAAATTTCAAGAAAGGTGACCTAGTGCTTAGATGGGATACAAGGAGGGAGGATAAAGGAAATCATGCAAAATTTGAAAACCTATGGTTTGGTCGATTTAACATTGCAGAAGTCAAAGGGAGTAATACATTCATCTTATAGAATTTGGAAGGAGAGTATTCCTCATTGCCACTCAATGGGAAATACTTGAAACATTATATCCAGTATTATATTTTCATCCATCTATTCATCAGTTGTAAATATCTGGAGAGTTCATTTCATTTTGAAAAATTGCAGGTGTGTAGCTGTTTCAAAAAAGACCCCATAGCCTGAGGAGAAGGCACTTGGATCTTCTTGTTCTCTGCATCCCACAAGGGGAAGTAGTCCCTAGCTAGAGCTGATGTTGTAACATTATCTGGTTTTGATAAGTTAGTATATTAGTAAAAAATAAATTCAAAATGTTAAGTTAGGATATGGATGAGATAGAAAGAAAAATAAAAATGTTAGGACAATTTCATATTTTTATATGCATGCATATCAATAAAATGTTAGGAGTTAGTTTCCCTAAAGAAATAAGGCAAAAGAAAAATGAAATGTTAGGGAAGCAAAAAGAAAACAAAGGCTTCATTTTCAAATAAAAATAAATGCAAGGGCTGCTCATTTAAATGCGCCACATTAGAAAAGTGCTAAATTTTGTTAATTAATGATTAATTTCCTTAAACGAGATTAATTTTTGGTTATAAACCTTTGGCATTAAAAAATATGTTATATAGCACATATATATGGTTTGGGCCAAAGTAAATAAATGAAAAACATCTTGTCGCATTTCAGTAAATGGAGCACATCATTTAATGGCTGATCTACTCCCCGCCTAGATCAACAACGGGGAGAGACTTTGCATCCCCCTCCTCTATTTCTTATTAACGCAATGTGGGGGTCCTCAAAGTGGTTTCCATGATGGACGCCCCAACCCTACGTGTTGCCACCACATTACTCTGCACCCCCCCCGCCACTCAAAACCATAAATCGCTCACTACACCCCTGAAAACCGCTCATGGTTTCCCTCCGCCAACAGCTCATCCATCTCGTGCCCTAACCATTATTCTTCAACCAATACCAAGCCACCACCTCACATACACGTTTCCTATTCATCATATCTGTTGCCACCTCACGTGCTCGTTGCCTTGCTGCCATGCCCATTATAATCACTTGTTATAGCTCCGCTCCTATACATTAACCCACTACGGTCATGAATAAGATTGTTAACCCTTCCCAACATGTTATAAATAAACCTATACCCGCGTCTTTTTCACTTTCCTCTGACTCTTTTCTGTTATTTTCAAGTAAACAATTTCTACAAGACTTTTTATTATTCACTCAATCTATTACCAAAATTTCTTTTCCTTCTATTTGCCAACATGGTCCAGAAAGGGAAAGCTAAAAAGTAGAGTGCAGAGGAAAGCATTGTCACTTCAACTTAGCTCAACCTTCACCACGTTCCTCTTGTAGACTCACTGTTCAAAATTGCAAAAGCCAAATGTGAGTTTGATTTCTATGAATTGCACTTGTGGCTCAAATAGAATTACCTTGACAAGGAAGATCTAATTAGGTTTTGGGAATCCCTAGTACCTTTCTTTAGTTTCCCAAAAACACATGATTTCCTTGACCTTATTTCCTGGTGTCAAGCCAAATATGACCCTATGAAAAGTGTTGGGTTGTGTTATATTCTTTCCATGACTAGCCCACATAGTTAACAGGGGGGTTAGAGGGGGGGCGTAGCCCCCCGTTCGTTGTGTCGATTGCATAGCTGGGGGGTCACAGGGGGTTTGAGGGGTGCAGGTAATCACACTCTATGGGGTTCAAGGTAGCGCCCTAGAGATTTTTGGTTTTGGACCCTATGTTAGGTTGGGCGGACCCACCTATGGTTTTGTGCATGATTTTCGAACATGGTTTTGGACACAATGGTTTTCGGTCCATGGTTTTGGACGCGATGGTTTTCGATCCATGGTATTAGATGCTTCAACATGTATAAATATGTATTATAACATTGAAAGGAACAAAATGAAAAATCAAGTTGGTAGTCCCAGTTTTGGGATCTAGGGGAAAATCTCAGTGTATATGTTTTATGTGTTATGCTCTCGCATTATTTATTTTCTATGTTTTATAATTTGTATGCAGGTAATTTCTGTACCTAGTTAAAACCTACATTTGGTATCAGAGTTGTTTTGGCTTCAAGGGGATGCCTTTTTTGCTGAGGTTTTCACTCGGGCCTGTGGTAGACCCTATTCAGTGGGAGATCTGTGAGATCGATTCTAGTGGTGAAAGAAGATGGCGAGCAATGGAAAGATAGAGATTGAGAAATTTAGTGGTCAGAGTTTTGAGTTGTGGAAACTCAAGATGGAGGATCTGTTGGTGTCTAAAGATCAGTGGATCGTGGTAGATCCAGGTACTAAACCAACAAGAGTGTTCGATGAAGAATGGAAGAAGTTGGATGAGAAGGCAAAGAGCACAATACGATTGTGTGTCTCAGATTCAGTATTGCTGAATGTATCAGGGGAAGCTACAACGAAGGCTTTGTGGGACAAGTTAGGGACTTTGTACCAATCTAAGTCTCTAGTGAATAAACTTTTCCTACGGAAAAAGCTGTATAAGCCAAGGATGAAAGATGGAGACTCGGTGACAGAGCATATGAACGAATTTAATACTATGGTAAGTCAGTTAGCATCTATTGATATTAAAATTTCAGATGAAGATAAGTGCATCAATTTGTTGTGTTCTCTACCAGATTTGTGGGATAGTCTAGTTATTACAATAGGTAGCAATGCAACTGCCTTGCAATTTGATGAAATAGTCTCATCCTTGCTGATGGAGGAGATGAGATGGAAAAATATGGAGAGCCAGAATGGTGATGCCTTGTCTATACGAGGACGATCCCAAAATAGAAACAAAAATAAGTCATTGAGTGGGAGATCTAAAAATCCAGGAAAACCTGTAAAGGTGGTGTGCTGGAAATGCGGAAAGTAAGGGTACTATAAAAGGGACTGTAAATCTAAAGCTCCTGATAAAGGAAAGGGATCTGATGATGCTCCTTCTGTAGAGGTGAAAACCACCTTAGGATGAAGGTGGGGATGTGTACTTGGCTTCTTCAAGTACACATGTAGATCATGAGGCATGGTTGATTGACTCAGGTGCATCCTTTCACTTCACTCCCCATAGAGAGTGGTTCTGCGAGTATGAGAAATATGATGGTGGTGATGTTTTCTTAGGGGATGATAGGAAGGCTAGAATTCTTCGTCACGGAAAAGTAAAGTTGAAGTTGCAAGGTGGAAGTGTTAGAACACTTCTAAGTGTTCTGCATATTCCTGCATTGGCCAGAAATATGATTTCTATAAGCAAGTTGGAAGATGTAGGTGTAAAAACAGTGTTCGACAAGGATACCTGCAAGAATGGTTCGGGGAGCACTAGTATTGATGCGGGGAGTTTGGATTGGAAATCTGTACAAGCTTCAAGGTAGCACGGTTGTTAATGGGTGAAATAGTTCTGTGGTTCCTGAAAGTGGAGCAGAAAATCTAGTGGTCTTTGGAGAGAAGGCCATGTTGTGGCATCAAAGGCTTGGACATATTAGAGAGAAGGGCCTTCGAATACTTCATGGTAACGGTATGGTAGAAGGTATGAGTAATACCTCTCCGGATTTTGATTTCTGTGAAAATTGTGTATATGGGAAGTAGAATCGGGTGAGTTTCCCCTCTAGTGGTAAGAGGGCGAAACAAATATTAGAGCTTGTGCACAGTGATGTGTTTGGACCTGTGAAGGTTCCATCATTAGGTAAGTCTATGTACTATGTATCATTTATAGATGACTTCTCAAGGAATACATGGATATATTTCCTTAAGAAGAAATCTGAAGTCTTTGACAGATTTAAATAATTTAAGGCTCTGGTGGAAAACTAGATAGAGAAGAAGATAAAGGTGTTGAGGACAAATAACGGTGGAGAGTTTTGCAGTAAGGAATTTGAAGAATTATGTAAGAAGTGTGGTATAACACAACAAAAGACTACTCCATATACACCCCAACAAAATGGAGTTGCAGAAAGAATGAACAAGACGTTGATGGAAAGGGCAAGAATCATGTTCAGTGGTGCTAGGTTAGGATAGAAATTCTAGGCAGAGGCGGTGGAGACAACATGTTACCTGGTCAACAGATCACCTTCATTAGCGTTGGAGGATAAGACTCCACAAGAGGTATGGACTGGTAAGAAACTCTCTCTTTCACATCTGAGGGTATTTGGATGTGATGCATATGTACATGTTCCAAAGGAGAAATGAACCAAGTTGGATAGTAAATATGAAAAGTGCATCTTTATTGGGTATAAGGATGGTTTAAAGGGTTATAAGCTTTGGAACCCAGTAACAAGGAAGGTTGTGTACAACCGAGATGTGGTGTTCAAAGAGGTGAAAGATGTTATTAAACATGCAGTCCAACCAAAAGAACCTGAGAAGATAGAGTTTGAGCAAAAGGAGGAAGAATCAGACTCTACAACAGAGGAGGAATAAGAAGATGAAGAGCCACAAACTCCGGGTGTGAGAATATTAGTTTGAGAAAGAAGGCAGCTAGAAAGGTATAATCCATCTACTTTCTGTTCAAATTTTTCTTTATTTATTACTGATGATGATCCCAGAACTGTGAAGGAAGCAGTAGATTCAGAGGATGGAAAACTCTGGAAAGAGGCCATGGTTGATGAAATAGCATCTTTTCACAAAAATGAGGCTTGGGATCTGGTGGAGTTGCCGGATGGAAGGAAACCCATTGGCAGCAAATGGGTGTTCAAGAAGAAGACAAATGCAGAAGGAAAGGTGGAGAAATACAAAGCTCGGTTGGTAGTAAAAGGTTATTCCCAGGTCCGAGAATTGATTTTGGTGATATTTTTTCTCCTATTGCCAAGGTAACTTCTATTAGATTACTTTTATCTGTTGTTGTTGCTTCTGATTTTGAGGTAGAACAGATGGATGTGAAGACAACATTTATTCATGGGGATTTGGAAGAGGAGATCTACATGAAGCAACCTGAAGGTTTTGCGGTGAAGGGTAAGAAAGAACTAGTATGCAAGTTAAAGAAGTCTCTGTATGGGTTAAAATAGTCACCAAGGATGTGGTATCCATGGTTTTGGATGCGATGGTTTTCGGTCCGTGGTATTGGATGCTTCGTCATGTATAAATATGTATTGTAACATTGAAAGGAATAGAATGAAAAATCAAGCTAGTAGTCCCGGTTTTGGGATCTAGGGGAAAATCTGTGTATATGTGTTTCATGTGTTATGCTCTCGCATTGTTTATTTTCTATGTTTTAGAATTCGTATGCAGGTAATTTCTGTATGGGGTTAAAACCTACAAAAAGAGCAATCATGGCTCATAATGGAGACTTTCTAATAACCATCTCTACTGAAACCATAAATCAGATGCTCATAATCCCCCAATTTGACTTGCTCACTCATTTTTCATGAGCAACACTTATGGATTTCTAACATAAGTTAACCTTTCCATAGAGAGCCCAAATTTTTGAAATCTTTTTACCTGAGTATGTAGAATTACCTAAAAGAAATCCACCCTACTCATCTTCCATGTTTCATGAAGCCTCCAAACATTGCATTTCTACGATTTCCTACTTATTAGGGTATCCAGATGACTAGCCTATTGATGATACTATCCTTGGTTTCCTTTCAATTTTTAACAAAGATCAGCAACCAACATTCATGTATAATTACAACCAATTCTTGGCTAATAACATGAAAAATTCATGAACTTTATTGTACAGGGAGTGTTCAATTACAATTTTGTAATTGTCCACATGTTTCTTTTTTAGAAGGGTGATATTTTTCCTATCAAACTCAACAAGCAAAATGAGCAAGGAGTGAATCAATCAGTGATTCAAAGGATAGAAATAGTTAGGACAACTTCTACCACCTCCTCATTTTCAGAATTTGTAGATACATTCATGCATCCAGTGGCACAACTCCTCAACTTTCAGACAAAGCCAAGGATTGGAGCTGAAATTAAAAGGATTCTAAACTTAAGTGAGTAGACAAAAACTGGTGACTAGTATTTATACTAGAACTACACTGAGATAAGATTCTATGGTTGTGAGCTTGCACCATATAAGCTGCCCAAATATGTTCCTATGAGAATCTTTTCTTTGGAATATATTAGGTAGATGATCCACATGGAAGACCTTCACTTTGTGTCAGGAAAAAAGAAGTCTCAATTCAAGATTAAAGCATAGATTGGATCATTTATTTGTAACACTAGATCATCTAGTGTTCAGGCATATATACTGTTAAGGGAGATGAATTTCCAGCCCAGTTTCACCTGGTCCTATGATCCTTTTAGCATTGTTTCTGCTTTGAGAGTTAATTTCAAGACGACTCCTTATAATCATACTCCAAGGCCGGAAATAGAAAAATTCATGAATCAATAACAATGGGTTTATGGGACCTTTCAAGAGGAAGATGAACAAGTTGTATCTACCCCCACTGAACAGACTCCAGTTGCTCAGAGCAAGCAACAAAAAAGGCAAGAGAGGAGACTTCATCTATTGAAGATATCATGAAAGGATTCATTTTTCAACAAAAGTAGCCAAAGGTTGGTCTTGTCACATCAACAGAAGAAAGTCAACCAGTGATAATTTTTCTTGGAGATCCAGAAGTGTCTACATTAGTAGGAGTTAGTGCTTCAACCACTCCTCCCACAACTAGTGTTTCAACCACTCCTCCTACAACCTCACCTTCTAGAGAGCCTCTAGTAATCATTCGGTCCACATGAACCAAATCTTCAGATGATCAAAATATTTTTTCAAGGTTCCTTGAGATCAAACATAAAAATGTGACTTTAAAGTCCAATGTGTACAACCAATTCTGGAAACAAACTTCAACTTCCCAACATCGACATCTTTCTTCTTTTGATAGTGAGAAAGGGAGAATGCAAATGGAATTCTTACAAGCCCAGATTCCATTTCCTAAATCACAATTAGATTATAAAAAGACAATGTTTTCATTTAATACCAATCAAATTCATCTAATTGACCAGATGGATATGCACAAAGAGACAAGTGAGATGGTTTTTTCTACTATGACAACTACAACTATGTCTCTTTCTAAACTTAGGATTGCCTTATCTAATGTTCAGTCTCAGCTTAAGTTAGAAAATATTTCTTCTTTAGCCAAAGACAATAGAATAAAATCATTGGAGGATTTTTTAATTAAAGTGGGATATGATCCCAAAGATGTAAAAGCTACAGAGCTACTCCTAAAAAAAAAATATACAGACAATGCTGCATTGAAGAAAAAGTTGAAGCTTCCTTCAATAGAGGATCCTTTAACAAAGGATATAGAAGAGAATGAACAACAAAAGGAGGATATTCTAAAGATTATGATTGAGCAAAATATATAGTTGAAGAAAATGGAAGAGCGGATTGAAGAGTTATTAAAAGAGAAGGAAGCAGCACAACTTGCCATGGTTCCAATCACAGCAGCCCCAATAGTAGTTGCAGGCAGAAAGCCTATTTCATCATCAACAACCATTGAATATAAATCAACAGAAGCTGATCTAGCCAGAATATCACATGTATTGGCCATATAAAAACAGGAAAATGAGAAATTACTACAGAAATTCCAAAATCTAAAATTGCAGAAAGTAAAAAATGATACTTTGTATGTGTAGGAAATGCAGAAGACCCACAAATTAGAAATTAAAATATAGAAGTTAGAGAGTGAGTCCCTAATGGAAGATACTTTGGCCCATGCCAAGGAAAATATCTGTACAAAACTCAGCCAATCCATGACAGATGTATGGCCATCCATATTGTCTAATTTTGAGAAGAAAGAACCTATTACCAGGTGCAGAGAAGTGATGGAAGAACATAAAGGAGCCTCGAAGACCAAGCTAATAGAAGCCTGATATATTATCAAAGTATTATATTCAAAATCAGAGAAGAACTAGAGGAAATAAACATTTCTAATAGAACAACTACGATCCTAGAAATTAAGAAGGTATTACAAAAGAGGAATTCGATCAATCAATTAGAAACTAAATGTAAAACTCTGGATATTTTTGTCAAAATATTTCATTCAAATTTTAATGTCTTAAATAAAAAGGGATTGCCAAAATTGGTAGTTTTGAATGACAAATTGATTAAATTAGAATATTATTGCAAGGAATTATATACTATTGTAGTGGACAAAACCAAATTTGCAGGAGTCAAAAGACAGATAATAGGGAAGGCTTTTCTGGAAGCCTTGGAGTTTGATTTAATCGTCATGCATGAAATTAAAAATTTATTTCTCACCAAGCCAAATTTCGAGAGATACACAGAGGTGGATGAAACATTTAGAAAGATGGTGAATGTGCAAATCCAAAGTGAAGAAAGATGGGATCAATTGTGAGAAACAATTTAGTAATTTCTCATTCTAACAGAATGACAACTCATCAGTGTTTTCAGGCTAGATCATCAACATATTCCCAAAGGATAGAGCCACCTCTTCAACAGTTTCTTGGTTCCTATTATATTGTTTTATTTTTGTAATTTTGTACTATTTTGGTATGCCATTCCAAACAGATTGTATATCTTTTGCAAATTTTGTATAAATAACTCCTCCTTTAAGTTATTATGGGTTTAAATCTTGAACAAGTTATCAATAATATTTGTACTAAGCTGGAGAATTTTTTTGGAATAATAAAAGATTTTGGCTTCACCTCATATGGTTTGTTTCTCAGTTAGTTGTGTTTCATCTTGTTTATTCATTATTTTTTTCTTCATAAAATTAAGTCTTTTGCAGTTATCCGATTCAAAATTTAACTGAGTTGCAGTCTCATTTTGGATCCTCTGTGAAGTTGTGATTTAAATAAGATAATAATTTACAGAACTATTTGTTATTGTAATTTCCTCTTTATAAATAAATTACATCAGATCTTTGTAATAGTTTAATTATATTTTGTTATTTAAGTAAACACTATTTTCTTAATTTCTTCCTATAACTAGTTAAGTATTCAGTTTGAATATAAAATCAATTATACTTCTCCACGGTCAACTTTTCCATCACATTAAAATCAAATTAACTATGTGTAGTTAAAGAACAACCTTTATTTTACTTGGAAATCTATCTAAGTTTTGCAGCACCTATTTATAAAATTGTTCACTGGTCATCCAATCATTAAAAACAAAAAAACATTATAGATGCTTTGGCATAGCTAATTGAACTAGAGTTATCTAAAAGGACAACATCATATTGGTGCCATCACCGGGGAGCGAAGGATTGAAAGGTTTATTTTCCCCAGGGCAACGACTTTTCCCTTTTCCTTTAAGGTGAATCAAGGATTAGATATAGGTCAAAAACTTTCACATGGCGATTGCACTGTTTCAAGCTGGCTCCTTTTAAGCATACTAAATCACGCTCTGATTCTGAGATTGTTAACCCTCTTTTAGATCCATAGAGACTTATTAGAGGAGCCTCTTTAAGGATAAGACATCAAACCTCTTCTTCTTCCTCAACATTACATTCTGAAGATATATCATCTGTAGATCCTTTTTCATTTGTTCCATCTAATCCTAATTGGACTAAACTACCTCCTAGGGTTTCTGAACTCCATTGAAAAGGAGTAGATATTCCATCAGCCTTTTTAATCAAATCACTTGAGTCATATCAAGTGCCATCCATTCCTATAAAATTACCTTCATCTGAGGAAGAATTGGGTTTACATTTACCTGAATTCAAACTTACATACTTCATCTCTCCAACTCCCTATTATGTTCCATCAACTTCTACTAATCTTGAAGAGGCATTCTCTGTCTATTCAAATCCTTTGTTTGATGATAAGGAAGACTTTCCATCAAGAGTTCAAAATTTGGTTATTAAACCCCTTTGAAATCTTCAAGGAGGTCTCCTCCTTCTTTTTCTCCTCCACATACTAATACCCCTACCGATTCTTCTTCTTCATCTTCATCTTCATCCTCCTCCTCTTCTTATTCATAATCCAACCAGTCACCTCAGACTCCACCTACAATCATGTCTTTTCAACCCTTTGTATAATCAAGATATGCTGCTTTAGTCCTTCCTCAAAACTTAGCAAATTTTCTCAATGGATACCTAAAGCATTTACCAAGGTTCAATGGTGAAACTAGTCCTTCAACAGAAGATCATGTAGCTGGTTTCCTAGATTTGGTTGATAATACGAACATAGAACATGAAAATGTTTATATGTGATTATTTATGCAATCCTTAGAAGGAAATGTTAGGATCTGGTTTAGGAAACTTAGACTTGACTCTATTAGAACATGGAATGAGCTAATAACTATCTTTAACAATCAATGGGGGGTAAAGAAGGATCCTGTCTACTTTCTAACTGAATTTGAAGAATTGAAGAGAAACCCTGGTGAACTAGTGGCCGAATTTATCAAAAGATTTAATAAACTCTATCATAAAATGCTTGTTGATAGTAAGCCACTCATAGCAGTTGTGAAGGTTAGATTTTCCAAAGCATTTGAGGATGACTTTGCAGTCATGTTAAGAGAAAGAGTGTCTAATATATTAGGTCCCTATAATACTAATGATTCCCCCATTAATATTGTCATTGTATCCCTTATTATTATTTTTGTGCCCCTATTGTCCCCATAGAAGCCCAGTATTGTTATTGTTGTGCCCTTACATTATTATTGTTATGTTGTATTTGATTATATTATGACCCCTTATACTCCTATATATATAAAGGAGGTTTTGTCATTTGTATCATCCAAGAATTGTTCATTTGTGTAATGTAAAGGAGGTTTTCCCCTCGAAGAGGTTGATTTCTTAGGCGTTGATCTTTTTTTTCTATCTCTTTGTGAGCCGGTTTTATAACATTTTGTATTCAAGATTTGGATTGTAGGGTTTCACTGCTCCAAACAAGTCATCGTGGAATTTTTGCTATAATTTTTTTTTTCTATGATGTTTCAGAAGCTAAAAAAAAAACCCATTTTAGCCGAAAACATTCTGAACCTTGGATCCAAATTTCTAATCTTGTCTCGCTATAGTTTCAGAGATGTGATCTGAGGAAGTTAGGGTTTTGCATGCTACCAAATTACATTCCAAACAGGCGACCTTGGGAAAATCATCATAACTTTCTCTCTAATTATTAGATTAAATTTTCATAAGAAGTTACAGAAAGAGGATGGACTTTAATTTTCTGTGTATCTTTTTCAGATCCAAAGGTGGAAATAATGACACATGGCACGTCATACAAGTTCGCTCTACAAAAAAATTATATAATCAGGTCATCTTGGGAGATTGGGTATAAATATTTCTTGGAGAATCTAATTTTGATCAGATTGGTGGCATTGGAAAGAGGACTCAGAGGGCTACCTCAGGAAGAAATTTTAGACCTTGGAGATTTGCAATTACATATATACAATAGATTCAATATCGAGATTCTATAAAGCGAAAAAAGGTGTGTAGTCTTTTAAAAAAATTTCATAAGTTTGGGTTGAAAAATTAGGTTGAAGTTAAAAGGGAATAGTGAAGCATAATTATCATTAATTGATGCCTCGAAGAAAGAAAATGGAAACACCTAGTAAGAAACCTGAAATCTCTAGCATGACTTAGGAAGAAGAGGAAGAAATGCAACATGATATATCAAAATTACGAGACCAACTGCAACAAATTTTACTCTCACAAAGGGTAACAAAAGATAAGATTGATGGTTAAAGAAATACATGGAAGCTATGATGGATGGCATGGAAGCTAATATGAATGGCATGGACACTATGATGGAATATTTGAAGATAGATTTGACTAAGTTGCTACAAGAAACACCTACTAATGGTGAAAGGGTAGTAAATGAAACTCATGATGAGAACAAAATAAATGTTAATCATGATTTCATAGACTCTAATGTTGGATTGAAGACCCACCATGTTCCAAAGATAGATATGAGGAAGTTTGATAGAAAGGATCCTGTAACATGGATACTACAGATGGAGCAATATTTCGATCTCCATAATGCGCAAAACACACAAAATGTACGCATTGCAACTTTATATTTGGAACCAAACCTATTTGTATGGAATCGATGACTTTTCTCTCATAAAAAAATTACCACTTGGGAAATTTTTACGGAATAAATGATATCACATTATATGGATACAAAAAGTAACACTTTTTTTAGCCAATTGATAAACCTCAAACAAAAGGGTTCAATGATGGAGCACATTGAGGACTTCCAAAATTGAAAATAAGGGTGAAAGATATTCCAGCAGAGCATAGGATTGATGTGTTCATAGGGACTTAAGGATAACATCCAAAAGGAGGTTTTCCTTTGGAACCTGACTAATTGGAGAAGGCATTCAGGTTGGCAAGAAAAATGGAAAGAAAAATTATGGCAACAAGGAAGCCTACCGCTCACAACTATAAGGATGGAAGTGTTGTTTCCCCTAGCCTTCGACAACCTACAAGGTTGAAAGAAAAAAGAGAAAAAGGTCTTTGTTACAGTTGTGATAGAAAATACACTAAAGCTCATAAGTGTGCTGAGAAGAAATTATTTTACATAGATTGTGAAGAGGAGGAAGAAAAGGAACAAGAAACATTAAAAGAAGAGGATATATACCAGGAACAAACCCTAGAGAAAGAAGAAATGAATTTGACCATATCTTGTAATGAATTGGCCAGAATTACCACTCCTCAAACTATCAAGATAAAATGACATATTAAGAAGAAAAAGGTAATAGTTTTGATTGATTCGAGCAGTACCCATAATTTTATTCATTGTAAGATATTCAAGGAATTGAATTGCTTCCTATATCCAACACCAGAGTGTTACGTCATGCTTGCAAGTGGAGGAACCATAAATTGCTCTGGAAAGTACCATAATGTCAAGCTATCCATGGGAGAATATGTATTGAATTGCCCAATGCTTTCCATTCCAATGGGTGATGTTGATGTTGTACTGGAGTCCAATGGCTACAATCCTTGGGTACAATAGCTTTCAATTTTCAAGAACTTTTCATGAAATTTTCTTCAAAAGGAAAGGAAGTAGAATTAATAGTATCGCAGGGAAACCGAGAAAGATAATCAACTCTAATGGAATGAAAAAGCTTCTAAAGAAGGAAAAACGAGGTGTAATTGCACAATTATGTTCGCTATAGGTTCCCACATCAAAATCATCTATTTCTCCATATCTCCAAAAAGCCTTGGATAATCATTCCAAGGTATTTGAGACTTCAAAAGGTCTCCCACCTATTCATGATCATTATCATGATATTCATTTGATTCCAGGAAGTGTTCCTCCAAACATCAGGCCTTACAGATATCCCTATGCCCAAAAGAGTGAAATTGAACGTATGGTTGCAGAAATGCTAGAGCCGGGTATAGTTCAACCTAGTCAAAGTTATTTCTCTGCTCCAGTAGTATTGGTGCATAATAAAGATGGATCATGGCGCATGTGTCCAGATTATAGGGAGCTCAACAAGATCACTATTAAAGATAAATTTCCCATTCCTTCATTGATGGACTATTGGATTAATTGCATGGATCAATTTACTTCACCAAGTTGGATCTTCTTTCAAGATATCATCAAATTAGAATGAAGATTGAAGACATTCTAAAAGCAACATTTAGAACTCATGAAGGTCATTATGAATTTTTGGTCATGCCTTTTGGCCTTACCAATGCACCTTCTACATTTCAAGGTTTGATTGATTCCATTTTCAAACCCTTCCTTAGAAAATTTGTGTTAGTATTTTTTGATGATATACTAATCTATAGAAAGTCTTGGAAGGATCATGTTCAACATGTCGAACGGGTGCTCAAACTATTGGAGGAGAAACAACTATATGCAAAAAGCTCCAAATGTTTCTTTGGATTACAAGAGGCGGAATATCTGGGTCATATTGTATCTCATGAAGGTGTTAAGGTAGACCCTAGAAAAATTAAAGCCATTAAGGAATTGAAAATCCCCACATCCATAAAGCATCAACGAATATTTCTCAGGTTGACAGGGTATTATCACAAGTTTGTTAAGAATTATGGTATAATAGCAGCACCTCTAACAACATTATTGAAGAAATATGCATTTTTATGGACTCCTGAAGCAAAAAAGGTCTTTGAACATCTTAAAGAGGCAATGTTCCAAGCACTAGTATTAGCTACGTCGGACTTCACAAAAACCTTTATTGTGGAATGTGATGCCTTATGAAATGGAATTGGTGCTATTTTAATGCAAGGAGAAAGACCCATTTCTTTCGAAAGTCATCCAATCAAGGGAAAGTATTTATACAAAGCTATTTATGAGAAGGAAATGTTGGCAATACTACATGCACTTAAGAAATGGCGAACCTACCTAATGGGAAGACACTTCAAGATAAAAACAGATCGTGATAGTCTGAAATACTTTTTAGAACAAATATTATCTTCAGAAGAGCAGCAAAAATGGGTCACAAAGATGTTGGGTTATGACTTTGAAATAATATACAAAAAGGGAAGAAAAATGTTGTGGCAGATTCACTCTCAAGAAAGGATGATGATGTGGAAGCATTGATTTGTGCCATTTCTATTATCCAACGAGATTGGATAAACAAAGCAAGGGATGAATGGAAGAATGACAAATAAGTGTGGGCGCTCATTCAAAAGTTACAACAATATCCCCGTACATCAGATACTTTTAGCTGGAAAAATGGTTTGTTATGGTACAAAGATCGGTTATACCTATCTTAGAATTCCCAACTCAAACAAAAGATTCTTATGGAATTGCACGCCTCTCCCTTAGGAGGGCACTCAATATTTTTAAAAACTTACCCTGGGTCTATTACAACCTTTATCCATTCCAATTCAATGTTGGGAGGAGGTTTCAATGTATTTAATCATAGGTTTACCCAAGTCCAAAGTAAATAGTGTCATCATGGTGGTAGTTGGCAGACTTACCAACTATGCACACTTTTGTGCATTATCTGATCCATTTAAAGCCAGTATAGTTTCTACTGTATTTATGGAAACAATTCAAAAGCTACATGGAAACCCAAAGATTATTGTAAGTGACAGAGATCCCATTTTCATTGGAAATTTTTGGACAAAAATATTTTCTTGTCTTGGTACTTAGTTAGCTCATAGGTCATCTTATCATCCTCAATTTGATGGGAAAAATGAGATAGTAAACAAATGTTTGGAAGGATATCTTCGTTGCTTTGTATCTGATAAACAAACACAATGGGTCAAATAGTTTCCTTTGGCTGAATGGTGGTATAACACTTCCTTCCATACTGCAGCAAAAATGACCCCATTTATGGCACTTTATGGATATCATTCACCGTCCATCACATCAAATTTAAGAGAAGATCTTAAGTTTCAAGTAGTGGAAGATCACATTGAGCATCAACAACAAGTTCTCCAACTCTTAAAGGATAACCTAACTTTGGCACAAAATAGAATGAAACAACAGATAGATCAAGATTGCAGTGAAAGAAGTTTTGATATAGGTGACTGGGTATTGCTACAGCTATAAACATATAAAAAAAATGTCCCTATCAAGAAATATAAGAAGGATAATAAATTATCACCAAAGTATTATGGTCCGTACAATGTGTTGCAAAACATTTCTACTATGGCATACAAATTGGAGCTTCCTGTAACCTCTCCAGTGCACCTAGTTTTCCATGTTTCATGTTTAAAGAAGGTTATTGGTGACAAGCTCCCAGTTCAAACAATATTGCCCGAAGTTGATGAGGAAGGAAAAATCATATTGGAACCTGAAAAAGTCACAGAAACAAGAACTTGACATCTGTGAAATCGATCAATTTTAGAGTATCTTGTCAAGTGGAAGAACTTGCGAAAGATTCCACATAGGAGGATGAGAATTTTATACAAAAGCATCCAGAACTACTCAAGCATTGAGGACAACACTTTTTCAAAGGAGAGGGGCATTTTAGGTCCTTATAATACTAGTGATTCCCCCATTACTATTGTCATTGTAGCCCTTCTTATTATTGTTGTGGCCCTATTGTCCCCATATTGTTATTATTGTGCCCCATAGAAGCCCAATATTGTTATTATTGTGCCCTTATATTAGTATTGTTATGTTAGCTTTGATTATATTGTGACCCTTTACACTCCTATATATAGAAAGGAGGTTTTTTCATTTGTATCATCCAAGAATTATTCATTTGTGTAATGTAAAGGAGGTTTCCCCCTCGAAGACGCTGATTTCGAAGGTGCTAGTCTTTCTTATCTATTTTTTGTGAGCTAGTTTCATAACATGATTGTAAGGCACCCGTAGCAACTGCAAAGGTTAGATTTTCCAAAGAATTTGAAGATGACTTTGCAGTCATGTTAAGAGAAAGAGTGTCTAATACATTAGAAGATATGCAGAAAAATGCCATAGAGGTTGAAGCTAATAGGTCTGCTTCTAGTAAACTTAAAGCTAAAGCAGAGAAAGAAGAAATAAAATTAAAATCTAGGGTTGATGATTCATCTTCTTCCAAATCTAAACTTGGAGATCAGAAAATTGATGAAATTACATATCTACTT
Organism: Pinus tabuliformis; assembly: GCA_031772625.1. Classification (NCBI taxonomy): domain Eukaryota; kingdom Viridiplantae; phylum Streptophyta; class Pinopsida; order Pinales; family Pinaceae; genus Pinus; species Pinus tabuliformis. Next base: position 992,943,355 of record CM062807.1, on the reverse strand, counting down.
AGAAACCATTCCAATAGTCTTTATAAAATTGAAGCACAACCTAGAACTACTCAACAAATTGCTCTTAGGCCACACACACAAACTCAATTTCGACGAACTCCTCAAATGAAGATCCTCCAGAGACCAAGTTTTGATCAAAACATCCAACCACCATTGTTGATTGACGACCAACAACCTCAGGATGTAGGTCCTTTAATTACTGAAGATATCAATAATCTTGATACTTTAGCAGTACAAATGGAAATAATACCTACATCTTCCTCTCAGTCTTTTGAACAAGAATAAGGAGATACTCAACTTTCCAAATATCAAGCATTCTCTAAATTTTTTATTGTAGAATCAAATAGGAGGTATGATCTGCGACCTAGATTAGGCCCAGGTAGACCTACTAAATCTACAACTATAATTGAGCCTACAATAAAATCTATTCAAACACAAAGTCCAACACCTCAAATTGCAGAGTCATCTACTAAAACTTTTTCATCTGATAAAACCATTTTGAGAAATTTTAATATTGAGAAAGAATTGGAAAGAGACAAGATTCCTATCCCTTTAGTTGAACTTTCCAAGAACCCTGGTTATAAAAATCAAGTGTCTAAATGGATACAATCATCTATTGTAGATGCTAAGGGGGATATTATCAGTCTACAATATGAAAAACCATCAATAGTTTTTGGCCCTATGATTGATGAGATTGTTCCACCCTTTTATGTAACTTTAAAGGTCCATGATTTTCTCTTGTATAACTGCATGTTGGAATCTAGAGCTTCTCATAACTTTATGCCAAAGGTAATTATGGACTAGTTTTAGTTAGAAGTTAATTGTTCCTATCATGACCTCTACACCTTTGATTCAAATAAAGTACCATTTGTTTAGTCAATTTAGTATGTGCTAAATTGCTACATTAATTATCAATCCGGGAGTCGTAAACTGATGAAGTGTGGTGCACTGTATGTGCAAGACAACCTCTTTCTTACTTTATTGTTTTCAGTTTTTATCTTACTTTTGGGGTTTTGTTCTTGTTGGTCTTCTAAAGTGTTTAATGCAAATGGAAATCCTAGTCTAAGGTTTTAAGAGTACTTTTAAAGGTCAAGTATGGGTGTATAATTTAAGACAAGGTTTATGCCTCTTATGGTAATTTTCTAAACTTAGCACTTCAAAGATCTCAAAACTTGCTATCTATGAAATCGGAAATTGAACAAAAGTGTAAATATTCAGCTACATAAACCAAGAAAAAGATGAAGTATTGAACATGAGGTTATTGTCTGTGTTCTCCATCTAATTACAGAAATAAAATCTAAACTAATGCACTCAAAAACAAAAAAAACAAAGAAGCTGGAAACTAGTCACTGATTTCACCCATAATTCCAATATTTCGTCAATTAACTTCTAAAACGAGATTAAGCTAAATACACGAGAAACATCGTCATATGGCATGAAATAATGACATTTAAAATATCTACTTGCAGACTAATGAAAGCAAAATCAATTGCCTCACCTACAATTCCAATAGCTCGCCAATTAACTTCTAAAACGGGGTTAAGCTAAAGGCACTGGAGATATCATAATGTAGCATGAAGAACTGATAACTAAACTATCTACTTGCAGGCTAATGAAATCAAAATCAAATTACTTCACCTATAATTCCAATATCTCGCCAATTAATTTCTAAAATGGGGTTAAGCTAAAGGCACCAGAGATATCGACATATAGCATGAAGAACTTGATATCTAAACTAGCTAAAAGCAGTGAACAAATCTCACTGAAATCAAAGCATAACAATTAGAATTAAAACTAAAGTTCAGTAGAGGAAGCAAGTCTCAGATCACCACTTGATGAAAAAAAAATATTAAAAATCTCGAGCAAAACCTATCCTGAAATGCACTGATCATTGTTAGTGTAAAATATAACAATGCTGCAAAAACATGTACAGGAGTAAAAACGATTAATACCATAAACAAATCATGAGAAATGTACAGTTGAAATAAAAGAAAACATGCATAAAAACTATATAAAACGAAAGGAAAAACCTCAGCCAGCAAGGGCCCTCTGCACAGCCTTGGATTAATACGCTGTCACCTCAAAACCACACTTTAAACAGTCATATATAAAAATAGATTTTTTTGTATTATGAAACAGAGGATATGTCTCTCGGTTACAACAACAAAATAATGCTAAAACAACAACATCAAGACTAAATACTTGCGTTGCAAACGCTTATACTTATAGAGGAAATAGATAACTATTTTTTGGAGAAAAATCTTTAGCAATGGACACGTGAATAGGCCAGAATCTGGAAGTTCAGCCTCTTGGTTGCCATAAACATTAAATCTATGAAAAGTGGATGTTAGATTGCGTTATGGAGACGGCCTACAGATGGAAAAAATGGACCCATGAACTCAGGAACAGTTTTGGACTTTTTCACGTGCTAGAACATAGTCCTAGTTGACGTAGGACTCTCTGTTGACCATCCTTTGACCGATGCCTTTCTTCATGAATTCGGCTAAATAGATAGGACCTTGTCCATATGTGGATCATTCTTGAGTTGCCCATGTGCCTCGTTTCTCCTACCAACACCTGTAACCTACAGAACAATGAAAACAATTGCAGAATTGCAAGTCAATTGTGGAAAGTGGCTACATTCCATAGCCGATGAACAAAATCTAAATCAAATAGCAAACACAAGGATATAGTTTGAAAATCACTTAAATGCACTCCTAAAATCAATATGTAACAATATTTGATAGCTTATGAGGCACTGATGTGGGAAAATAGAAGAGAAAAGGTTTACGAAAGTATGTAGAAGAGAGGTAGTTCTAGGGCTCAACATACTCCCACTGTGAAGATGTTTCATGTCCTCATGCAACCAAAACTGTGACTATCCTTCCTTCAATTCATCTACTTTGAGACTTCTGCTAATACATCTAACATTTTCTTTTTCTTCCATGGTGTCATTGTCATCCTGGGCTTCATCATAAGGCACCTGTATTTGAGATTGATAAGGGCTCTGCTCAACCTTCTATTCTTCTTCTTCAATTTCCTATTTTTCTTATGCCACAGTCCTAGATCCAACATGGTGTTTTCATGGATAATTTTTTCCAATTTGTTTTTCTCTTTCAATGTCTCATTTTCCCTTTTGATATGTCTATTCAGGATTTCTAGTTCATAAAATTCTTGTTTTAATGATTAGATCAATTTCCTGAGCTGTACCAGGCTGATTAGATGAAGTGCCCTGTTCTGTTGCAATATTTTCCAATGATTCAATAAAATCATACATCTGTTGCTGAGTTTGATCAATTTCTGGTGTGGTATTCCTCGGACTGATTTCAAAATCTAGTTGAGGAGAAGGAGAATGATGTGGACTATGGTTAGGAGGAGTGATTTCTAGTGACTGTTTTGGTGTTTCCCCTCCTAGGTCTATGAAGTGGGCTCCTTTGATTTGAATTTTCTTCAATTTTCTCTTAAGTCTTGAGCTCCTTATTAAACCCAGTGAGCTTGTATCTCCCTTTTCCATACTTTGTTTCTCCTTTCCTTTTTCTTTTTCCTTAGCTGACTGTTCCTTAAGATGAATTCATATCTTAGAAAGTACATGTTCTTCTTTTGAAGAAGGTTCTGGGGTCCGATACATATCTTCAACATTTATTTTTCCTTTCTATTTTACTTGTTTTCTAATCTCAGTCAAAGTTTCATACAACATTTCTTCTTTACTGGTTTCCATGATTATACTAGTAGGGGTATCTTGGATGTTTACATTTGTTATTTTTCTCCTATTTTTTCTTGTTGAGCTTCCCTCAGGTATTTCAGGTGGGTCCTTGAAGAAATTCCTAATTAGGAATTGTTCCCATGTATCCTGTCTCTCTTTCAATTGATTTTCAGCTAGAATTGTAATAAGCCCATGATGATAAAGATGAGGCTCCACATCATCTAGATTCTTTTGTACAGTGGTAGAAATTTTTCTCAAGCTACTCAATAATAAATAAGGAAGATTGATGGTATGACTCTCCACGAAATTCATTAATAACCTTATATGGTACATGTGCATAGACCCATACCTTCCTTCACACATAATGAACTTCTGAATTATCAATAGCAGACTAGTCCATTTTTCCTTGAGGGATGAAACAGGAATTCCACATTTAAAAACAGATATGTCCATACCTGGGTTGCGTAGAATGATCCTCCAGGCCTTTCGATTGAGGTATTTATTCTTAAACCATCATTCTCCTTCTTGTGGGAGCCTTGTTGCTGCTGCAATGGATGCCTCTGTTACCGGGAATTTAATGTCCCCAATCTCGACTTCTATACCCTTGAAAGACCTTGCAAACATATTTGTGACTTCCTTATTATGACCCTTGAGCTTCTGAATAAACTGGAACCATCTTGCTTTCCTTAACGTGCTCTTTAGTTGTGGATAACCCTCCATAAATTTAGCTCCATCCGGCTCTGTTCTTACCAGAAGACCCATTCCTCCTTCCTCGAAGATACCTCTATAGATGATGGTTTCACGAGAGTAGAACAGTGATATGAGCAGAGAATGGAAGAGGATTGCAGAGAAAACCAGTGGTTACAAAGCGGAAAGAAATATGGAGCATGCAATGAGAGTGGGTTCACAGAGCAGGGGTCTGTATAAACAAACCTTGAACTAACAATCGTAAAACTTGGTGTGAAAGTATGGAGACAGAGTGAGACTGGCGAAACTAAACAGAGTTTGAAATAAAAAGGCTGTGGAGTAGACGTTGGTGAATTCGTAAAATGACTGCGGAGTGGAGCGTCAGAGGAAGAGAGCCATGATCAATTGGCTTACGTCTTCATGATTGGTCGTTTTAACAGGTGTGATGCGGAGTACGAGTTAAACTTGGAAGAGGATTATGAGGCCATTAGAATTTGATGTGCGGAGGACATGGTGAGTTAAGGCAGCTATCGCGGCTATCAAATCAAATCATTACACATGATGGAGCTTGTGATTTTACGAACTATACAGATTATGTGTTTAAAATGCTATTTGAAAATGATTTTTCTCATACCTTAGAATCTTACCACTTCCGTTTGCTAACTTTTGATTGGCTACTTCTTGTAGGTGCTTTTAGGTGCTGACATCTTCAAAAGATTTTCCTCTTCCATACCTGCATCTGGCTTTTATCATTATTTGGCTAATCACCTGACTGTCACTGCAGAGTAACAGATGATTAGCTCAGAATCAAAAATTAGCTGCGGAATCCGTATTCAGTTGCAAAATCAGAATTCAGTTGCAGAAACTGACATAGTGAATATCTTATGACTTGGTGAAATGAATGGAGATGGATGGAAATGAAAGATGACTAAATAAATGATATATGGAAAGCTAAACATAAAGATTAAATTGAAAGAAATTTATTGATGGAATGTGGTGGCAAGATGGAATGAAATGAAATGAAATGGAATGAACAACTATGAGTGAAATAAGAGAGATTTTTTTTGGAAAATATAGGGCGTAAGAAGCTTCTGATTTTCGCCTTGTATTTTTTGTATAAGGCTGCCAATCAGTGATTGGTTTTCAAGCTTATACATTATTATTATTATTGTTTTTCATTTAGATGATGATGAAAAGAACAAAGACTAGGCTGGTGGAGAAGAAGGATTCTTCTTCACCATCCTCATTGTAGAATTATCTTGAAAGTTTTTGATAAACTCCTCCTTTAAGAGTGGCTTATGATAGATCTTCAATCTGTGACCATTCACAATGAGAGGAGTTTGATACTCATCAATTGTTTTGATTCTTACTGCTCCATTGCTAAAAACTTTTTCAATCTCATATGGCCCAAGCCAATGAGTATGAAATTTACCTTGAAAACCTTTGAACTTGGAATCAAATAGCAACGCCCAATCTCCTTCTTGAAACTTTTTTTCCTTGATGTATTTGTCATGCCATTTAGCTCTTTGATGTTGAACTAGATCAGTTCTCTGAATTTCTTCTTGTTTGATCTCATCTAGCTCATTCAATTGCTTTAGTCTATGCTTTTGGGCTTCTGATAGATCCATTCCCAATTGAACTACCATCTTGAAGGTCTTAACTTGGAACTCAATGGGGAGCACAACTTCCTTCCCATAAACAAGTTCATAGGGAGAATGTCCTATTGTGTTCGTCCATGTAGTTCTGTAGGCCCATAATGCTTCAAGAAGCCTTTCTACCCAATATATTTGGTGTAAATGAACAGTCTTGGTAATGATGTCTTCAATTACTTTGTTTGTGTACTCCATTCGATCATTTGCTTGCAGATGGTAAGGAGTGGATTTTCTATGCTTGACCTTGTACTCTTCCATCAGCTTCTCCAACATTTTGGATGTGAATTGACCTCCCTTATCTATCACAATTTCTCTTGGAACACCAAAGCGAGTAAAAATATCCTCATAAAGAAAATTAACAACTAAAGTTTCAGTAGCAGAAAATAATACTTTGGCTTCTACCCATTTAGTGACATAATCAGTACACACCAATATACACATTTTCTATTTGGATGGAGGATTAATAGGTCCAATAAAGTACAAAGCCCATTTTTCAAAGGGCTCAATGAGTACCTGAGGTTGTAATGGCATCTCATTTGAGGGGGTAGGTTTCCCTACTCTTTAGCAGTTGTCACACCTTTTGACATATTGTTTTGCATCTTTGAAGAGAGAAGACCAATAATATCCTAAAGAAAGGATTTTATAGGCTGTCCTCTTGTCAGCAAAGTGTCCACCACATGGTTCATCATGACATGCTTTGAGGATATTAGGCATTTCATCTTCCCTGACACATCTTTGGATCACAAAGTCTGGCCCTGTTTAAAACAATTCGTTAGAAATCCATGAATATCTTGAACTCTCCTGAATAATCTTTCTTCTTTCACTAGGAAATAAATGTGGAGGTAGTTTCCATATAACCAAATAGTTATCCATATCTGCAAACCAAAGAGTCTTAGTAGTTATTGCAAATAAGTATTCATCAGGAAACTTATCCTCTATAGAAGAATCTTCTTTGATATTCTGAATCCTAGACAAGAACTTAGCTATTGTGTTTTGTTTCCCTAGTCTATCTAACGTAGTAATATTGAATTCTTGTAAAAGTAGGAGCCACGCTGTAACTCTGCCACTAGTAATAGGTTTGTTCATTAGATATCTAATTGCAGAATGATCAGTATAAATAAAAGTTTCATAGCCTGTTATATAATGTCTGAACTTATTAATTGCATGAACAATAGCTAAGAACTCTTTCTCAGTCACAGTCTAATTTAACTCAGTGGGAGTCAAATTTTTACTGGTATAGTAAATGGCATAAGGAACCAAGTCTTTTTGTCCCAACACAGCTCCTAGAGTTGTATCTGAAGCATCTGTAGAAATATGGAAAGGAAGTTTCCAATTTGGTCCTCTCAAGATAGGCACTTCAGATATTCTTGCTTTCAAAGCTTAAAATGTTGATTAGTAATTAGGACTCTATTTGAATTCAGAGTCTTTTGTAAGCAGTTTGAAGAGTGGAGATGCTATTTTGGTAAAGTTTTCCATAAATCTTCTATAATATCCAGTAAATCCTAGAAAACGTCTAACATCTTTTTGACAATTTGGAATAGGTAACTTGGGGATGACTTCAACTTTTGATTTATCAACTTTAATCCTAACCCCTAAAATATGATGTCCTAAAATAATACCTTCAGTAAACATCATAAAGCATTTTTCATGACTTAATGAAAGGTTTGTTTCTTTACATTTTATAAGTACTTTTTCCAAATTTTCTAAGGCTTCTTCAAATGTATTTCCATAAACTGTAAAATCATCCATATATACCTCTACACAATCATGGATTAGATCAGAAAAAAATCCCTATTACTGCTCTTTGGCATGTAGAGGGTGCATTGCATAATTCAAAAGGAAGCACTCGATAGGCAAAAGTTTCCCATGGACAAGTAAATGTGGTTTTATCCCGATCATCAAGTGCTACCTAAATTTGATTATAACCACTAAAACCATCTAGAAATGAAAAGTACCTTTTGCCTGCTAATGTATCTAATACTTGATCGATAAAGGGCAAAGGAAAGTGATCCTTCAAAGTTGCTTTATTCAATTCCCTGTAATCAATGCACACCCTCCATTTACCATTCTTTTTGGGTACTATAACAAAGGGAGAAACCCATCAGCTATCTAAAATTGGGTAAATGAAGTTCACATTGAGTAGTTTTTGGAGCTCTTATTTCACAATCTCCCTAGGATTTGGATTTATCCTTCTCTGAGGTTGTCTGATTGGTCTACTATTTTCCTCAATATAGATATGATGGATGCAAGTCTTAGGGTAAATACCTTTCATATCAGTATACTCCCATGCAAATGTAGCAGAATACTTTTGCAAGATTTTGGTTAGTTTTTCCTATAGTAACATTTCCAAATTTTTGTTGATATTCAATGTTTTACTTGGAAAAATTTCAACTGCAGAACTGCCAAACTCTTCCATGGAGTAGAGAGACATTTGCCTTGTTGACAAATATTCAATATCAGAATCTAACTAAAATTATGTGTGGTCATATTTTGAAGATGTTTCAAAATTTTCTAATGTATTCAACGTTTGACTATTTTCACTAACTTCAGAGAGAGTAAAGACAGGTTGTATAGTATCTTCATCATCGACCCATTCATTATCTCATACTTCTGTAATTGCTTTTGCTGGAGGATACAAAGTGAATTTCTTTTTTGAACTACCATCGGAAATGTACATGTCCCCAGATCTACAACTAATAAAAGCATCAGCTGTGGCTAGCCAAGGTCTTCCTAAAATGAGTGGGTGCCCTCCTAGATTACTCTTGGGAGTCAAAATCATGAAATCTACTGGATATTCCCAAGAATCTAAGGAGACTGAAATATCTTCTAGTACACCGTCCAGTTTGATTACTGATCTATCTACAAGTTGCAGTAAGGTAGGTGTAAAAAGAAGATTAGGGAGTTTAAGCTGTTCCATAATCTGTCTTCTCATAATGTTTATAGCAGCCCCTAAGTCAATCAATGTATTTGGAATCTCTATCCCATTTATGTGTGCCTTGACAATTGGACTACCTAGATCCACATATTTCTGCATGGTAATCTTTCCAATCATGATATCTACTATTTTTCCCACCAGGTGGATTCTTTTTGTGTCTCTTGGTTTCCTACCTGGTCTTTTGATACTTAACTCCTTTATTGTTTTTGCTAGAATAGGAATTTATCTAATGGCTTGTAGCAAGGGAATCTTGATACAGACGTTCTTTAATTCATCTAGGAAATCATAGTCAGGCAACAAGATTTTTTTTTTCCACCGCTTTGTTAATTTGTAATCTTTCAGGAAAAGAGGGTGTAGGTGTAGCTTCAGGTTGCTCAACTATAGGAGTTGTGGGGGTTGACTCTTTTTGTTTTTCTTTTTGAATGGTTGGGTTTTGAAGGGATGCTTCTTCAAAACTTTTATTGACTTTCAGAGAATCCTCCTCAGATACATCTTTCTCTTGAACATCTATAGAAGGTTTTTTCAAATCCTACCATATCTAAGCTAAACATCATTAAGATCTAGAGGAACAATCATGTAGGTAGGAAATTGTTGTCCTTCTACCATGTAAGCATTCAGAGGTTTTTTGTTGTTGGAATTTGGTAATGGCTGTGCTGGAAGTTGATTTGGATTCTGTTGAAATGGAAGCAAGAGTTGAGGATTTTGATTTTTTTAAGGAGGTTGTTGTTGTGGAAATGGCAATGAAAGTTGTGGGCTTTGATTTGGAAGTTGTGGATTTTGTTGTTGATTTTGTGGGATAGGATAGCCCTGATTAGATGGAGGATATTGATAATATTGAGCAAATCTCCCATAATGATTTTGTACCCCTTCTTCCCATGATTGAGATTGATACTGATTTTGAGGGTCGGGCCAAGGTTGTTGCCAAGAATTCCAATTTAGTGGGGGCTAAAGATTCATAGGATTGTTAAATCCTTGACTTTGTTGCCCTTGGCAAGGTCTTCTTGAAACAAAACAAAGAGATTCTACTGAATTTGGGTCCTCCCGAAAGACAGCTTTGAGTCCTGAATTTAAAGGACAATCCTTGGTCTCATGAATTTATGAGCAAATCATTCATGTTTCTACAAATTTTGCATCTAAGGGACATTCCCTTAGAGCATGTTTCTTTCTACATTTTGGGCAAAATATGGCTAAGGCGTCAGCTTCTGTTTTCAGTTTGTTTTGAATTTTAAGGGTGTCTAGCTATTCACTAAGGCTCCCAAGAATGTCAGTTTTGAATTCATAAAGCATATTTCCAATCTCTGCCCTACTTACTGATCTAGTTGCAGATTTCTTTGCTCTAATAAGAGAAGGATCTCTAGGCCGTTTTCCAATTTTAGATTTTCCCTTTCAGAGATGGACACATAGTTCTGCTATGTCATGTAGTGGAAGTTGAGAAATGTCTCCCTTCCCTATCATGTTTAAAATATCAATCCATTCATCTCTAACGGCTTTCAATAGAAGGAATTTCAAGGTTTCCTCATATAAATTGTTCATTTTCACTCTATTTAAGTTGTATTAGTATCTTTCAAGTAAATCCTCTAAGTTCTCACCTTCTTTTTGCATCATTTTGAACACCTAATCCTTATGATTAGTGGGCATACAATAATCCAGATATCTATCCAAAAACGTTTGCTTCATATCATTCCAAGTCCTAATAGATTGAGTGACTAATCCCATGAACCTTTTCAAAGCAGCCCCTTTCAATGTTGAAGGAAACATTTTGAGTTTTTGAGAGTCTTCTAGATAGCCATAAGTTCGACATAAGTCTTCAAACTCAAATAGAAATGTTTTAGGATCCTCACTTCGCAATTCATAAAAGTTTTGGAGGACAGATGGTGAAATGTTTTTCATTGTTGTATAGGTTTCCTCATCAACTATAGGGAATCCAAATGAGTTATCGCCTTCCCTAATTCCCCCATTATTACCTCTACCTCCTTCATTGTTACCTCTACCACCACCTCCATTATTTCCTCTACCTCTACCCCCTCCTCCAAATAGTGAAAATTCTCCATCTAGTACTTCTTATACCATGATAGTCTCCTCAGCGTCTTCTGGTTCTTCTATTAATGGCTGATGAGAGAGACTCTTTATCCCCTCTTCTTCTTTGAGTAATTCTACTTCTTTTATTGCAATATGTTCCCCTACAGAGGTGAAGAAGGGTTCTTCTCCTTAGACAGATTTAGTTGATAGTGTGGGAGAATCTTCTAATTCAGTTGCTGCCCCTTGAATTCCAGGAATCCTAAGGTTGGGAGTATGAGTCTGGGATGGAGGTGTATCTTGTCTATGCCTTGAAGTAGTTGGAGTTGTAAAAATCGAACTTTTGCCCCTAGCTAGAAACCTTCCCCTAGAATCTCTTACTCTATGCATGTCATTTTATTTTTTTTAAATGATTTTTTTTAGTTGGGCTAATAATCCTTTTTCTGATCTTCTAGATTACACTAGGTGCAAGAAGAGAGCATACTCAAGAAATTATTGAACTAATAACTCTCTTTTCTGATCCTCCAGATCACACTAGGTGCGAAAGGAGAGCATACTTCAAGAAATTATCAATTTTTCCCTTTTTTTTAAGTATGAGATAAGTTACCTAGTTACACTTCCCTGGTAACGGTGCCAAAATGGTTAGTCAATTTAGTATGTCCTGAACTGCTACATTAATTATCAATTCGGGAGTCGTAAACTGATGAAGTGTGGCGCACTGTATGTGCAAGACAACCTCTTTCTTACTTTATTGTTTTCAGTTTTTATCTTGTTTTTGGGGTTTTATTCTTGTTGGTCTTCTAAAGTGTTTAATGCAAATGGAAATCCTAGTCTAAGGTTTTAAGAGTACTTTTAAAGGTCAAGTATGGATGTAGAATTTAAGAGAAAGTTTATGCCTCTTATGGTAATTTTCCAAACTTAGCACTTCAAAGATCTCAAAACTTGCTATCTATGAAATCAGAAATTGAACAAAAGTGTAAACATGCAGCTACATAAACCAAGAAAAAGATGAAGTACTGAACATGAGGTTACTGTCTCTGCTGTCCATCTAATTACAGAAATAAAATCTAAACTACTGCACTCAAAAACAAAAAAAATAAAGAAGCTGGAAACTAGTCACTGATTTCACCCATAATTCCAATATTTCGTCAATTAACTTCTAAAACGGGGTTAAGCTAAAGACACCGGAAACATCGTCATATGGCATGAAATAATGGAATTTAAACTATCTACTTGGAGACTAATGAAAGAAAAATCAATTGCCTCACCTACAATTCCAATAGCTTTCCAATTAACTTCTAAAACGGGGTTAAGCTAAAGGCACCAGAGATATCGTCATGAAGCATGAAGAACTGATATCTAAACTATCTACTTGCAGGCTAATGAAAGAAAAATAAATTACTTCACCTATAATTCCAATAGCTCTCCAGGTAACTTCTAAAACAATGTTAAGCTAAAGGCACCAGAGATATTGTCATATAGCATGAAGAACTTGATATCTAAACTAGCTAAAAGCAGTAAACAAATCTCACTAAAATCAAAGCATAACAACTGGAATTAAAACTAAAGTTCAGCAAAGGAAGGAAGTCGCAGATCACCACTTGTTAAAAAACTATATTAAAAAGCTCGAGCAAAACCTATCCTGAAATGCATTGATCAGTGTTAGTGGAAAATATAATAATGTTGCAAAAAAATGTACAGGAGTAAAAACGATTAATACCATAAACAAATCATGAGAAATGTACAGTTGAGAGAAAAGAAAACATGCATAAAAACTATACAAAACGAAAGGAAAAAAACCTCAACCAATAGGGGCCCTCTGCATAGCCTTGGATTAATACGCTGTCACCTCAAAACCACGCTTTAAACAGTCATATATAAAAACAGAGTTTTTATATTATGAAACAGAGGATATGTCTCTCGGTTACAACAGTAAAATAACACTAAAACAACAACATCAAGTTTAACTACTTGCATTGCAAACGCTTATACTTATAGAGGAAATAGATAACTGTCTTTTGGAGAAAAATCTTCAGCAATGGACACATGAATAGGCCGGAATCCGGAAGTTCAACCTCTTGGTTGCCATAAACATTAAATCTACGAGAAGTGGATGTTAGATTGCATCATGGAGACGACCTATAGATGGAAAAAATGGACCCATGAACTTAGGAACGGTTTCAGACTTTTTCACTTGCTGGAACAGAGTCCTAGTTGACGTAGGACTCTCTGTTGACCACCCTTTGACCGATGCCTTTCTTCATGAATTCGGCTAAATAGATAGGACCTTGTCCATCTGTGGATCATTTCTAAGCTGCCCATGTGCCTCGTTTCACCTGTCGACACCTGTAACCTACAGAACAATGAAAACAACTGCAGAATTGCGAGTCAACTATAGAAAGTGGCTACATTATGTAGTTGATGAACAAAATCTAAATCAAATAGCACACACAAGGATATAGTTTGAAAATCAATTAAATGCACTCCTAAAATCAGTATGTAACAATATTTGATAGCTTATGAGGCACTGATGTGGGAAAATAGAAGAGAAAAGGTTTAGGAAATTATGTAGAACAGAGGTAGTTCTAGGGCTCAGCTTACCCCCACTTTGAAAATGTTGCATGTATTCATGCAACCAAAACTGTGACTATCCTTCCTTCAATTCATCTACTCTGAGACTTTTTCTAATACATCTAACCTTTTCTTTTTCTTCCTTGGTGTCACTGTCATCCTAGGCTTCATCGTAAGGCACCTGTATTTGAGATTGATAAGGGCTCTGCTCAACCTTCTATTCTTCTTCTTCAATTTCCTATTTTTCTTGTGCCATAGTCCTAGATGCAACATGGTGTTGTCATGGATAATTTTGCCCAATTTTTTTTGCTCTTTCAATGTCTCATTTTCCCTTTTGATATGTCTATTCAGGATTTCTAGTTCATAAACTTCTTGTTTTAATGATTGGATCAAAATTTCCTGAGCCGTACTAGGTTGATTAGATGAAGTGCCCTATTCTGTTGCAGTCTTTTCCAATGATTCAAGAAAATCATACATCTGTTGCTGAGTTTGATCAATTTCTGATGTGGTCTTCCTTGGACTGATTTCAAAATATGGTTGAGGAGAAGGAGAATGTTGTGGACTATGGTCAAGAGGAGTGATTTCTGGTGACTGTTCTGGTGTTTCCCCTCCTAGGTCTATGAAGTGGGCTCCTTTGATTTGCATTTTCTTCAATTTTCCCTTAAGTCTTGAGCTCCTTCTTAAACCTTGTGAGCTTGTATCTCCCTTTTCCATACTCTGTTTCTCATTTCCTTTTTCTTTTGCCTTAGCTGACTATTCCTTAAGATGAATTAGTCTCTCAGAAAGTACCTGTTCTTCTTTTGAAGAAGGTTCTGGGGTCTGATAAATATCTTCAACATTTCTTTTCCCTTTCTGTTTTACTTGTTTTCTAATCTTAGTCAAAGTTTCAGACAACATTTCTTCTTTACTGGTTTCCTTGGTTATACTAGTAGGAGTATCTTAGATGTTTACATTTGTTCTTTTTCTCCTACTTTTTCTTGTTGAGCTTCCCTCAAGTATTTCAGGTGGGTCCTGGAAGAAATTCCTAATTAGGAATTGTTCCCATGTATCCTGTCTCTCTTTCAATTGATTTTCAATCATAATTTTTATAAACCCATGATGATAAAGATGAGGCTCCACATCATCTAGATTCTTTTGTATAGTGGTAGACATATTTCTCGAGCTACTCAACAAGAAATAAGGAAGATTGATGGTTTGAATCTCCAGGAAAATCATTAATAACCTTATATGGTACATGTACGTAGACCCATAACTTCCCTCACACGTAATGAACTTCTGAATTATCAACAACAGACTAGTCCATTTTTCCTTAAGGGCTGGAATAGGAATTCAACATTTAAAAATGGATATGTACATACCTGGGTTGCGTAGAATGATCCTCCAGGCATTTTCATCGAACTCTTTATTGTTAAACCATCGTTCTCTTTCTTTTGGGAGCTTTGTTGCTATTGCAATGGATGCCTCTGTTACCGGGAATTTGATGTCCCCAATCTCGACTTCCATACCATTGAAGGACCTTACAAATGTCTTTGTGACTTCCTTATTATGACCCCTGAACTTCTGAATAAACTGCAACCATCTTGCTTTCCTTAACGTGCTCTTTAGTTGTGGATAACCCTCCATAAATTTAGCTCCATCCAACTCTGTTCTTACCAGAAGACCCATTCCTTATTCCTTGAAGATACCTCTGTAGATGATGGTTTCACGGGAGTAGAACAGTGATATGAGCGGAGAATGGAAGAGGATTGTGGAGAAAACCAGTGGTTACAAAGTGGAAAGAAATACGGAGTATGCAATGAGAGTGGGTTCACGGAGCAGGGGTCTATATAAACAAACCCTGAACTGACAATCTTAAAACTCGATGTGAAAGTATGGAGACAGAGTGAGACTGGCGAAACTAAACAGAGTTTGAAATAAAAAGGCTGCAGAGTAGACGTCGGTGAATTCATAAAATTATTGGTCGTGATCAATTGGCTTACGTCTTCATGATTGGCCGTTTTAATAGGTGTGATGCGGAGTACGAGTTAAACTCAGAAGAGGATAATGAGGCCGTTAGAATTTGATGTGCGGAGGACATGGTGAGTTAAGGTGGATATCAAATCAAATCATTACACATGGTGGAGCTTGTGATTTTACAAACTATATAGATTATGTGTTTAAAATGCTATTTGAAAATGATTTTTATCATACCTTAGAATCTTACCACTTCTGTTTGCTAACTTTTGATTGGCTACTTCTTGTAGGTGCTTTTAGGTGCTGACATCTTCAAAATATTTTCCTCCTCCATACCTGCATCTAGCTTTTATCATTATTTGGCTAATCACCTGACTGTCACTACAGAGTAACAGAGGATTAGTTGCAGAATCAACAATCAGCTGCAAAATCAATATTTAGCTACAGAATCATAATTCAGCTACGGAAACTGACATAGTGAATATCATATGACTTGGTGAAATGAATGGAGATGGATCGAAGAAAGATGACTGAATGAATGATATATGGAAAGCTAAACATGAAGATTAAACTAAAAGAAATTTATTGATGGAATGTGGTGGCAAGATGGAATGAAATGAAATGAAATGGAATGAACAACTATGAGTGAAATAAGAGAGATTTTTTTTGGAAAATATAGGGCGTCAGAAGCTTCTGAATTTCGCCCTGTATTTTCTGTATAAGACTGCCAATCAGTGATTGGTTTTCAGGCATATACATTATTATTATTATTGTTTTTTTTTAGATGATGATGAAATGAACAAAGACTAGGCTGGTGGAGAAGAAGGATTCTTCTTCACCAGTCTCATTGCAGAATTATCTTGAAAGATTTTGATAAACTCCTCATTTGAGAGTGGCTTATGATAGATCTTCAATCTGTGACCATTCACTATGAGAGGAGTTTGATACTCATCAATTATTTTGATTCTTACTGCTCCATTGCTAAAAACTTTTTCAATCTCATATGGCCCAAGCCAATGAGTCTGAAATTTACCTTGAAAATCTTTGAACTTGGAATCAAATAAAAATGTTCAATCTCCTTCTTGAAACTTTTTGTCCTTGATGTATTTGTCATGCCATTTAGCTCTTTGATGTTGAACTAGATCAATTCTTTGAATTACTTCTTTTCTCATCTCATCTAGCTCATTCAACTGCTCCAGTCTATGCTTTTGGGCTTCTGATAGATCCATTCCCAATTGAACTGCCATCTTGAAGGTCTTAACTTGGAACTCAATGGGGAGCAGAACTTCCTTCCCATAAACAAGTTCATAGGGAGAATGTCCTGTTGTGTTCGTCCATGTAGTTCTGTAGGCCCATAAGGCTTCAGGAAGCCTTTATGCTCATTCTCTTCATTGTAGATGAACAGTCTTGGTAATGATGCCTTCAATTACTTTGTTTGTGGACTCCACTTGATCATTTGCTTTCGGATGGTAAGGAGTGGATTTTCTATGCTTGACCTTGTACTCTTCCATCAACTTCTCCAACATTTTGGATGTGAATTAACCTCTCTGATTTGTCACAATTTCTCTTGGAACACCAAGGAGAGTAAAAATATCCTCATAAAGAAAATTAATAACTGAAGTTTCAGTAGTAGAAAATAATGCTCTGGCTTCTACCCATTTAGTGACATAATCAGTACATACCAATATATACTTTTTTTGTTTGGATGGAGGATTAATAGGTCCAATAAAGTCCAAAGCCCATTTTTCAAAGGGTTTGATGAGTACCTGAGGTTGTAATGGCATCTAATTTGAGGGGGTAGGTTTCCCTACTCTTTCGTAGCCGTCACACCTTTTGACATATTGTTTTGCATCTTTGAAGAGGGATGGCCAATAATATCCTAAAGAAAGGATTTTATAGGCTATCCTCTTATCAGCAAAGTGTCCACCGCATGGTTCATCATGACATGATTTGAGGATATCAGGCATTTCATCTTCCTTGGCACATCTTCTAATCACAAAGTCTGGCCCTGTTTTAAACAATTCGTTAGAAATCCATGAATATCTTGAACTCTCCTGAATAATCTTTCTTCTTTCACTAGGAAATAAATGTGGAGGTAGTTTCCCTGTAACCAGATAGTTAGCCATATCTGCAAACCAAGGAGTCTTAGTATCTACTGCAAATAAGTATTCATTAGCAAACTTATCCTCTACAGGAGAATCTTCTTTGATATTTTGAATCCTAGACAAGAAATCAGCTACTGTGTTTTGTTTCCCTAGTCTAGATCTAACACAGTAATATTGAATTCTTGTAAAAGTAGGAGCCACCTTGTAACTTTTCCATTAGTAGCATGTTTATTCATTAGATATCTAATTGCAGAATGATCAATATGAATAAAAGTTTCATAGCCTATTATATAATGTCTAAACTTATTAATTGCATGAACAACGGCTAAGAACTCTTTCTTAGTCACAGTATAATTTAACTTAGTGGGAGTCAAATTTTTATTGGTATAGTAAATGGCATAAGGAACCAAGTCTTTTTGTCCCAACACAGCTCCTAGAGCTGTATCTGAAGCATCTGTAAAAATATGGAAAGGAAGTTTCCAATTTGGTCCTCTCAAGATAGGCGCTTCAGATATTCTTGTTTTCAAAGCTTCAAATGTTGATTGGCAATTAGGACTCCATTTGAATTCACAGTGTTTTGTAAGTAGTTTGAAGAGTGGAGATGCTATTTTGGTAAAGTTTTCTATAAATCTTCTATAATATCCAGTAAATCCTAGAAAACTTCTAACATCTTTTTGACAATTTGGAATAGGTAACTTGGAGATGACTTCAAATTTTGATTTATTAACTTTAATCCCATCCCCTGAAATATGATGTCCTAAAACAATACCTTCAGTAAACATCATAAAGCATTTTTCATGACTTAATGAAAGGTTTGTTTCTTTACATCTTATAATGATTTTTTCCAAATTTTCGAAGGCTTCTTCAAATGTATTTCCATAAACTGTAAAATCATCCATATATACCTCTACACAATCATGGATTAGATCAGATAAAATCCCTAGTACTGCTCTTTGGAATGTTGCAGGTGCATTGCATAATCCAAAAGGAAGCACTCTGTAGGCAAAATTTCCCCATGGATAAGTAAATGTGGTTTTATCCTGATCTTTAGGTGCTACCTGAATTTGATTAGAGCCACTAAAACCATCTAGAAATGAAAAGTACTTTTTGCCTGCTAATGTATCTAATACTTGGTCGATAAAGGGCAAAGGAAAATGATCCTTCAAAGTTTCTTTATTCAATTCCCTGTAATCAATGCACACCCTCCATTCACCGTTCTTTTTGGGTACTATAACCAAGGGAGAAACTCATCGGCTATCTGAAATTGGGTAAATGAAGTTCACATTGAGTAGTTTTTGGAGCTCTTCTTTCACAATCTCCCTAATATTTGGATTCATCCTTCTCTGAGGTTGTCTGATTGGTATATTGTTTTCCTCAATATAGATATGATGGATGCAAGTCTTAGGGTCAATACCTTTCATATCAGTATACTCCCATGCAAATGTAGCAGAATGCTTTTGCAAGATTTTGGTTAGCTTTTCCTGTTGTAACTTTTCCAAATTTTTGTTGATATTCAATGTTTTACTTGGAAAAATTTCAACTGCAGAACTGTTAAACTCTTCCATGGAGTAGAGAGACATTTGCCTTGATGACAAATATTCAATATCAGAATGTAATTGAAATTGTGTGTGGTCATATTCTAAAGATGTTTCAAAATTTTCTAATGTATTCAAGATTTGACTATCTTCACTAACTTCAGAGAGAGTAAAGACAGGTTGTAGTATCATCATCATCGACCCATTCATTGTCTCCTACTTCTGTAATTTCTTTTTTTGGAGGATACAAAGTGAATTTATTTGTTGAACTACCATAAAAAATGTACATGTCCCTAGATCTACAACTAATAAAAGCATCAGCTGTGGCTAGCCAAGGTCTTCCTAAAATGAGTGGTTGCCCTCCTAGACTACTCTTAGGAGTCAAAATCATGAAATCTACTGGATATTCCCAAGAATCTAAGGAGATTAAAATATCTTCTAGTACACCATCCAGTTTGATTATTGATCTATCTACAAGTTGCAGTAAGATAGGTGTAAAAAGAAGATTAGGGAGTTTAAGCTGTTCCATAGTCTGTCTACTCATAATGTTTATAGTAGTCCCTAAGTCAATCAATGTATTTGGAATCTCTATCCCATTTATGTGTGTCTTGAAAATTGGACTACCTGGATCCACATATTTCTGCATGGTAATCTTTCCAATCATGATATCTGCTATTTTTCTCACCAGGTGGATTCTTTTTGTGTCTCTTGGTTTCCTACCTGGTCTTTTGATACTTAACTCCTTTATTGTTTTTGCTAGAATAGGAGTTTCTTTAATGGCTTGTAGTAAGGGAATCTTGATACAGACATTCTTTAATTCATCTAGGAAATCATAGTCATGCAACAAGATTTTTTTTTTCCACCCCTTTGTCAATTTGTAATCTTTCAGGAAAAGGGGGTGTAGGTGTAGCTTCAGGTTGCTCAACTATAGGAGTTCTGGGGGTTGACTCTTTTTATTTTTCTTTTTGAATGGTTGGGTTTTGAAGGGATGCTTCTTCAAAACTTTTATTGACTTTTAGAGAATCCTCCTCAGAGACATCTTGCTCTTGAACATCTATTGAAGGTTTTTCCTTTTATAAATCCTACTAGATCTAAGTTGAACATCATTAAGATCTAGAGGAACAATCATGTAGGTAGGAAATTGCTATCCTTCTACCATGTAAGCATTCTGAGGGTTTTTGTTGTTGGGATTTGGTAATGGTTGTGCTGGTAGTTGATTTGGATTCTGTTGAAATGGAAGCAAGAGTTGAGGATTTTGATTTTGTTGAGGAGGTTGTTGTTATGGAAATGACAATGAAAGTTGTGGCCTTTGATTTGGAAGTTGTTGAGTTTGTTGTTTATTTTGTGGGATAGGATAGCCCTGATAAGATGGAGGATATTGATAATATTGAGCAAATATCCCAAAAGGATTTTTTGCCCCTTGTGACCATGATTGAGATTGATACTGATTTTGAGGTTGGGGCCAAGGTTGTGGCTAAGAATTCCAATATGGTGGGGGCTGAAATTTCATATGATTGTTAAATCCTTGATTTTTTTGCCCTTGCCAAGGTCTTCTTGAAGCAAAACAAATAGATTCTATTGAATTTGGGTCCTCTTGAAAGACAGGTTTGAGTCCTGGGATTGAAATACAATCCTTGGTCTCATGACTTTTTGAGCAAATCATACATGTTTCTACAACTTTTGCATCTAAGGGACATTCCCTTAGAGCACGTTTCTTTCTACATTTTGGGCAAAATATGGCTAAGACATCAACTTTTGTTTTCTGCTTGTTTTGAATTTTAAGGGTGTCTAGCTATTTACTAAGGCTCCCTAGAATGTCAGTTTTGAATTCATCAAGCATATTGCCATTCTCTGGCCTACTTACTGATCCAGTTGCAGATTTGTTTGCTCTAATAAGAGAAGGATCTCTAGGCCCTTTTCCAGTTTTAGATTTTCCCCTTGAGAGATGGACACATAGTTCTGCTATGTCATGTAGTGGAAGTTGAGAAATGTCTCCCTTCCCCATCATGTTTAAAATATCTATCCATTCATCTCTAATGGCTTTCAATAGAAGGGCTTTCAAGGTTTCCTCATCTAAATTGTTCATTTTCACTCTCTTTAAGTTGTATTGAAATCTTTCAAGTAAATCCTCTAAGTTCTCATCTTCTTTTTGCATCATTTTGAATACCTCATCCTTATGATTAGTGGGCATACAATAATTCAAATATCTATCCAAAAATGTTTGCTTCATATCATTTCAAGTCCTAATAGATTGAGTGACTAATCCCATGAACCATTTTGGAGCAGCCCCTTTCAATGTTGAAGGAAACAGTTTGAGTTTTTGAGCGTCTTCTAGATAGTCACAGGTTCGAAAGAAGACTTAAAACTCAAATAGAAATGTTTCAGGATCCTCACTTCGCAATCCATAAAAGTTTGGGAAGAAAAATGGTGAAATTTTTTTCATTGTTGTATGGGTTTCCTCATTGACTATAGGGAATCCAAACGATTTATCTCCTTCCCTATTTCCCCTATTATTACCTCTACCTCCTCCATTGTTACCTCTACCACCACCTCCATTATTTCCTCTACCCCCTCCTCTAAATAGTGAAAATTCTCCATCTATTACTTTTTCTACCATGATAGTCTCCTCAGGGTCTTCTGGTTCTTATATTAATGGCTGATGAGAGAGAGTCTCTACCTCTTCTTCTTCTCTGGTTGATTCTACTTATTTTACTGCAATATGTTCCCCTATAGAGGTGAAGAAGGGTTCTTCTCCTTGGTCAGATTTAGTTGATATTGTGGGAGAATATTCTAATTCAGTTGCTACCCCTTGAATTCTAGGAATCCTAAGGCTGGGAGTATGAGTCTGGGATGGAGGTGTATCTTGTCTATGCCTTGAAGTAGTTGGAGTTGTAAAAATAGAACTTTTGCCCCTAGCTATAAACCTTCCCCTAGAATCTCTTTCTCTATGCATGTCATTTTTTTTTAATGATTTTTTTTAGTTGGGCTAATAATCCCTTTCCTAATCTTCTAGATCAAACTAGGTGCAAGAAGAGAGAATACTCAAGAAATTATTGAACTAATAACTCTCTTTTTTGATCCTCCAGATCACACTAGGTGCAAGAGGAGAGCATACTTCAAGAAATTATCAAATTTTCCCTTTTTTTTATGTAAGAGATATGCTACCTAGTTACACTTCCCTGGAAATGACGCCAAAATGTTTAGTCAATTTGGTATGTCCTAAATTGCTACATTAATTATCAATCCAGGAGTCGTAAACTGGTGAAATGTGGGGCATTGTATGTGTAAGACAACCTCTTTCTTACTTTATTGGTCTCAGTTTTATCTTGTTTTTATGGTTTTGTTCTTGTTGGTCTTCTAAAGTGTTTAATGCAAATGGAAATCCTAGTCTAAGGTTTTAAGAGTACTTTTACAGGTCAAGTATGGATGTAGAATTTAAGACAAGGTTTATGCCTCTTATGGTAATCTTCTAAACTAAGCACTTCAAAGATCTCAAAACTTGCTATCTATGAAATCATAAATTGAACAAAAGTGTAAACATGCAGCTACATAAACCAATCAAAAGATGAGGTACTGAACATGAGGTTACTGTCTCTGCTGTCCATCTAATTACAGAAATAAAATCTAAAATACTGCACTCAAAAACAAAAAAAATAAAGAAGCTAGAAACTAGTCATTGATTTCACCCATAATTCCAATATTTCATCAATTAACTTCTAAAATGGGGTTAAGCTAAAGACACCAGATACATCATCATATGGCATGAAAGAATGACATTTAAACTATCTACTTGCAAGCTAACGAAAGTAAAATCAATTGCCTCACCTACAATTCCAATAGCTCACCACTTAACTTCTAAAATGGAGTTAAGCTAATGGCGCTGGAGATATCGTCATGTAGCATGAAGAACTAATATCTAAACTATCTACTTGCAGGCTAATGAAATCAAAATCAAATTACTTCACCTATAATTCCAATAGCTCGCCAATTAACTTCTAAAACGGGGTTAAGCTAAAGGCACCAGAGATATCGTCATATAGCATGAAGAACTTGATATCTAAACTAGCTAAAAGCAGTAAACAAATCTCACTGAAATCAAAGCATAACAACTGGAATTAAAACTAAAGTTCAACAGAGGAAGCAAGTCTCAGATCACCACTTGATGAAAAAACTATATTAAAAAGCTCGAGCAAAACCTATCTTGAAATACGTTGATCAATGTTAGTGGAAAATATAACAATGCTGCAAAAACATGTACAGGAGTAAAAACGATTAATACCATAAACAAATCATGAGAAATGTACAGTTGAAATGAAAGAAAACATGCATAAAAACTATACAAAATGAAAGGAAAAACCTCAGCCAGCAGGGGCCCTTTGCACAGCCTTGGATTAATACACTATCACCTCAAAACCACGCTTTAAACGGTCATATATAAAAACAGAATTTTTGTATTATGAAATAGAGGATATGTCTCTCGGTTACAATAGCAAAATAATGCTAAAACAACAACATCAAGACTAACTACTTGCGTTGCAAATGCTTATACTTATAGAGGAAATAGATAACTGTCTTTTGGAGAAAAATCTTCAGTAATGGACACGTGAATAGGCCAGAATCCGAAAGTTTAGCCTCTTGGTTGCCATAAACATTAAATCTTCAAAAATTTGATGTTATATTGCGTCATGTAGACGGCCTGCAGATGGCAAAAATGGACCCATGAACTCAGGAATGGTTTTAGACTTTTTCACGTGCTTGAACAGAGTCCTAGTTGACATAGGACTCTCTGTTGACCATCCTTTGACTGATGCCATTCTTCATGAATTTGGCTAAAAAGATAGGACCTTGTCCATGTGTGGATCATTTCTAAGCTGCCGATGTGCCTCATTTCTCCTGTCGACACCTGTAACCTACAGAACAATGAAAACAGTTTCGGAATTGCGAGTCAGCTGCTAAAAGTGGCTACATTTTGTAGCTGATGAACAAAATCTAAATCTAATAGCACACACAAGGATATAGTTTGAAAATCACTTAAATTCACTCCTAAAATCAATATGTAACAATCTTTGATAGCTTATGAGGTACTGATGTGGGAAAATAGAAGAGACAAGGTTTAGGAAAGTATGTAGAAGAGAGATAGTTCTAGGGCTCAACACCATTCCTAAGACTAATCAAAGACCTAGTTGTCACCCTATCCCAAATACCTATTGACATAGTTGTCACTGATATTCCTGCCAAGTTTGGCATGCTTCTATCTAGATCATGTTGTACTGAACTTGGAGGATCACTTCAAATGGACATGTCTTTTGCCACTATTCTAGTCTATGGAGGCGAACATTTAAGTTTATATAGGGAAGTCAGATTCCTCCATACTGTTTGCAGGTTTGATCAAGCAAAAATTCACCCCATCTATGCAGTAGACTAGGATTTTCATTGCTTTCAGTTATCATTGCAAAATTCATCAAACACTCAACTTGATATCAAAAATTCAGTTTTAAAACCTAAAATTGTAAAATCAGACATCTGGAAACTTTATTTTGATGGCTCTTGCTCAAAGGAAGGAGCAGGAGCAGGCATTGTTTTAATCTCACCAAATAAATAAAATATCACTCAATCATGTAAACTTGAATTTGAAGTCACCAATAATGTGGCTGAGTATGAAGCTTTTCTTCTTGGTCTTGAACTAGCTAAGAGTTTAAAGGTTCAAAACTTGAGTGTCTTTTCTAATTCTAAGCTAATAGTGAAGCAGGTTAGGAACTTGTGTCAAACAAAGCACCCAAGACTCAAATCTTATAGAAATGAAGTTTGGGATACAATTGAAAATCTCTTCCAAGGATTTAACATAACCGCTATACCCAAAAATAAGAATATGCATGTTGATTCACTAGTTGTTTCAGCAAGTTCTTTCGACATCCTTGAGCCAGTATTATTATAATATCAAATTCAAGTCAAGTACAGACCATCAATTCCTGATAACCTAAACACTGGCATATTTTTTAGGATGATGAGCAATTAAAATCTTTTCTTCAAATCATTGATGAATTCTCAAATATGCAAATCGAAGAAGATCAAAAAGATGTCCAAGAATCAAATCAGCAAAGTCCAGAAACTTTGTTCAATCCTAAAATTCTTGATCATGATATCATTCGATTATCTAATAATTTTATTCCCAAAGGATTAGTTCCCTTGGAAAATCTATTTGATAATAATGATGTCTCCCAAAACCCCATGTCTAATTCACCTGAAGAAGAAATCAAAGAGTTCAATATTGGGACTTTAGGTGAAGTGATAAATTTTAAATTGTCATCATCTTTGCCTTTGGATGTTAAAAATAAATAGTTGAATATTCTTAAAAATTAAAAATATGTTTTTTCCTAGTATTATAATGAATTAAAAACTTAAGATACATCTTTAATTGAGCATAATATTCCTTTGAAAATACAAGCAAAACCCTTTCAACAAAAATTAAGAAGAATCAATCCAATACTTCTTCCAACCATTGAGAAAGAACTTAAAAAGCTTCTTGATGCTCATATCATAGTAACTTTGAGGTATTCTGACTGGGTAGCTAACCTAGTTCATGTCAGAAAGAAAAATGGTGAAATTAGGCTATGTGTAGGCTTCTGAAATATGAAAAAATCATCTTTAAAGGATAACTACCCATTGCCCAAAATGGACCATCTACTTCAAAAAGTTTCAGGTGAAAATAGGATTTCTATGCTAGATGTATTTTCTAGTTACAACTAGATTATGGTAAGTCAAGCTGACCAAGATAAAATTGCTTTTACTACTCCCTAGGGTACATTCATGTATTGTAGGATTCCATTTGGACTAACAAATGATGGAGCCACTTTTCAAAGAGCCATGGATCTAGCATTTGTTGGAAGACATCTGAATTTACTATCATTTATCTAGATGATTTAACTATTTTCTATGATTCTATGAAAATCATTTGAAACACTTGATAAGGTTTTTGACAGGTGTAGAAAATACGACATATCCATAAATCCAAAGAAGTCTCTATTTGTTGTAAAGGAAGGAAAATTACTAGGGAATATTATCTCCAAATAAGGAGTTATCATTGATCCAAAGAGAGTTTAGCTATTCAAACTCTATCTCTATCTAGAAACAAGAAGGAGATACAAACCTTCCTTGGGGAAATTAATTTTCTCAGAAGATTTATCCCTAATTATGCAGAGATAGTTAAATATATAACTTATATGTTAAAAAATAACAATGATGTGAAATGGACAATTTATGCCAGATATGATTTTGATCATATAAAAAAGGCTAATCTGATGCCCCTACATTAGCCAGACCTAATTATTCCTCTCCTTTTAGCATATTTTCTTTCGCATTAAAGACAACCTTAGCAACTGTACTTTTACAGAAGAATACAAATGGTGATGATCAACCCATAGCGTTCTTTTCTAAACTCATGAGGGATGCTGAGCTTAGGTATGAAATTATTGAAAAAGAAGCTTATGCCTTAATTCAATCCCTCAAAGCCTTTATAATCTATGTCTTGCATTCACACATCACAACCTATGTCCCTAATCATGCTGTCAAACTTGTTTTGACCCAACCTGATACTGATGGAAGGAGGGGAAGATGGATTGCTAAAATTCTTGAATTTGATCTTGAGATTAAGACCACAAAGCTATTAAAAGGTCAAGGTTTGGCCAAATTGTTAGCTGAATCCAATTGCAAAGTATTGGGGATAAATTTTATTTCTAAAATGTCATTTGAGAAGAATCCATAAGAACCTTCTCAAATTTCACAAAGGGAGAATCCACAAGAACCTTCTTTAAATGTAGAAGGGGTGAATCCACAAGAACCTTCTCAAAGTTTAGAAGAGAATCCATGAGAACCTCCTTCTTCAGAACAAACCATCCTGATTCATATAGATAAAAGATATCTACTCTCTGATTGGTATTCTGATATTGTGTAGTTTCTTAGAGATTTTCAATGTCTAGCTGAAATTGACTTGAAGCAGTGTAAATCCCTAAAGCTTAAAGCAGTGAAATACTATATTATCAATGGTAATCTATACTGGAAGGATCCTCTCAATATCCTTCTTCTTTGTTTAACTAAAAATGAAACAGAGGGAATTATAGATTAGTTCCATGCAAGGTTTTGTGGTGGACGCTATGCATGGAGAGAAACAACTTACAAAATTTTAAAGGTAGGTTTCTACTGGCCCACACTGTTTAAAGAAGTTGGAGCAAGAGTTAGGAGTTGCACACAATGTCAAATATTTACAGGGAAACAAAAGCTATCCTCACTTCCTCTTGTTCCAGTATTGGTTCAGGCACCTTTTCTACAATGGGGGTTAGACTTCATAGGAGAGATTCATCCACAATCACGTAATCAACATAGATGGATTCTGACTGCTATAGACTATTTTACCAAATGGGTAGAGGCAATACCTGTTAAAAATGAAACTTATACTGTTGTAATTAAATTCCTTGAGGAAAATATTTTATCAAGATTTGGATGTCCTCAACAAATTGTTACAGACAATGCAACAACTTTTAGTAGTGTTAAAATGATTGAGTTTTGTCAAAAGTATTCAATTTTGTTACATCATTCTACACCATACTACCCACAGGGTAATGGGCTAGCAGATTCCTCCAACAAGATCTTAGTTAAGTTTATTAAGATGACTCTTGAAGACCATAAAAAGAGTTGGGACAGTCACCTAATCCATGTAATTTGGGAAAACAGAGTTTCTCTTAAGAGATCCACAGTCAAGTCTCCTTTCCAATTAGTTTATGGCAAGGAAGAAATTTTTCCTACTCATTTGGATTTACCAATTATGAGGTTCCTTCAGGAATATTATGAAGAAAAAGATGATTTATCAAGAAGGATTAATCAAATCATTGAGTTGAATGAGGATAGGGATGAAATTCAGTACAAGCTAAGGAAATATGAAAATAAGATGAAGGAGTTGTTTGACAGAAAGGCCAGAGAAAGAAATTTCAAGAAAGGTGACCTAGTGCTTAGATGGGATACAAGGAGGGAGGATAAAGGAAAGCATGCAAAATTTGACAACCTCTGGTTTGGTCCATTTAGCATTGCAGAAGTCAAAGGGAATAATACATTCATCCTATAGAATTTGGAAGGAGAGTATTCCTCATTGCCAATCAATGGGAAATACTTGAAACATTATATCCAGTATTATATTCTCATCCATCCATTCATCATCTGTAAATATCCCGATAGTTCACTTCATTTTGAAAAATTTCAAGTGTGTAGCTCTTTCAGCAAAGACTCCATAGCCTGAGGAGAAGGCACTTGGATCTGCTTGTTCTCTGCATCCCACAGGGGGAAGCAGTCCCCAGCTGGAGCCGATGTTGTAACATTATTTGGTTTTGATAAGTTAGTATATTAGTCAAAAATAAATTCAAAATGTTAAGTTAGGATATGGATGAAAAAGAAAGAAAAATAAAAATGTTAGGACAATTTCATATTTTTATATGCATCCATATCAATAAAATGTTAGGAGTTAGTTTCCCTAAGGAAAGAAGGCAAAAGAAAAATAAAATGATAGGAAAGCAAAAAGAAAACAAATGCTCCATTTTCAAATAAAAATAAATGCAAGGGCTGCTCATTTAAATGCGCCACATTAGAAAAATGTTAAATTTTGTTAATTAATGATTAATTTCCTTAAACAAGATTAATTTTTGGTTATAAACCTTTCGCATTAAAAAATATGTTATATAGCGCATATATATGGTTTGGGCCAAAGTCAATAAACAACAAAATGTCTTGTCGGCTTTCAATAAATGGAGCACATCATTTAATGGCTGATCTACTCCCCAACTGGATCAATGGCAGGGAGAGACTTCGTACCCCCCTCCACTATTTCTTGTTAATGCGATGGGGGAGGTTAGCAAAGCAGTTTAAATGGTGGATGCCCCAACCCTATGTGTCGCCACCATATTACTGTGCACCCCCCTGCCCAAAACCATAAACCACTCACTACACCCCCCCCCCCACAAACCACTCATTGTTTCCCTCTGCCAATGGCTCGTCCATCCCACGCCTTAACCGTTATCCTTCAACCAATCCCAAGGCATCACCTCACATACCCATTGCCTATTCATCATATCTGTTGCCACCTCACATGCTCATTGCCTTACTATTATGCCTGTTATAATCACCCATTATAGCTTTGCTCCTGTTCATTAAACCGCTACGGTCATGAATAAGACCGTTAACCCTTCACGGTATGTTATAAGCAAACCTATACTCGCCTCTTTGCCACTTTCCTCTAACTCTTTTTCGTTATTTGTAGGTAAATAGTTTCTGTAGGAATTTTTCTCATTCGCTTAGTCTGTTACTAGAATTTCTTTTCATTCTGTCTACGAGCATGACCCCAAAAGGGAAAGCTAAAAATTAGAGTGCAGAGGAAAGCACTGTCACTCCAACTCAGCTCGACCTTGACCATGTTCCTCTTATAGACTCACTGTTCAAAATTGTAGAAGCCAAATGTGAGTTCGATTTCTATGAACTGCACTTGTGGCTCAAACAAAATTACCTCAACAAGCAAGATCCAATTAGGTTTTAGGAATCCCTAGTACCTTTCTTTAGTTTCCCAAAAACACATGAGCTCCCTGAACTTATTACCTAGTGTCAAGCCAAATATGACCCTGTGAAAAGAGTATTCATGGCTTAGAATGGAGACATTCTAATAACCATCTCTGTTGAAACCATAAATTAGATGCTCCTAATCGCCCAATTTGAGTCCCTCACTCATTTTTCACCAGCAACACTTATGGATCTGTACCATAAGTTAACCTTTCCACAAAGAGGCCAAATGTTTTAAATATTTTTACCTGAGGATGCAAAATTACCTAAAATAAATCCACCCTAATCATCTTCCATGTTTCATGAAGCCTCCAGACATTGCATTTCTCTAATTTCCTACTTATTAGTGTATCTAGATGACCAGTCTGTTGATGAGACTATCCTTGGTTTCCTTTCCGTTTTTAACAAATATCAGCAACCAACATTCATGTATAATTACAACCAATTATTGGTTGATAATATACATGAAAAATAAACAAAATTTACTATACAAGGAGTGTTCAATTATAGTTGTTGTAATTGTCCGCATGTTTCTTTTTCAGAAGGGTGATATTTTGCCTATGAAACTCAGCAAGTAGAATGAGGAAGGAGTGAATCAATCGGTGATTCATTGGATAGAAATAGTTAAGACAACTTCTACCACCTCCTCATTTTCAGAAGTTGTAAATACATTCATACATCTAGTGGCATAGCTCCTCAATAGTTAGACAGAGCCAAGGATTGGAGATGAAATTAAAAGGATTTTACACTTAAGTGAGGAGACCAAAACTGGTGACTGGTATTTATACCAGAACTACATGGAGATAAGAGTATATGGTTGTGAACGTGCACCATATGAGCTGCCCAAATATGTTCATATGAGAATATTTTCTCTGGAATATATTAGGCATATGATCCACATGGATGACCTACACTTTGTGTCAGGAAAAAGGAAGTCTCAATTCAAGATTAAAGCACATTTTGGATCATTTATTTGCAACAACAAATCAGCTAGTGTTGAGGCAAATACATTGTTAAGGAAGATGAATTTCCAGCCAGTTTCACCTGGTCCTATGATCCTTTTGGCATTATATATGCTTTGAGAGTTAATTTCAAGATGAATCCTTATAATCATACTCCAAGGCCAGAAATAGAAAAATTCATGAATCAAGAACAATGGGTTGATGGTACCCTTCAATAGGGAGATGAATAGGTTGTATCTACCCCCATTGAAAAGACTCCAGTTGCTCAGAGCAAGCAACAGAAAAGGATAAGAGAGAAAACTTCATTTACTGAAGATATCATGAAAGGATTCATTTTTCAACAAAAGAAGCCAAAGGTTGGTCTGGTCACATCAACAAAAGAAACTCAACTGGTGATAATTGATCTTGGAGATCCAAAAGTTTCTACATCAGATGGAGTTAGTGCTTCAACCACTCCTTCCACAACTAGTGTTTCAATCACTCCTCCTACAACTTCACCTTCTAGAGATCCTCTAGAAATAATTCAGTCCACAGGAACCAACTCTTTAGATGGTCAAAATATATTTTCAAGGTTCCTTGAGATAAAAAAAAAATGAGACTTTAAAGTCCAATGTGTACAACCAATTCTGGAAACAAACTTCAACTTCCCAGCATAGGCTTCTTTCTGCTTTTGATAGTGAGAAAGGCAGAATGAAAATGACATTCTTACAAGCCCAGATTCCATTTTCTAAATCACCATTAGATTATAAAAATATTGTTTTTTCATTTGATACCAATCAAATTCATCCAATTGACCAGATGGATATGCACAAACGGACTCGTGAGATGTTGTTTTCTACTATGAAAACTACAACTAAACTTAGGACTTCCCTATCTAATGTTCAATATCAACTTAATTTAGAAACGATTTCTTCTTTAGCTAAAGACAATAGAATAAAATCATTGGAGGATTTTGTAATTGAAGTGGGATATGATCCCAAAGATGTAAAAGTTGTAGAGATACTCCTCAAAAAGAAATATGTAGACATTGTTGCATTGAAGAAACAGTTGAAGCTGCCTTCAATAGAGGATACTTTAACAAAGGATATAGTAGAGAATGAACAACAAAAGGAGGTGTTGTAGCCTCAAAATTGTGCTGCCCCAACATGGGGGATAACAACCCAGTTCAGACCTTAAGACAACTCCTTTTCTGTTTAAAGTGGTGGGTCCGACTCGGGATAATGAGACCAGTTTCACAGTGTGGGTTTTAAGATGAGAGTGGGTGGTTCACGAGTGATTGCAATAGAATAATGATAATCTAAATGACCTATTCTATCATGAAAATCTCTAACTAAATTATTCTAATATAAACCCGGGTATTTTTGTGTGGTATGCGATCTACAAAGATATCTGCTTAACATGTGATAATAAAGATCAATCACGCATAAACAAAGATGATAATGTATAAAGATAATTTCTTTGAATAAATAGTTAGTCAAAGAAATTTATAAAATATATCGCATATATGATGAGTTATATATTAAAATCAACAATTTCAGCTAGGCATCATACAATAGTGCAATTAACACTTAACATAAAGGGTAAATCTCACATACAATTCATGAAAGTAAAGTGATGTCACTAATTAAACAAAAACATAATAAACGATACAAGATAATAGTACCATATGTGCGAAGTTATGCTTATTTGACTAATGAGATGGATCAACTCCTTTCTTCAAATCAAATTATCTCCCAAGAACACAATAGTGCATCAACAAAGGAAAGTAGTCTGATATCTAAAAGAAATGATCATGTTCCATAATTTCACCAAAGCATTCACAAACTTACAAAGGTGCATTCTTTGCAAATGTTTTTGATAAAATTATGGACCCTTCTCTAAATGCATGAGAAGGGTATAAATACTATTCTAACTAATGTCCAAAAATAGATTATACAAAAAATTGAGGAGGTTTCAAGCAACCTTCCTCCTAACTAGTTAACTAACTCTAAAAATAAATAATGGATTGATGAGCAGAGGCTAAGATGATGATTTGTTGTCTGCCAGCTTTTCCTTCAAATTTCATATGTCATTCATTGCTTTGAGTTGAGGAGGTGCCCCAAAATGTGTCCTGAGTTGTTTTACGAAAATCACATCGGTGAGAGGTGGCAACATCTGTTGAGTCGTATGAAGTGAGCAGTTAAGGGTCATGATTTGGTTGTGCAGCTTGACGATGTATTGCCAATACAAAATCCTAGTCGGTCTTGGTAAATTTTGCGACTATTTCCCTTTGATTCTCTGCCTTTTCTTTCAAGATTTTATGAAAAGCACCTAAATCAGACATTTCTTTGAGATTGCCTTCCATTACCAAGTTGGTGACAAACAGAGTGTGGTTCATCACCTTGATTATATTCTTCGATACCCTAGCTTCCCTTGCCACTGCTAGCTCATCTTTCTTGATTCTCGCATCCCAATCCATGAAAAGAATGTCTTTGTGTGTCTCCTCAATCTCAGGCAGATTGGCTTTCCTTCCGTCTTCTGTTTCCTGCCATTCGATGAACTCTGAGATTCTGGTGTTCAGATCAGTAAACTCGGTTCTCTGGTCGATCGCCTTATCTGTTAGCTGGTCACTAGTGATCAAATAAGGAGTAATGTGTGACATCTTTTGGAAGAAGTGCTCTTGCTGTTTCATCAAGAGGGAATTCAATTCCAGCGCCTCTTTAACGAACTCCTCGGTAGTAGGAACTTCCTTATATCTTTCCATGGCTTGCTGCAATTCTTGGAGTTGCATGTTTTTGGTTGATATATTAGCTTCATGGCTTATCTTCAGGACCTCCATGCTCTGTTGCAATTGGGCAAGCTGCTCAGCTACTTTCTTGTTCACACTTTCTTTCTCTGTTTCGAGATGCTGCTTGAGCTGTGCAATCCTCTCCTCCTTTTCTCTCAACAAAGTAGAGACTTTAGTAGCTTTGTCCATGGTGGCCGTTGCATATGTTCCCATGAACTGTGACAATCTAGTCAAGTTCCCAGCTAGGTTGATAGGAATATCCCTCCAAACAATGTCCATTGGATCATTTCCAGGTGGGAGCTCGGGTGTTTCTACCCTTTCACTTTTCCTCTGTCTTCTTACTACAATCTTGTGGAGCACGCTGTAGAAAACATCAAGTGGAGGGATTTCAATCACTTTCAAGACAATCTCTGATGTGGGCAGAGTAGGGATAATCTCAGTCTGTTAGGATGTTGTCGCCTGCTCATCCATAGGCTTGGACTGCTCATCCATAGATTTGGACTGCTCATCCATAGACTTGGACTCTGTATTCTCCTGAATATGTAGAGGAGTTTGACACTCCATTGTTTCTTGGGTATCTGTCATTTTGGGAGTGTCTTGCAGTTTTTTATTAAATTGATCCCACTCCTACTCCAAACTACTGCTTTTGACCTCTGAACTAATTTCTTTAGGTGGGGTGCTCATAACCTGTTTCTCAGCTGACTTCCTGCTGGACTCTGTTGTATTATCTGTGTCTTGGGCCTTCCTTGTATCTGGTGTTTTCTTAGTATTCACCTGAGATTCTATGCGAGAACTAGGTCCTTCACTATTAACAGTCACACTGGGCGTAGGCTTATCTTTGATCTTCAACAAGTGCATTGGGATTACTTCGAGCCTTTCATTTCTGAATTCCCAAAAATTTTCAAAATCTTCAAGACTCAGGTTGGCTTTAGCCCATTTCAATGCTTGTTTGAAGGATTCAACCGATTGTAACAAGTCTTCAAAATTGTTATCCTCATGGTTGTATGGCTTGAGATTTACTGTAGTAGTGATGTTATATGCTACCTTGTCTGGATCAAATTTCCTTTTTGACAAAGTATGAAGCCTGAGGGCTTCCATGCTTACTGACTCCTTAATCGCATGATTAAAATTTTCTAAAGAAAAAGAACTGCACTTGACAGGAAAAGAGGGCCATAATAACTTCTTGCTTTCTTTGAGAACTTTAGTTAGGCCTTTTCCCACAGTCTGGTGGGCGATTTCCCTTGCCAACAATTTATCAGAAACATATAAAGGAAGGACATGTGGGTTGGCTGTGCTACCAAAATCCCTAATGTAGGTGAGCTATTCTTTAATAAAAAAATTTCCGATAGCTAGAGGATATGTAGTGGCTTCTTGGGAAAACCTGGGGGCTTTCTTATTGAGAATTATTCGATGCAGGGGCAAAATAACAACATGACATATTTTATAGAAATGGGGTATATAATGAGATTCCCATATTTGCTTATGACTGAGATGGATAGGGTAGGGGTCCTGTAAGGTCCATTTCCAACCCATGGTCGGAAATGTAGTGCAGAAACAGATGGCGTCCATAATGTAGGCACTAAAATAGAACAGAGGAAAGTTCTCTGGAGGGGAGGATCTCTTCTGTCCATATTTGGTAATGATGGTGGCTAGGTTATGAGATAGGGTGGTGGCCTAATTCATGATGTGGGAATTAACGCAGGCACCAATCAGAGGAATCCATTCTATGGAAAACTTAGTATTATTGGGTAACCCATATAGTCTACATAACATAGCAGCTGCATAGTTGTAGGGGTTTGCCAAAGAGGCTATAGCATACATACTTGATTTGTGAAATTTGAATTTGTTCTCCAATACTCAGCAACCCTGAATCAACTTGAAGGGGTTTTGGTTCTTCTTTGCAAAGTTGGCCACGTATGTATTGTTATATATATCCTTAGGGTCAGGTATATGTTACATTTTCTTCAAGTCCTTTGCTTTGAATGACCCCATGAGTTCCATTCTTGAATTCCTAAATTGCCTATCTTCAATGGTGAGGTTTTCCACAACCCACTTGATCATATTAGTGTATGGGAGGATTTTATCCCTCGCTCATATCCTATGAAGGAAATAACTGTAGAAAATATGTATGTAGGTTAACCCGATAATGCAATATAAATCAAAGCAGAATACTATAACCTACTTCTACTATCAATTTGCGGAAACTTAAAGATCGAGCTAAACAATATAAACAAAAGAAGAAGAATCAATGCACAATACACATGAAAATACTTTGGGGAAAGCCTTAGCTAAAAACCCCACTATCTGTATTATCATACAAGGTGGAAATACATAGGAATTATACAAAGCCTTAACTCTCACAACTAGCCAGCTGTCAGTACAATCCTCACAAATGCTCACAGGAAATCTTGGCTACTCTCCAGCCTTCCTCTCTAGCCTCCAAGCTCCTATTTCCTTGTGTTTTTCCTTTGGGATGATTCACCTTCAATAAAGTGAAAACTCATTTACCAAGTGGATGATCTCCTGATCTCACACACTGTGAGAACTGCACAATCCTCAAGGAATAATTCCTTGACTGCATGCATGAGTTTTCTTTATAGGAAAACACATGCAACTAATAGTACCTTGTCCTTGTCTTTAATCTCAACTAGGTCTTTCTCAGAATAGACATGCATGAGTTTCTGATGAGGGAATCTTCAGTTAACTGGAGTACACTAGTTGAGTGCATGCATGCATCAACTGGCTGTTAACTCTGTATTAGTTCCTCAAATAGTTTGGAACTAATTTAACTGGACTTAACTCAGTAAACTGAGTTAACTAATTACAACTCAAATATAACTCAATCTTATCTCCTTAATTAAGGGATAACTCTTGCATGAATTCAGAAACACTTCTAACTTGAATTTCTCCAACTAATTAATTCAAAATGAATTAATCAATTATTTCCAAGTAGCTGCTAAGACTAAATTTGATTTTAATTCACAATTTAATTCAAGGACAAATTAAATTGGAATATTGTTGTTGCCACATTTCAACACTCCCTCTCAACAAGAAAGGAATTATCTGCCACCCTGATCTTATCTCTATGGAACTCGAATTTACACTTTGACAATGCCTTTGTCAAAATGTCAACATCTTGCTCCTATGTCGAAATATATTGCAGCAACATGATCCTCCCATCATTAGCAGCTTGATTTACCTTGTAAAGACAATGAGAACTCACAACTGACTTGTTCTCCGGTCTCGGAACCACATCCCAAACACTGTTACGAACTATGGAGTCATACTCCTCCACCATAGCATCAACCCAAATCGGCTACTGCACTATTTCCTCAAAGGAATATGGCTCGGTCTCAACACATTCCACAACAAGGTACATGTATCAAGTGTACCTCTCAGGTGACCTTCTCTATCTGCACTAGGAAAATGGTGCTCCCACATTCTCTCTCGCATCCTCCAAAAATCTGTTAGCTTCTCTTGTGCACTTCTGTCCATCTCTGGAAGACTCTGCTTGAGTGGATGTCTCCAATCCTTGTGATGAGCCCCAAAAATGGGTAACTTATTGGGCTCATTTTGCCTATTATTCTCCATTAATCCACCATTCTTCATAGTTTATTCATGCTTTTGAGTATACTTATGTTAATTTAATGAATGAGAATAGTCACTTGACCATGAAGTCTAATACGTGCTTATTACAGATTTTTGGACATCTTTTGGACCAAGGTCAAGCATTTATGAGCCAGTTGACAGCCAAATATGAGGGAACAAGGCTGAGGATTTGTAGGAAGGGTGTATCTTGCACTAAATGGCCCCTTCCTCGAGTTCTCCACCATCAGCTCGGAGTTCAGCAGCCCACTGAAGATGATCCCCAAGGGCAACCAAGTAGCTTTTGTGAAGTGGCTGATGACTTGTAGTTTTGAGCAGCCAAGCCCCTTGAGTTAAGGAGGGATATTGGAGGTCCTTGTAGTGCATAAATAGGAAGGCTTCCAGCGTTCATAGATTAGCTTTTGAATAGTTGTATTTTCGCACTTTAATGCTGCTCTGCCTTCCATCCCATTTTGGATCTTTTGCGGTAAGCATTTTCGTGACATGGTTGTTTTTTGAGTAATGGAGATCAGTTTCATTTTGCATCAGCTCTGAGCTTTTTCTTAGGAGGCTATATCTCTTGGGGTTGGGCCCAACCCAAGTGCCAGTGCCTCCTTTTGTGTACTCTTATATGTTTTTGTTGCATTCCTAGAATAATTTCTGCTACTTAGATTAACATATTGCTTTGTTACTTAGGTCATTTTTGATGATTGAAATAGCTTTTCATGTTCAGGTTGATTTGATAGGTTGGTAACAGAAAAGATCTTCGAAAAAGGCCATCAAGCAACCCTTGATCTCACCTCTCCCTCCTCGGGACCATGAGCTGAGACCAAGGTGTCCTTGCTGCCACAAAAATGTTGTTCTTGCTTCTTCATGCAATTGCTAGTGTTAGATTCTCAGTTGCAAAAGTTGATACCAGTTGTGATTACATGCGTAGATATATTCTTGCTTAGTTTTCATAGCTATATTACATGATTTTCTACCAATAAAGTTATGTTCATCATGATTGCTGGGTTTCTAGGTCAAATTAGGTCAAGATAGCTAGATCTTTGGTTTGCATAGTCTTTGTTTGATTAGTTTTGAGAAATAGTGTGTAGATCACCTGTAATACATCCTTGCCTATCCTTCCTTCATCATACAACCTACTCCAACTCCAACTTCCAGATTCCTTCCCTTCATTTGCCACACTTCTCCAATTTGACCTAATTTCTACATTTTTGTGCAACATTGCTCCCTCCATCCTTGAACAAATCCAACCATCTTCATCACTCTGTAGCCTCATTTACCAGGTCCTAGACCTCTTCATAGCCTCATCCAACCTCCATTTCCACTTTCCCACATGTTTTCCTCCATCAACCCTGAAAAATCCTCTCTCGGCTCTTCCCGTAGAACCCCTACAGATTTCTTGTAGAAGATCACGTGGGTAGTTTCTCGAGATCTGATCACTGTGAAACTCTCTGGAAGGGTGCTAGGGACCTCTTAGGCCCTCTTCTCACCTTCCGAACCACCTTCAAGCACCTACCCAATCTCCTTTCGTCAATCAAACTCTACACGGTAAAAAATAGTTAAAGCACGTGCATAATAATTCTGCAAAATTACTAAAAAATACAAAAAGATGTTTTTGTTTTTGTTTTTGTTTTTTGTTTTTGTTTTGTTTGTTTTTTGTTTGTTTGTTTTTTTGTTTTTTGTTTTGTTTTTGTTTTTGTTTTTGTTTTTGTTTTTGTTTTTTTTTTTTTTTTTTACTTCAGAAGTAGCTTAGACACATGCATTTTACCTTTCCAAGAGTCAATGGCATCCATTTCAGCAGCTTTCATCTCTTTTTTTGCACCAGTAGGGTTAGTCGGTAAAACTAGGGTTTTCTAGGGTTTGCATTTCCTTTCAGTTTTTAGTTTCTTTCTGCGACTAGATTAGCCTCCTTAGAGTTAGATTTCATCCATCATAGTTAAAAGCTTCTTCTGAGAGCTCATAGAAGTTGGCTTAAGCTCCTAGCGGACTTGTGCCAGCCAATCAGGTGACAACCTGCGGCAAGAGCTAGTACTTGTGCATATAGCACCATCGCTTCCAAGTTTGTTACGAACTACTGGGTTGATAAAAGTAAAGAAGGGAGTTCCAGGAGTTGCAGCATTATTGTTGCAATACTGGAGCCCACCATCTTTTTCGTGCCATTTTCGGGGACGCATAAGAGTATTTGTGATTGCTGCTTTTCTTCTATTTTCTACTACAACCTTCTGCTTAGTAGTTTATTTCAGAAAGCGTAGAGTAGTTTTTTCATTTCCATTCTGCAATTTCATTTCCGAAAAAGTAGATTAGACATTTCCTGCTTTCCTAGACTAGCATTTCAATTCTGCAAGCGTAGATTAGCATTTCCATTCTGCAATTTTAATTCCGCAAGCGTAAATTAGCATTTCAATTCTGCATTTTCATTTCAGCAAGATAGATTTTAGTTAGTTGCAGTTCAATCCATTTCAGTTTTGCAAGTACAAGTAGAAAAAGAAAAAATTAACCAAAAATATTTCATTTTCATGCCTCGTAGGAACAGAGACCATACAAGAAAATTCTTACCCAACACCCCCACCACATCACTGAGTCACCCTTCTCTCTTCTTCGGTGGCGGTGATCCAGAAGAACCTATAGGTGAACCTCCAGAGATATACGAAGACCCTATAACAGAAGAAGAGCAAGAAAATGTTCCTCTTGAGACCATGGTTGAACCCAGGAATGATATAAGGAACGAGGAAAGAATAGAAGGTGCCTTTCCCATCTGAGAGACAAATGGGGACACAAAAATGAAAAACATAAGTCCCTCGGCCTTACCTCACTTCCATGGATTGACCAATGAAGACCCTGACACCTTCTTGTTTGAGTTTGTTGTCCTTTGTCGAACTTATGACTATGCAGAAGATGAGCAAAAGTTGAAACTCTTTCCTTCGACCCTCAAGGATGCAACACTATGCTGGTTCATGGGGTTACCTGGTAACAGTATCACAACTTTGGCTCAAATGCAGCAAACCTTTAACAACAAATACCGGGACTACTGTAAGTCAAAGGAAACGAAGGGAGAAATATTTCGAATGACCATGGGAAGTGATAAGTCTCTGGAAGACTATGAAGAAAGGTTTCAACTCAGTTATAAAAGGGCCAGGTGCACACTTGAACCCAAATCTCTGAAGCTGGTTCTGCTCCGAGGAGTCCTTGAAGACCTTTTAGAAACCCTCTATTTGCTAGCTGGAGGAGACATCTACCAACTACCTTATGAGGACATAAAGACTGTGTTTAGAAACCATTCTAGGGCAGCCCGGAAAAGAGGTAGGGGGAATCCACTTTTAGCTAGTGCAACCTTCTCCAAACATGAGTTTACAAATCAGATGAAAGACCTTAAGAGTGAGGTGAGATAGACCATTGCCATGCAACTGGATACTTTCTAAATCCAACAAAAGAAAGAGGAAGATGAGAGGGCTTTGGCCATCTTTTGTCCTAGATGCACAAGGAAGCATCCTAAGAACGAGTGCCCATTGCACTTAGTAGAGGTATGTTTCATTTGTGAGGAAGACCACCCTACAAACCAGTGCCCAACCTTACCTGGACTTAAAGCTATGTACCAAGGGGCTGAAGGAGCCACTGAACCACTCTACTTCCTCAACCAAAGGAGGCCACATGGATCCAGACCTTACCAGCAGGGGATGCAAGGGACATCCCAAACATATTACAACCCCAACCAATCCACTCACATACCTTCTTGGGGTCCCCCCGCTCATCCTTCCTAGTCCACACCCCCTCCTTGGTCATATCCACCTCAATACCATACTCAACCTGCTGCTCATTCGTTTCATTCTCATGTTCAGCCACAACCTCAGTGGAATGCACCGCAACAGGGGTGGAGGCCCCAATACCAATCTCCTCCTGCTATTCTGCCTCCACCACCTACTCAAACACAACCATTACCTCCTTCTCCTCCAAGACAAGCCTAGATGCCTGGTCAACCGAACCCGAACCCCAACAACAGACAGGCCCAATAGGTGTATACTGGAGAGACAACATGCCCTACCTATGCTGTGGAGATTTAGGAGATCAACCTACGATCTGGGAAGGTCCTTCTAGATCATCAACCTCCTCCTCTAGAGGATGAAGAAGAGAAAGAGGAAAGTGAACCCAAAGCCATTCCACCCTTTTCTAAGAGACTAACTAGAAACACGCAACCAAACCCAGAAGAGACTGAACTTCTGGGAGAACTTAAACAGCTATGTGTAAGAATACCACTTCTCTAGGCCATCAAATATGTACCAATCTACAACAAATTGACCAAAAAGAAGTGTTTCAGGCACCCAGGAAGGTGCAAGAGAGATGCCCCAACTATCAATGTTGTAGGACAACTGTTCGACCTAATGTTGGGACAAGTAAACTGTCCAAAATATTTGGACCTTGGGAGTCTTGTGGTGGATGTCCACATCAATGGCACCATAATCCCCCACACCCTGATTGATCTAGGGGCTGCCATTAATGTGATGACTAGGGACACTATGCTCAAACTTAACCTCCAGAGTTCCCTAAGAAAGACCTCGACAATACTGTAGTTAGCAGACCGCTCCACCGTGACTCCCAAAGGGATTGTGGAGGATGTCATGGTCTCTGTTGATTCTTCGAAAGTACCCTGTGGACTTTTTGGTCCTTTAGCCAAAGGAAAAAGTTGCTAGATACCCCCTCATTTTGGGAAGGCCCTGGTTAGCTACTGCAGATGCTTACATCAGTTGTCGAGCTGGGAGCATGACCATTAAGAATGGGCCAATGTCCAAACAGCTAGTCCTATATCCTCCTACCGAACCTTTGCTCGAACATGACTTACCTCTCTGGTTGGAGGAGGAAGATGGGGATGAAGTCTACTCTGCACCAGTGTGCACAGTGGAAGCCACCCGGGGAGGTCCTCAAACCGAGGATGACCTGATTGAGAATTTGATTCAAAATCCACCTCCCAGTGTGCTGCCATTAGAGGAGTTGGTGGAAGGTACCTAAAACAGTGCTTCAGTGGACCTCTGTGTGGCTGATCCGACCTCTCCCAGAGTTAAGAATGTGGAATTTGGCCCTAAACGAACCTTGAAGATCAGCTCATCCTTATCCCCCTCTCAGGAGAAGGAGCTGTGTAGCTTATTGAACCGCCATCTGGATGCTTTCGCTTGGAGCTATAAGGAGATGAAAGGGGTCCACCCTTCGGTCTGTACCCATCACATTTACATTAAAGAGGATTGTAAACCAGTCAGGCAACCTCAAAGGAGAATGAATCCAGCCCTTAAGGACATTGTTAAAGAAGAATTGCAAAAGTTGTTGGATGCAGGATTCATCTACCCCATCTCTGGCAGCGAGTGGGTTTCTCCGCTGGTGCTTGTGCCCAAGAAAAACAAGAATTGGAGAATCTGTGTAGATTATCGAGAACTTAACAAAGCCACCAAGAAGGACCATTTCCCTTTGCCTTAAAGAGATCAAGTGTTAGATGGGCTGGTAGGGAAGAAGTTCTTCTCTTTCCTAGATGGGTTCAGCAGGTATAATCAGATCCAAATCAGCTTGGAAGACCAATATAAGACCACTTTCACTTGTCCATGGGGTACCTTTGCCTACCGGGTCCTTCCCTTTGGGTTATGCAACGCTCCTGCCACTTTATAGAGAGCAGTACTGAGCATATTCTTTGAGTTGGTTCATGATTCGGTGGAAATCTATATGGATGACTTTACCCCTTATGGTTCAAACTTCCAAGAAGCATTGACTAACCTGGGAAAAGTTTTAACCAAGTGTATTGAGATGGACCTGTCCCTCAGTCCTAAAAAATGTGAGTTCCCGATGACTGAAGGGACTGTGCTAGGTCATACAATTTCTCAGCAAGGCTTACAGGTGGATCGCAATAAGATTGTTATCATCCAAAGGGTTCCACCTCCTCAAAAGGTAAAGGATGCTCAGAGTTTTTTAGGCTTAGCAGGATATTATAGAAGGTTCATTAAAGATTTCAGTAAGATAGCCTCTCCATTATTTAGTCTTTTGGGGAAATATGTTGAGTTTATATGGACTAACAGCTGTCAAGAGGCTCTAGATGTGTTGAAGGATAAGCTGGTAACTGCCCCAATCTTGAGAGGTCCAAACTAGGCCCTACCTTTCCACATTCACACAGATGCCTCAAACAAAGCCATAGGAGTAGCCTTAGGACAAGTTGAAGAGAAGCTACCATATGCCATATACTTTTTCAGCAAAAACCTATCCAAAGAAAAATTAAACTATATTGTAACCGAGAAAGATCTCCTAGCTGTAGTCACTGGTTATCAAACATTCGTACACACTGATCATGCTGCAATTAGGTATTTGATGAATAAACTTGATGTAAATGCTCATATCATTAGATGGTTACTTTTATTGTAACAATTTGATTTGACCATTGTTGACAAGCTAGGTAAGGAAAATGTTGTTGCTGATTTTCTGTCTAGACTAGATTTTCCTGCAGGAGAAGAAGGGGTGGTGGATGATCAACTGCCAGATGAACACCTGTTTGCTATTTCAGTACTCTCGCCATGGTTTGCTGATATAGCAAATTACTTGGTTTCAGCACAATTCCCACCACACCTATCCTCAAAAGAGAAGAGCAAGATCGTGAGGAAAAGCACCCCATTCACTTGGATTGGGGGCAACCTATTCAAACTTGGCCCAAATCAAATTTTGAGGCATTGTGTCAGGGAGGAGGAAGTTTTTGACATCCTCCTGACCTGTCATGATGGACCCTGTGGAGGCCACTTTGTAGCAAAGAGAACCGCTTTCAAAATTCTACAGGCAGGCTACTATTGGCCCACTCTTCATCAAGATGTTAGAAGATACATCAGCCAATGTGACCGATGTCAAAGGATGGGGAAACCG
Organism: Pinus tabuliformis; assembly: GCA_031772625.1. Lineage (NCBI taxonomy): Eukaryota > Viridiplantae > Streptophyta > Pinopsida > Pinales > Pinaceae > Pinus > Pinus tabuliformis. The sequence continues at coordinate 992,899,406 of CM062807.1, read as the reverse complement.
ACTCCAAGGGATGAAATGCCCCTCCAACCTCAGGTGACTTTCGAGCCATTTGAGAAGTGGGGCATGGACTTTGTGGGTCCTATCAACCCTCCTTCAAGACAAAAGTATTACATCATTGTGTGCACAGACTACCTGCCAAAGTGGGCAGAAACAAAGGCAATCAAGGCAGCAACAAAAGAAAAAATGGTTGAGTTTTTGAGGGAAAATATATTCTATAAATTTTTCTACCCAAGAGAATTAGTCATAGATCAAGGGAGCTAGTTTACCTCTAACCTGATTGAAGACCTGCTTGCTCATCAAAAGATTAAGCATAGAACTTTCACCCCTTATCATCCGCAAGAAAATGGACAAGTGGAAGTCACTAACAGAGCTTTGGAGGAGATTTCGACTAAAGTGGTGAGCAGTAGCAGAAAAGATTGGGCGGATTGCTTGGTTGAGGCCACCCGGGCCTACAATACCACTTAGAAAACTACAACAGGTTTCACACCTTATGAGCTGGTCTACGGGAAGAAGGCTTTTTTGTCCATAGAATTTGAATATAACACATTGAGGTTGGCAGCTCAACTAGACCTGGATCTCAGCCATCACAACAGGAAAGATTGCTTTAGCTGAATGGACTAGATGAACAGAGAATGCAGACCCTCCTCCACTTAGAGGTAGTCCAACTTCAAAGAAAAATATGGCATGACCGAAACCTTAAAGAGAAGAAATTTTAGCTAGGAGATTGGGCACTGTTATATGATTCAAGATATAAGGATTTCAAAGGGAAATTGAGGACAAGGTGGTTGGGACCATATACAGTGGAAAAATGCAATGACAATGGTTCAGTCCTTATCAGGACCATTGATGAAGAAGCCATCCCTATGCTCATCAATGGGCATCAATTGAAAATCTACAGGAAGCCCCTTTATAAGTAGGAGTTCATTGAAACGCTGGATAAATCAGTGCTGTTAGTGCAGCAGGGCCCTGTCTCTACTCCACCCACACCTTGATCATCAAAAAAAAAAAAGAGGAAAAAAGAGAAAAAAGAATAAAAATATCCTTGGGTGAAAACCTCTTAGAGGCGCCCGGGGAAGATAGTGAGGGTGAAAACCTCCTGGACGTGCCCCAGATTTTTCTCAAAAAAAAAAAAGAGAGAGAAAAAAAGAAAAGGAAAAAGACAACAAAGAGACCAAATGTTTGTTGAATAATTGCAGGTTGCAGGGAAGACATTGTAGATTAGGAGGGTCGCACAAAACAAGGACAGAGGTCAGCACCAGGCTGCGAGCACCCCTCACAAACACTTCCTCCATGACCACTCCCCTTTCCTAAGATTTGATCACATTCGGGCTAAAATTTCACCTTCTACAGGAAGTTCCGGGCCTTTTACAGGAAGTTTTATGTCTTTTACAGGAAGATCCTGAAGAACCTTTAGACAGGCCAAAATTGATCTTGGGAGGGAATCCGAAGGTTGGAATCTGCCTGTTAGGCCTGCAAACACCCCTGTTTCCATCCATCACCATATGTCACCCTGTTTCATCTCTTTACACCTCCATTGCACCCATCCTGTTATTTGTTCCTGCACAGTCACACAAAAAAAACTTGTTTTCCTCATACTGCCAGCAAGAACTTTTAGTGACAAATCAAGCAGTAGTGTCTCGCTCACCATACTTGTCAATCTCCATCTAGACTCCTCATCAGTCGAATCCCTCGTCAGCAGTATAGCCCTGCTCGTTTTAGCTTGCATTCCAGGAGGAGAAGCATCTACAGGACATCCTACAGGAATCCTGTTACAGCTGATCCCTCTGGAAGACATACTTGTAGAAATTTTGAATAATATAACACTTATTCACAGAGATTATCCTGATTATACACTATTTTCAGAATGCATGCATAATACATAACCTCCTCTACTATTGATCATCAATTTGCAGTATTCAAAAACAATTGCATGCGCACATTGAAGCATCAATCACACATATCAACACAGTATATCACGGGGAAAGCATACAGCTGAAAACCCCCAACTATCTGTATATTATATTGATTGATAAAATGTAGCAATACATAGTACAATACTCCTCACAAGTACTCAATACTATCTCCACCTGTTACACACAAACTAGCTTAGATCTGAATCAATCATAGGTTCAAATCTCCTCCGCTGCTTGCCTGCCTCCACTGCGCAATCCTGCATGAGAATGGATGAGAATGGCTGATCCAAAATCATATTTCCCTTGGCTGAACCATGCAATCCTCATTGGAAATACTCAATCCATTGATTGTGCAAATCTCATGCACAATTATAGTCACAACTAACAACTGTCTTGCCCTTTCACTCACCTCTAACACTTGTCTCCACTGAACTGTCCATGCACTGAGTTAACTGATGTATTCTTTAGTTGATTTATGAGTTAATAATTAGTGAATTAATTAATAATTAATTCACATCACTCATCACTAGTGTATTCTGTAGTTAGACTAAATACAACTAGTTCAACCAAGTCAAATTGAACACAACTCCATCAACTCCTCAATCAACTCCACCAAACTCAATCACTTGAGTTCTAACTGAAGTCCATCATGCAATAGCTCAACTAACCCATAAGAAAAGCATATTTCCTTTTGGCAGTTGCATGTGCCACATCCGTAGCTCGAACTGAAGTGCTCCAAGAGGATAAGATAATGTTTATAGTCCAAATATTATTAAGAGCTAATAATATTCGACTGTTCTATTTTTAGCCTGGCAGTCTAAAAATAGACTCCGCCCATATGTCTAAAAATATAAGTCCATCTATTTTTACCAACATGACCAATCATCCACAAATAGCATCCTGCAACTCATAGACCATGATCCATATGTCTAAAAATAGACATAGTCTAAAAATAGACTTTGCGCCAAAAATAGCCTGCGGGCCCACTTAGTGAAGGCGACTTCTTTTCACTAAGCTCCATCATCTTGTTTAATTTTCAACACTCCCTCTCAACAAGATATGGATTATCTGCAACCCCTATCCTGCAACTCTGGAATGTTCTGCATGCAACACATTTGCCCGGTCCACTTGCTCCAACAACACTTGGAACAAAAACACTCCCAACTGACCACTCTGTTGGGCTAGGAACATACTCTGATGTTGAAGCTCTACCTGCTGCTGACAAGTGCTCCCTCTCTGACACCTGCCCTACTGCAACATCTCCATGCATCTCACACCATTGCACACTTCTCTGTGCCACCTAGCACTGTGAAAAACACTTGTGCCTCTCACATTACTGCAGCCTGCTAGCTATGCACTATCCTGGGATTCCCTACACTATCGCTCTCTCTGCCACTCCATCCGCATCTGTCTCTACCCAATCATTCAGTTCCTACTACTCCACATCGGGGCTCCCGTAGCAAGGTATCATCCAAGAGGTTGGGTACCTCAAGGATCCTGCCCCTCCTCCTTGGGATGATCACTCTATATCGCCCCACCTCCTACCTGGAGGTATGGCTGCATGTGATCCCTTAGCCCACCTGGCTCGAAGTTTCCCCCTACTGGAGGTATCTGCATGAGTAGATGTCTCTACTTGCTCTCCTCTCAGCTTCCCTTGTTGTGGCTGCTCCACAACCTCCTGAAGTTGCTACACCAATCGTGGCTCCTCCACAATCGTCTGAGACTTCTTCTGGCTCTGCATGTTGAGAGGTAATATACACTCCCTCTCAACCACCAAGTCTCCATCAGTTGCCTCGCTGCTCAAGGCTTTGCATGCATCTTGAACCTCAAGAGCATATAGGTTCTTGACCCGTAAACCAATCTGCTTCCCTTGTCTAGTGATGATGTGTCTAAGGAAAACCTTTCCCTTACTGAAGACTACATCATAGCCTTTGTCTTCCAGCATCGCGATCGACATCAAGTTTCTCTTCAGTCCTGGTACATACTTGACATCAGTCAAGGTAAGGCGAGCTCCATGCTCCCTCTGAAAAATAACTGTGCCTACACCTGAGACACTATACTTCTCATCATTACCCATCGCTATGAGTATCTGGAGATCTTTCTCCTCCAAAGTAATGAACAAACTCTTGTCACCAGTCATGTGGAAAGAAGCTCCACTGTCAAGAAACCAACCACTTCCCACCATGGATGAAACCATGCATGAAAAGAGTGTGAAATCCAACTCAAACTGTGAAGCAAGTGCCTCACCTTCAGATTCTTCCTCGGATCCCTTCTTGGATTTCCTCCGTGGACAATTTGTAGCATAATGGCCCACCTCATGACAATGAAAGCATCGAACTTTCGATTTTTCAACCTTCTTCCTATCATTGGAAGAACTGGATTCGGAAAGAGAAACCTTCTCCTTCCCCTTCTTTGCTTTGGCAGCCAAAGCGCAATTTTCTTCGTCAAATGCCTTTGGTGAAGATCCGTCCCTGGTATTCCGACTGATCTCCTCTTGCACAAGATCCGACCAAAGTCTCTCCCATCCTGGCAATTTCTCCCGACCATTGACAAAGTCCTGATAGGAATGCCAACTCTTCGGAAGAGCAGGGAGAGCCAAGCTCACCAAGTCCTCGTCATCGAAAATCACCCCCACACTTCCCAGCTCATCCTGGCATTGGGTGAACCTCGTGAGATACTTGGGCATACTGTCTCCGTTCTCACACTTAAGGTTTCTGAGTTTATCCTTGAGCGCTAACTTCCTCTGGTCACTCTTTCTTTGGAATAAATCTGTCAACGCTTTCCACATCAAGTATGGAGAAGCCTTTCCATGCAGGCTGGACACAATATGATCCTTCACGCCCTCCAACAGAATCCTTCGACACTTTGCTGTCTTCTTTTGCCAAACCTCAACGTGAGCAACATCAGTAGGCTTTGGGACCTCAACCTCTATGAAATCCTTCAACCCATTGTCATCTAACACCGCCTCCATCCTATCTTTCCATGCAATATAATTCGAGCTGCCTTCAAGGGCATACTCCAATCGCAATCCATTGAAAGACAGTTCAACTTTGACACCAAGAAAACATTGCTGCAAATTCGAATTCCACTAGCTCAAAACTCAACCGCTTCTGATCTAAAATTCATGAGAACAAAGTATTTCTCATATAGAGATTGACTGTATGGGCTTTTACCGGATATCTCACCTTCCAAAAGAAGGATGAATCCAGAGGCTACCTGGCCTGATTACAGACTCTGCCTAAAGAAATAAAATGTAATCACTTTCTGAATAATAGATCTGATGATCAACTTCACTCTGATACCATGTAGAAATTTTGAATAATATAACACTTATTCACAGAGATTATCTTGATTATACACTATTTGTGGAATGCATGCATAATACATAACCTCCTCTACTATTGATCATCAATTTGCAGTATTCAGAAACAATCGCATGCGCACATTGAAGCATCAATCACACATATCAACATAATATATCACAGGGAAAGCATGCAGCGGAAAACCCCCAACTATCAATATATTATATTGATTGAGAACATGTAACAATACATAGTACAATACTCCTCACAAGTACTCAGTACTATCTCTACCTGTTACACACAAACTAGCTTAGATCTGAATCAATCACAGGTTCAAATCTCCTCCGCCGCTTGCCCACCTCCACTGTGCAATCCTGCATGAGAATAGATGAGAATGGCTGATCCAAACTCGTATTTCCGCCGGTTGAACCACACAATCCTCATTGACAATATTCAATCCATTGATTGTGCAAATATCATGCACAACTATAGTCACAACTGATAGCTGTCTTGCCCTTTCACTCACCTCTAACACTTGTCTCCACTGAACTGTCCATGCACTGAGTTAACTGATGTATTATTTAGTTGATTTATGAGTTAATAGTTAGTGAATTAATTAATAATTAATTCACATCACTCATCACTATTGTATTTTGCAGTTAGACTAAATACAACTAGTTCAACCAAGTCAAACTGAACACAACTCCATCCACTCCTCAATCAACTCCACCAAACTCAATCACTTGAGTTCTAACTGAAGTCCATCATGCAATAGCTCAAATAACCCATAAGAAAAGCATATTTCCTTTTGGCAGTTGCATGTGCACATCTGTAGCTCGAACTGAAGTGCTCCAAGAGGATAAGATAATGTTTATAGTCCAAATATTATTAAGAGCTAATAATATTCGACTGTTCTATTTTTAGCCTGGTAGTCTAAAAATAGACTCCGCCCATATGTCTAAAAATAGAAGTCCACCTATTTTTACCAACATGACCAATCATCCACAAATAACATCCTGCAACTCATAGACCATGATCCATATGTCTAAAAATAGACTTTGCGCCAAAAATAGCCTCGGGCCCACTTAGTGAAGGCGACTTCTTTTCACTAAGCTCCATCATCTTGTTGCATTTTCAACAATACTCTGGAGACAGGGGCAGCCGAAAACGATAAAGGAGGAATGCAAAGGGCTCATATTGAACACGAGAATATCATCAACAGCCAAAGCCAAGCAAAACCTGGGCATGCAGCGACAACAAACAAGGAATAGGTTCCAAACCCGTGCATGCAGCATCAACGAATGAAGGAATGGGTTCCAAAACCCGTGCATGAAGCAGCAGCAAACAAAGGAGTGGTTCCAAGACCCGAAGTTTGCATAACGTGGCCGTGACCACACAGGTAAGTGCCTAAACTCATTCGTCAATTGCATAAACTATATTTTAAAAGTTGCATGCCTATGGGAATGGTTCGGATTGAGTGGAATCGGTGGCCAGTCAACTGGCCACCCTCAGCTAGTTACATAGCCTCGTGGGATCCGAACGAGCCCAATTACATTCAAAATCACCGATGAGATGTGTAGCCAGCACGCGTGGAGTTTCCATTCAGGGAGAAATCGTCGGGACTGGTAGTGGTCGCGGCGGTTAATGGCAGAGGGGAGGTGATGGTGGTTAGATACACGCAGAGAAATTATGGCTGTGACGTTGGATCAACGGTTTGGTCCGGCCACCTCATCCCCTCACCACGAATCACGCCGCAGTTAAATGATGCTCGACCGAAACTTACACCACCTTTTGTTCATTTTGCACTTGCAATGTCCTTGACTGGAGTACGCATCCTCCGCTTCAAAAAACTGTTAACCAGTCGCCCTCCACCTATTTTTCTACCTGTTTTCAAAAATCTCCCGCGTATTGCGCTCACTCAGAGGCACAGTGACATTCTACAGGAATCGGGGGGGGGTCTTCTACAGGAAAGACTGCACAGCTTTCCGGAGCAGGAAGCCTAGGATTTTTCTTCATCGAATTTGGAGCTCCAAACGAGGTAGGCTAGAAAAAAAAATCCTCTATGCATGGTATGTTTTGCAAAGGTGGTGAATTGAATGACATCAGGTTTGGAAATCAGAGGAAAAATCTGCCTGTGAATTGGAAGTAAAACATTTGCCTGTGTATTGCACTGGGTTTCCTAGTTGTTTCTACATCAAGATTCTCCTCCATGTTTTTTTTTTTTTTAAAATTCTCTTGTAGGGAAGATATATGCAGCTGCGGGGGCCAGCCTGTGTATGAAAATTTTTTAATTTTCATATCTGCATGTGTGCTGAGAAGAAAAATTGATCTCTGTACTCTGTTTGTAGAAACAAAATTCTTCCTTTCATAACTAGACAGCCGAGTTCTAGGTAACAACAGTCTTAAAACCAGATAATTGTTACTAATTTATATTGGAAACCAGAGAAATTCCTTCTTGAGTTCATGAGGAAACCATAAACAACATTCCCTTTTATGATCAAAGCATAAAAAGATCACTCTCACCATGCCATGGGGATTCATATGGAAAGGACCCTCGGACTCCAGCAAACTTCACGAGCATCCTGAGGTGGTGGACCTTTTCACCCAAGCCAATTGGATGCCCTTCTTTAAAAAAATTCAGGGTCATGACGAGGAGATAACTGAGGAATTTTTAATGTCCTTGAGACCTCAATCAAAGACACATGCCACAGTTAGTTTTAGGGGTTTCACGCTAGAACTTACCCTTGAGCTCATCAGTCAAGTTACTGGTCTACCATTAGGGCTCCCTTGGAGCAAAGAAGAGAGGTCATTGGGCCAAGCTACCAAGAAAACATTCTTTTTGCCTGAGGAACATCCTGTAGAAGACAAAAACGGGGTTAGGAGAACTAGCTTGCCTCCTCTCTAGAGTGAAGTCAGTTTCCAAATCATGAAGTACATTACATGTGAAGGAAGATTTAGCATCATCTATGGTTATCATTTTAGGTTACTGTGTGAACTAAGACATGGAATTGACTCGCCTCCAGACAAGAAACTGAGCATCCCCTATTTTCTTCTTCAGTCACTAATTGAATGTGGAACAAAGTTAAATGAAGGGATCCCAGATCAATTGGCCCATCATGGGCTCATCAAACTATTGGTGGAAGATGCCTTGCACACCTACATTGTCCCCATATCTTGGGAAATCTTCCGAAACATGTCTAGGGATGAAAATATTAGAATTTTGGCTGAAAACATCACCTCATCTAGCAGTGAGGAGGGAGAACACACTGAAGAAGGTGAGAAAACCAATGGTGAAGGAACACAGGACATTCAAGCACAGCAAGAACAAAAAGAAAAAGGGGAAATGGGCCATATTGTTGAGCCTAAAACAAAGGAAGAAACAGCAGCACAAGCACTAAGGAAAAAGAGAATGCAGAGTAGAGCAGAGAGGGTTGAAAAACCCCAAATGAAGGTTGTCACAGCCAAAGTAGGCACACAGAAACAAAAGGAAAAGACACATCCTGAAATAGTAGCAACACAAACAGAAATAGTTGACACAAGGATTTCTATAGGAAGCAGGGAAAAAGAACAGCAAGAGGAGAAATCGCCTGAGATATTGGCCAGGGAGGCAGCAGTTGTGCTTGCTGCCTTAAGCACACCTCCAAAACAAAAAGGGAAGAGAAAGAGGCAAACCTCCATGTACTTTAAGGCAAGGAGGAGCACACGGATAAAAGTGGGCAGACCCCAGCCACAGTCAAAAGAGCCAATTGTCATTCAGGACACAACAGCGAAACCAAAAGAAGAGTCTCCTTCAAAGATGTCTATCACCTATGAACGAGGAAGCCCAAAAACCTCCACCTGGAGAGAGAGAATTAAGATGATGGACTCAAAGACAACTCTACAGGAAGCCGAGACGTCTCTACAGGAAACTCTGGCTAAGTTAAAAGAGACCAAGAAATTGGAGGAAAAGACAGCCAAATCATCACAGGGAGAGGGAGAGACCGAGAAGATACTGGAACCAAGCCCTCAACCTAGCTTGGGCTCATACTACAACCTGTTAGAGGGTGGGAAAATCATCCCACAGAAATTTGATGTGCCACTCTTCTTTGCATTGGAACAAGAGAGGATCAGAACGCACGCATGGATGAAAATTGCCAAATCTAAGGGAATTGAGGACATAGGCCACATGGAGTAGAAGTTAAAAGAGTTAAGAGGAGAACTGGCCATGGTCAGGCATGTAGAAAGCTGCAAAAGAGCCCAGCTGCATAAGGAGAATGAGTTGCTAATAAAAGAGTTGTAGCTACAAGAAGTCCACAAGGAAGGTAGCTCGTCCATTTTGGGAGGGCAACAACAACAAGAAGGACCTCCAGCAGACAAGGACACAACTGAGAAATAACAGAAGGTGGCAGAGCTACAAGCTAATGTGGAGATGCTCACAAAACTGCTGCAACAATAGGAGTCTTAGGCAACAGACAAGATACAGGGTTTAAAACAACAATTGCAAGAAAAAGACGCCCAGGTGGCTTGCATGGCCAGCTGGGCAGTAGAAGCCTTGCAATGTAGGCAACCTGCCAAGTCATATGCCTTATATCTTAAAGATCAATGGTTGCAGTTCCATATTAACACCTTGGCCCAAAGGGGCACCGTTCCATTTCAGAATTACCATCAATTCATGGCTTTCTGTGATAGTAGCTCAACAGAAGATAAGGCCAAGATATCAAAATTCTATTTACACAGCTTGGCCCTTCCAAACATGAATCTGTGGGACCCCAATGCTTCAGTGGGGGATGTGCAACTCATGGCCATGGCCTCTTGGTTAAACCATGAGGAAAAGAGGGCAGCAGAAAATTGGAATGTTATGGACAGGGAGATACGGGAGCCACTCATGATTAGAGCAGAACTAGAAGATCCCTTAGCCTTAGTGTATGCCCATTAGCAACTTGCCAACAACCCCCAAGTTCACCCAGATTACATTGAAAGACAAGCTCAGGCCATTACTCACTTTGAGGACATGGAAAGACTGTTGGGGGATAACTGCATTCATGCTTGCATAAGGAGATGGAACACACTGTCCCACAGTCTGAAAATAAGATAATACCACTCCCCAACAAGGATGATGAAGGCCTTGGCAAGAGTACCACTCTATAAGCAGTCAATGCAAAATTTGCAAGCCAACTGGGTCAGCCTAAAGTTTAGTCCTCCATTGCTTTTAAGATTGCTGGAAGGGGTCAAAGAAGAAGAAGAGCACAGGCATTGGGAGGAAGTAGAGAGAAAAGCAAGGTTTCATGACCAAGAAGAGGACATCACCTCGAAGGCCTGGGATGTTAGAGAGGCAGTCAAAGCAATCAAAGACGATCAAATGGATTAGTTGCTCAGAGGGTGAGCAACACATTTAGCGGGGGGTGATGATGAGTCCCAAAAATGGGTAACTTATTAGGCTCATTTTTCCTATTGTTCTCCATTAATCCACCATTCTTCATAGTTTATGCATGCTTTTGAGTATATTTATGTTAATTGAATGAATGAGAATAGTCACTTGACCATGAAGTCTAATACGTGCTTATTACAGATTTTTGGACATCTTTTGGACCAAGGTCAAGTATTTATGAGCCAGTTGACAGCCAAATACGAGGGAACAAGGCTGAGGATTTGTAGGAAGGGTGTCTCTTGCACTAAATGGCCCCTTCCTCGAGTTCTCCACCACAAGCTCGGAGTTTAGTAGCCCACCGAAGATGATCCCTAAGGGCAGCCGAGCAGCTTTTGTGAAGTGGTTGATGACTTGCAGTTTTGAGCAGCCAAGCCCCTTGAGTTAAGGAGGGCTATTGGAGGTCCTCGTAGTGCATAAATAGGAAGGCTTATAGCCTTTGTAGGTTAGCTTTTGAATAGTTGTATTTTCGCACTTTAGCGTTGCTCTGCCTTCCAGCCCATTTTGGAGCTTTCGCTGTAAAAATTTTCATGACATGGTTGTTTTTTGAGTAATGGAGATCAGTTTCATTTTGCATTAGCTCTGAGATTTTTCTTAGAAGGCTATAGCTATTGGGGTTGGGCCCAACCCAAGTGCCAGTACCTCCTTTTGTGTACTTTTATATGTTTTTGCTGCATTCCTAGAATAATTTCTGCTACTTAGATTAACATATTGCTTTGTTACTTAGGTCATTTTTGATGATTGAAATAGCTTTTCATGTTCAGGTTGATTTGATAGGTTGGTAACAGAAAATATCTTCGAAAAAGGCCATCAAGCAACCCTTGATCTCACCTCTCCCTCCTCAGGACCATGAGCTAATACCAACGTGTCCTTGTTGCCACAAAAACATTGTTCTTGCTTCTTCATGCAATTGCTAGTGTTAGATTCTCAGTTGCAAAAGTTGATACCAGTTGTGATTACATGTGTAGATCTATTCTTGCTTAGTTTTCATAGCTATCTTACATGATTTTCTACCAATAAAGTTCTGTTCATCATGATTGCTGGGTTTCTAGGTCAAATTAGGTCAAGATAGCTAGATCTTTGGTTTGCATAGTCTTTGTTTGATTAGTTTTGAGAAATAGTGTGCAGATCACCTATAATACATCCCTGCCTATCCTTCCTTCATCATACAACCTGCTCCAACCCCAACTTCCAGATTCCTTCCCTTCATTTGCCACACTTCTCCAATTTGACCTAATTTCTACATTTTTGTGCAACATTGCTCCCTCCATCCTTGAACAAATCCAACCATCTTCATCACTCTGTAGCCTCATTTACCAGGTCCTAGACCTCTTCACAGCCTCATCCAACCTCCATTTCCACTTTCCCACCTGTTTTCCTCCATCAACCCTGAAAAATCCTCTCTCGGCTCTTCCTGTAGAACATCCTGTAGAACCCCTGCAGAGTTCCTGTAGAAGATCACGTGGGCAGTTTCTCGAGATTTGATCGTTGTGAAACTCTCTGGAAGGGTGCTAGGGACCCCTTAGGCCCTCTTCTCACCTTCCCAACCACCTGCAAGCACCTACCCCATCTCCTTTCATCAATCAAACTCTACACAGTCAAAAACAGTTAAAGCACATGCATAATAATTCTGCAAAATTACTCAAAAATACAAAAAGATGTTTTTTTGTTTTTTTTTTTCATATTTTACTTCAGAAGTAGCTTAGACACATGCATTTTACCTTTCCAAGAGTCAATGGCATCCATTTCTGCATCTTTCATATCTTTTCTTGCACCAGTAGGGTTAGTCGGTAAAATTAAGGTTTGCATTTCCTTTCACTTTTTAGTTTCTTTCTGCGAGTAGATTAGCATCCTTAGAGTTAGCTTTCATCCATCATAGTTAAAAGCTTCTTCTGAGAGCTCATAGATGTTGGCTTAAGCTCCTAGTGGACTTGTGCCAGCTGATCAAGTGACAACCTGGGGCAAGAGCTAGTACTTGTGCATATAGCACCGTCACTTCCAAGTTTGTTACGAACTACCGGGTTGATAAAAGTAAAGAAGGGAGTCCCAAGAGTTGCAGCATTATTGCTGCAATACTGGAGCCCACCATCTTTAGCGAACTTGTGCCAGCTGATCAAGTGAAAGCCTGCGGCAAGAGCTAGTACTTGTGCATATAGTGTCGTCGCTTCCAAATTTGTTACGAACAACCGAGTTGATAAAAGTAAAGAAGGGAGTCCTAGGAGTTGCAACATCATTGCTGCAATACTGGGGCCCACCACCTGGAACCTCTGCATGCTACTGCTCCACATCAATCTAAGGCTCCTCCTCCTTAGGAACCAATAGTTCCTCCATAGCTTGTAGTTGGAGCTCCCTCTCAAGGGAAACTTGCATGGCCTTCTGCTCATCAAACTTGAGATCTCTGCGAACCACTGTCCTCCGTGTTAACACCCAGGTTGTTCCCTATGACTCCCAAGGGAATACGACCAGGGTAACCACTAACCAATCTTTGGATTACAGCTTCTAGCCAAACTGTAATCAGAGAGGGCTCTCTCTTTATGATTTGTCTCTTTTCTGATAGTATTTTAGGCTAGCTATGATGTTCAAGGTTTTGGTTTTTGAATGTGTTGGGTGATGATTCCAGTCAATATATATAGGTGCTTACTAGCATGTCTTAGTCCATTGGGCATGGAGTCAGTGGTCCTTTAGTTTCCTTGATGTGCTGTGTGATACTGTAGTGATGTTGCAGAGCCAGATTAGTGTCTGAGAAACAATATTCGTAATAGTGATTGAGTGTAGTGTATCCAGTTTGTGCAAGGCAATTAAGAATCTTATAATAAACTGCTAAAGAGAGACAGTGAGAATATTATTCTGGAAGCAATGAAGAATTTCTAGATAACATTCATACTTATAGAATTAATAGAAACATGAGCAATTAAGAATTCATGTCCATGGTTAATTCTGAAGACAAACATTTACAACAATAAACATTGAGCGCAAGGTGTAGTAAAACAAATCCTGCACTATTCTTTTTCTCTACTGCTAGTTTTTTGTAACATGAGTATGATTTAATAAACAAAAGAAGACAAGAACAGAGATTGAGGAAAACTTGTTATTTCATCAGGCAGCACAGGAATTCCGCATCAGCACACATAGCATCATCCAGACATCAAATATTTCAGGAAATCACTGAGCTGGTCTAGCCCTTTGTATTAGACAAACTGAAGGTATACAATAGATTTTCCTTAGCGTCAAAATCACCAACCCTTATGCGTTACTAAGGGGAGTATTTATACAAAATTTACATGTAAAAATATCAAGAAAAGGAGTTAATGGCTCATAAATGTTATGCCAACTCCTGGAGCTTGGTAGCTGAGAAAGTAAAAGCTGCAGTAACTTTTTATTGCTTTAGCTGTCAAAAATAGTCAAAAATTGATGACTTGGTGGGTGTCGAAGTCGGCTGAGGCTAAGCTGTCCCAATATGCGTATTTGCTTATCCTTTAGGCTAGCTGTCGTTGTCCATGTGCTGAGTCACCCTTTCAGCTGCCTTTATCACTAACCTTGTCATGTTGTTTGTTTTGTAGTGACCTGGAGCTGGCAGTGGCCGAACAATCTGAGGCTACCGTGGCAAAATCTGGAGCATTGCCTGCCACCAATCCTCCTTGGGCATTTGATGTCTTCGAATTTTTATCAAGGTCTCATCAGCCTCTGTATACCTATAAAAGTTAGGAGGAGTTTCAAACAGATGATTTACCTCATTTTCAATGAAGAACAGGCCTTCAAGTTTATCATACAAGCTCTGTCCTGTGGGAGGCACTGTTTGCTCAGATGTACTGCCAGATGCAGTAATCAGATTTTCAATATAGGTTGCCATTCTGTTGGCAAATTGATCTCGGGAGATCAGTCTTCCTGCACCGCTTAGGAGGCTGGGCAATCCCTTTGCTTGCAGCACTGCCATCTTGACCTTATATTCCTCCACATCAGCTTGTATCTCATAGCACTTCCTCTCCACCGTTTGTACATAGTTTCTGAGAGTTAGTACCTTCTTGACAGTGAGGACAGCCTCTGTTCTGTCGGCAATGCCTATGGCTGCCAGTTCCTCCTTTTCTTGCATGTTCAGGAAGTTTATCATCCTGTTGGCCTGTTCTGGCTTGTCTCCCAGTGTTGTCTTGGCCTTGTGGATTTCTGCTTGTGCTTGGCCCATTAAGTCCATCTGTTCATGTATTGTTTTGATTGACCTCCATTGTTGACTGATGGATTGGCCAATTTTGGCCCATAGAATCCTCTTTATGTCGGCCATGGCAGTCTCTAGATTCAGTTCCTTCTCTAAGGCCTTTATCTTGTCTTTTAGGGCCTTTATTTCTCTGCCCTGCTCCGCTACAGTTACTTTTGACTTGTCATATTTGGCATCCAGTTCTGCCAATTTTTCCTTGGCCTTCTTTATTTCATTTGCCTGGAGCTCCATTTTCTTGATGGCTTTAGTCAATTCTTCTACACTTGCGCTGGCATCTGGAGCTGCTGTTGTTCCTGCTGCTTCAGTTGTGGGGGCCACTGCTGCCCCTGTAGTTGTTGCTGTTGTTGAAGTAGTTGGAGGAGCTTGGGATGTGGATTCACCTTGTTTATCTTGTAATGCTCCTTCCAGCTCTTTCTCCAAATCCAGGACCCTCTGGTTTAGCTGCATTATGAGGTCCAGTTGGTCATCCACCTGTTTTTCCTTTTGTAGCTCTGCCGTTTGAGGGTGCTCTGTGGGCATTAGCTTTAACCTCTTCTTTAATGCATTTAGGTCATCTTCTTTCTTCTTCAGAAGGGCCTTTACACCCTTTGGATCACTAGGATCATGCCCTAGATCAATTATGATGTCCTCAAGTGACTTTATTCTATTGTCTTTGGCCAGGGAGGACATTCTCTCAAAATCCAATTGTGTGTTGGTATTTTGCAGGGACTCCTTTAGCTCATGGGCCATGGTTGCCCTCTCCACCAAGGTTGCATAAACCATCTCCCCAGCTTGCTTGTGGAGTTCAATTTGGTCCATGGGATGGATGTCTTTGGCCATGACTTCCACCCTTGTCTTCACAAAATCTGCAGCTGACTTGGGCTGCGGTATTGTAGGCTTAAAGTGACTGAAGATTATTTTTTCCTCTTTAATGTCATACACAGACATTAGCCGTTCTTGCTGGGCTGGTGTTGCATCTATAAATTGTTTGTAGACCTCTGCCCTTAGCAAATCATTCTGAGCCTTTATTTGCTTGAAAGAAGCCTTAGTGCTCTTGGGCTTCTTGCTCTGCTGGGAGGAGGAAGACACCTCCAAACCAAGTTGCAATCCTTGCTCCTGCTGAAAGGAGCTTGTCCCTGTGTGCTGGCTGCCCTCCCTGTTTTTCCTTGAACTGTCAAGGAATTCTTCAGTGATGTCTTCTACCTCCGGGGAATCAGCTCTTGGCCTCTTGGTCTGGGGTTGCTGGGAGGATCCACTAGCAGGAGTGGACTCTTCTCTGGCTCTTTTCGTACCCCTCTCCTCATGTGCTGGGGTCTGCAATATTGGAGCAGTCAATGGCTCAGTTTGTGGAGGTGGGGTTTGCATTGCTGGAGCTGCTGGTAGCTCCGTTTGTGGAAGAGCAGTCTGCTCTTGTTGCTGTTCTGTTTGCTTCCCTTGTTGGGGCTCTTGCTGCTGCCCATTTGGAGGGGCAGGCTTTTCTTTCACTGTTTCTTCTTCTGCACCCATTATCTCTTTGCCTTTGTCTGTAGCTGGTGCTGCTGTGGAAGGTGCCTGTGTGACTGGTGCAGTCCTTGAGGCTGATGTCCCTTCTCCTGCTGAATAAGGCTGTTTGAAAGGCACCTGCTGCACAGAATCTAAGTCAAGCATCTTTTCCAATTCCCTAACATTCTTTTGCATTATTTCTTCCTCAGTTAATTTTTCAACTAAGGTATCCTATTGCCATTCTTGCTGGTTGGCATATATTTCAATGTGTGGGTATTGACAATGCCTATAACCTAGAAGCATGTACTTGTTTCTTCTAGTAGTAATGAAGCCTTGAGGGTCATAAGGGACCCACCGAAAACTATATGACAGCTTGTATTTATCTTTGAGGATTAGGTCGGAATCTTCCCATCCTTATTTCTTATTCATGATGAAGGGGCCCAACTGGTGTTTGAATTTGAGGTGGGCTTTCTTTTTGGAGCTGTGGAAGTGTGTAAGGTCGGACTGAATTAACTGCCTGTAATACTCCAAGGCAAATAACCTCATAGTCACATATTTTGGGAGCCTGTATGGACAGAGCTCACAGCCATAGACTCTGATGACTGTATGATCCTCATATAGGTACCAATCACCTATTTTATACTTCTTGGAAAGCTGCAGAGCTTTCTGTATCTCAGTTGATATTCTGGGAGGAGGGGACCTCATCAATAGGCAAGAGACTGGGTATACAAATTGGTCAACAAATTCACAATAGGAATAGGGTGAATTTGAGACTTTGTGATAGACAGAGGTCCAGAAGATAACAGATCTTCTTTCCCCTCTATAATCCAGCTTTTTGATGTAGCATGAAAAAGCCTCAGACTGATAGTACATGAAAAGGTGATAGATATAGGCCGAGTACTTGAAAACACCCTGTCTGTCCACTCTGCTCAACTGATCATGAATCTTGTTAGCTATGAACTTAGCAAAGTTGTACTTGCGGGAAGGGGGCTGGCCTGAGCTGTAAGCAGCTGGCAATACCAGCATTGTTGCATCCACATGCTCACTGGTTCTGTACCCCAACACATAGGCAATCATGTCTAGCAAAAGCCTGCCTACCTCAGTGAAAAAGACATCCAGGTAGGGAGGTGGCCCTATGGGCAGGCACTCAGGTCTCATAAATGTCCTGGTGACCTTCTGAATTTCCTCACTGGTCATCTTGGCACCAGTGTCCAGCAGATAATTCATGGAAAAGGGGAACAACAGCTCAGTCTGATCAAAGTGGAGCATCTTATTGATAGTCTCAGGATTGATGTGAAAGAGGATGCTCCCAGATGGAGACTTAATGGCTCTTTGCTGCACATCATAGTTTCCAGCACATAGGTGAATGATCTCAGGAAAAAAATTTACAGAGGGGAGACAGTAGTATGGCAGGTTTGACTCCCATATCCCATATGTATCATGACCATTCAGGTAGTCCTCTCTTAACTGCTTGAAGGTCTGCAAGAAGTCCCTGTTACCCACAAAGTCTTCAATGAGATAGTCCTTGTCAGCAAAGGGCAAGGCCTCCAGGTCTTTATTTGGTGGATTTAATGGAGCTACACTGATGGCTGAGGGTGCAGGGGCAGCCATTGTATAATCTGATTTTGAACAAGATGAGTGCGAAGGTTTGCAAGGTTCCTCAGAGCTTAATTGATAGCCTTACTGTAGAAAATGTTTTAAAATGTGTTTCACAGTGGAAAAGGCAGGCTGGTTTCTACAGTTTTTTAGTAAATTCACAGGGATTGTGAATTGCCAAGGGTAAATTGCAGAGGGTATGTGATTTACTTTGGTAAGAAGCTGCAGCTGGTCTACACCCGACAAAAGGGAACAATGCCAGGCAAGTTCGAGGCCGAACTGGTAACCTTCGACCATGAATTAACATTTTAATAGTGAATTACCAGGCAAAGGATAATGTAGGTGGATTTGAAGGTGAATTTGGTGAAAGACAGTGTGCAATTTGGAAATTGAATGTTTTTTATGGATAATTCACATAGAAATTGGTATGTTTAGTGGTAAAACAGAGAAGCTGCGGTGAAATACCTGGAAAACGAGCTGGAAAGGCTGCGGGCCGAACTGTGAAGGTTGAATGTAGCTGAATTGATAAGCTTGGCCGGTCGCAAATTCAAATTTGGAGGTTCGGGAACAATCTGGCGCGGAAGCAGCGACAAGAGCTCTATGTATTTCGCTCGAAAATGACATAAAACGGCTATTTCGGGCGTTTATAACGACAATTTTGGTAAAAACGGGTTATTGGCGCTTTTCCGCCGATGACGTCAGCATGATGTCATGGCGGGCCCAGGTACGGAGGGTGACGTGGCTGCTGAGGTGTAGGCCAGCGTGGCCGGACATGGTGGCGGGCGGAAAAGGTGGCAGGGCTACGTGGAGGGCCACACGGCGCGGGGGCGGGGGGAGGGTGCTACGTCATGATGACGTATGTATGACGTAAGGGGGAGGTGGTAACGGGGATGGTGGTAAGCAGTTTCCCCGCACCACCTTTGGGCAAAGGCGGTATCAGGGAGGGGGGCTCCGAACAACCCCACCTCTTGCCACGCGTCTCCTGTACGGGGCGGAAAACCGCCGTTCCCCGGACACTAATGGTCGGCAGATCTGGATCCTAAAATACCCGCCCACCGTTGGATTGGGGGTGGTAGATGATGGACGGCTGGCGGGCCTCCCGATGGATCGCGCAGCTTCTGGTCAGGTCCCGCTCGCATTAAAATATTCAATTTAATATTTTGGGCGGAAAACTTTAGGTTTAAGGGTTTTTGTGGGTTTTTAGCAGAGGTGAGGGGGTTCTTTGGGGAATTTGTTGAACAGAGGAAAAGTGAGGGCTTAGGGGGAGGTTATTGCTCCAACCAGAGGTCAGGGCAATCCCATGACAGGGTTGACCATAGTCCCTGGTGGACTAATGTCTCCCTAAATCAAACTTATTTAGCTATAGTGCTAAAAGTGAGGATATTTATACAATGCTGGGATTTATACACCATGGTGTTATAATAGTAGGGAAAGGGTAACATAGGGGATTTAGATAGTAAGAGTTAAGGGTTAATATGGATGAAAAGGTGAATGAGGAGTGAAATCACTAAGTTTATTTGAAAACCACTTAGTTTAGGGAGTAGATCAAAATGAAAAGAATTTTAGACAAGAAATGTGGCTTTTAAAGGAATAAGCACCAGCATAAAACCTCAAATTCTCTCATGAACACAACTGATGAAGGGATGTTAGTAATGAATGGGAAAAGGGAAAATGGAATGTTAGACATGCTCCTTTGCTTTGCTGCCACCTGATGGAGAAGAAGAGCTTCTCAATCCATTGATGTTCCTTTGTGAATAGGTTAGCACATTTTCAATTGTAAGGAATGACATTTCTGCAACCCCATCTGCCTACCCATGTACTTGCCTAGCATTTTTTGTTTCTTCTTGGAGGGTGCACTTAGACTTGCAGACCCTTATGTGCCTTTTCTTTTCTCTTGGCTTTTTCTTTTGATTTTCTATCTAGAACTACCCTTATTGCTTCCAAGGTCCCAGATTAAGCAGTTGGGAACCTTATTTCTCTACCTAAGCTACTGGTCTGCCAAGATTAAACAGTTTGGACAGACTTTTTTCTCTATTCTACAACAAAAAATTGAAACATGGCATGATCCAGATTAGGCTTTTGGACCATCCACCAAAAATTGAGTCCACATCAAGCTCTATGCACACAGTGTCTTCTCTTGGAAATATGGGATCTTTGCATCATCAAAGCACAGCATATTTGGAACTTTCCTTGCTAATCATGAAATATGAAACCTATTGGTATAGGTAGCTAACACTCTGACTGCTAGGCAAGTACACCCGATAGTTATGAGGTGTATCAATGTACCCCACAAGTATCCCCAACTCTGTTTTCAGCTTAAGTTTCTTACATGCATCCTTTGTCACATGGAAATATACCGATTAGCCAAAGATCCTGAAGTGACTCACATCTGGTCTCTTACTGGAGAAAGATTCCTTTTGTGTCTTCATCCCAAGTATGCGATGCAGGCTTCTATTCTAAAAATAGACTATTGTGTTGCATGCCTCAGCCCACAAGTGAAGTGGTAGGCCTTGGTCATGTAGCATTGCCCGTGCTGCCCCTACAATAGTTATGTTCTTCCTCTCAGCCACCCCATTCTGTTGTGGGTTATGAGTTTCCATCAACTCTCATTTAATTCCTTCCACTGCATAGAAGTTCTTAAACTTTTAAGAGACATATTCTCCACCATTGTCATTTCTCAAGGCCTTGATCTTCTTCCTTGACTCTTTCTCAACCAAAGCTTTGAACTCACAAAACTTTGTGAAGGTTTGGTCCTTCTTCTGCATGAAAACAAATCCAGCATTTATGAGAATAATCATCAATGAAAATCACATAATACCTTTGCTCCATTGTGGATGCCATCGAGAATGGTCCACACACATCCATATGAACTCACTCTAAGATAGCCTTTACTTGACTGTCTCCATCATGAAAGGAAGACTTGGTGTACTTTCCCAAGGTACAACCTTCGCATGTGTCAACTTGCTCATGTTTACCTTTGGGAAGTCATGTAGATATTTGCTACATTATCTTCAAAGCCCCATGATGCAAATGGCCAACTGCCTGTGCCAAAACTCACCAATGTCTTGGCTTTGCACCAATTCTACTTTCGTATTCAATGCTACACAATCATCTACCTCTAATTTATAGAGATTCTTCACCCGAATCCCTATCCTCTTGGTCTGACCTGTGGCTATGTGTCTTAGGAATGCCATTCCTTTACTGAAGATAACATCATAGCCTTTTTCCTCCAACATCACAACCAATACCAAGTTCTTCTTAAGTCCAGGCACATACATCACATCTGTCAAGGTGATAGGAGGTCCATGCTCCCTCTGAAAAGAAACCGTGCCCACTCCTGAAACACTATACCTTCCGTCATCACCCATCTCTATGCACATCTTGAGGTCTTTCTCCTCCAAGGAATTGAATAACTTTTTATCACCAGTCATGTGGGATGAGGCTCCATTATCAAGGTACCAGACACAACCCATTATTGATGACACCATGCATGCGATGAGGGTAAAGTCCATTTCGAACTGAGAGGCTAATGTATCACCTTTCGATCCTTCTGAGGATCCCTTCTTGGACTTCTTTGATGGGCAATTAGTCACATAATGTCCCATCTCGTGATAATTAAAGCATCTCACTTTAGACTTGTCACCCTTCTTCCCTCCATGAGAAGAATTCGATTTGGAATGGGAAGCCTTCCCCTTCCCTTTCCTTGCCTTACTTTCTAAGGCCAAATTTTCTTCATCATCATCCTTGGATGAAGAACCATCTTGTGTGGTCCTCCTGATCTCCTCCTGCTTAAGATTTGACCACAGTCGTTCCTAATCCGATAGTTTCTCCCTTCCATTCATAGAGTCCTGGTAGCTATTCCAACTCTTTCGAAGGTTAAGGAGAGCGAGGCTCAACATATCTTCATTGGCTGTAGTTATTCCCACATTGCCAAGCTCATCTCTGTAGGTGGTGAGCTTGTTCAGATATGTGGAAATAGTATCGCCCTTCTCCATATTGATTGTTTGAAGCTTATCCTTGAGCACCAATTTCCTCTAGTCGCTACTGTTTTGGTAGAGGTCCTTCAATGTCTTCCACATTGAAAATGGAGTATCCTTCCCATGAAGACTCGAGACAATATGGTCTCAAACTCCCTCAAGGATGATCCGTCTCACCTTCGCCACACACTTCTTCCACTCAGCCAACTCTTGTGCATTAGTTGAAGCTAGCTTTGGGATTTCTTGATTAATGAATTCCTTCAAGACATTTTCTTCTAATATATCCTCCATTCTATCTTTCCATGCTATGTAGTTCGAGCTACCTTCCAAGGCATACTTGATTCTCAAGCCATAGAACGCCATTGGCCAACCTTGAAGTATGATATGATTTTGATTTGTACCTACAACCCCTAACTTCTAACTTCAAATTCTCTTCTCAGTATACTATTCACAGCCTCGATTCCTTGTAGAAAATTTCTACAAATCCAGCTTTGATACCATGTAGAAAATTTGTATGTAGGTTAACCCGATAATGCAATATAAATCAAAGCAGAATACTATAACCTACTTCTACTATCAATTTGTGGAAGCTTAAAGATCGAGCTGAACAATATAACCAGAAGAAGAAGAATCAATGCACAATACACATGAAAATACTTTGGGGAAAGCCTCAGCTAAAAACCCCACTATCTGTATTATCATACAAGGTGGAAATACATAGGAATTATACAAAGCCTTAGCTCTCACAGCTAGCCAGCTCTCAGTACAATCCTCACAGATGCTCACAAGAAATCTTTGCTACTCTCCAGCGTTCCTCTCTGCCCTCCAAGCTCCTATTTCCTTGCGTTTTTCCTTTGGGATGATTCACCTTCAACCAAGTGGAAAACACATTTACCAAGTGGATGATCTCCTGATCTCATACACTATCAGAACTACGCAATCCTCAAGGAATAATTCCTTGACTACATGCACGAGTTTTCTTTATAGGAAAACACATGCAACTGATAGTACACTTTCCTTGTCTTTAATTTCAACTGGATCTTTCTTAGAATAGACATGCATGAGGTTCTAATGAGGGAATCTTCAGTTAATTGGAGTACACTAGTTGAGTGCATGCATGCATCAACTGACTGTTAACTCTCTATTAGTTCCTCAAACAATTTGGAACTAATTTAATTGGACTCTAATGAGGGAATCTTCAGTTAATTGGAGTACACTAGTTGAGTGCATGCATGCATCAACTGACTGTTAACTCTCTATTAGTTCCTCAAACAATTTGGAACTAATTTAATTGGACTTAACTTAGTAAACTAAGTTAACGAATTACAACTCAAATACAACTCAATCTTATCTCCTTAATTTAAGGGATAACTCTTGCATGGCTTTAAAAAGAATTCCAACTTGAATTTCTCCAACTAATTAATTCAAAATGAATTAATCAATTATTTCCAAGTAGTTTTTAAGACTAAATTCAATTTTAATTCACAATTTAATTCAAGGACAAATTAAATTGGAATATTCTTGTTGCCACATTTCAACAAGAACATGCAACATCCTTGAATTGAAGTCCCAAAGGTCTTGTTGTGTCAACTGTTTCTCTTGTGACAGAAATATTGAGATGCTTGTCCTCAAGCCTATTGTATATGACCTCCCAAGTTGTTGCTCCTCCATCAGCACTACAAACTATATCAGAGAATATAGGAGCCATCTTTGTAAAGTCAGATTCAACGATGCTCTGCTTTTTCTGTTTCTGCATCACCTTCCTCAATGACATGTCTTTTGTAGCTTGCCTAAAATGGACAAGATATATCAGTGCAAATAGTGTCAGGAAATTAAGACTGAAAGCTTTTCTGAAATGACTTTGGATCATGAGAAAGGTTTAAATGAGATACTCAACGTTAACTACCCATAACTTGGAAAATCATTACCTCTCCTTGGGCCGCTAAACATTTATTAACCTGTCAATCCATTCGTTTTTATATTAAAACACAATTATTTGATACTTACCACCTTTTTTCGGACATCACAATCTTTAAAAGGATGCAATATAGCGTTTCCTGCTCTATAAGGCGAAATGCGATTGCGATTGTCGCAATATCGCATTTCGCAAATCGTTAATGGATGTCGTAGTGGCATAGCTTAATTACTTGTGATTTTTGTGAAGTGCGATTTGCGAAATAACAAGGTGCTTTTGATCGGGATATCACAGCGGGAGGTTTGATCGTGCATCACAATTTTTTAAAGGTGTTTTATGATCATCACATGGAAAAGCACGATTTGTGATTTGCGATGAGGATCACATCCTTGGGTTGTTTTGCAAGATTTTTCAAGGCAATTTCTTAGAGTTAGGTTTTATTATCCTAAGACTAAAAATTTAAAAAGGGTCCCCATTTATATCTCTAACCTTAGCTATTGTTATTCATAAATGGGGGGTTGTTTCATAGTACAACAATTGGTGATTCACTTGGGAGAACCAGTTATCTTTGAGTAGTTTTTTGAAATTTCTAAAACTTTCAAAGTAATTAGAGTTATAGGAATAATAATTACATGAGTTATAAAGTAAACAACATTTCTCTAGAATCATAATCACTTACTCAATCTATTTATTCAACTACTTTACTCTTGTAATGATAAAAATACAAATGTTTACATCAGTCAATAATAAGATTTAAAGTGATATAGCAGGTGTTTTCTACAGATTAGTTTTTGGTGTTTACTCATTTATCATAGATAGAGCCTCTGCTGCCAGCAGGCATTCATAGCCTCGACAAGGTTATCTTTTAACCAACAATGATTCATTGTCCCATCTGAAGCAATTTTCAAATTTCAAAATGATATTCACTTGCTTTGAATCTCACTTGGATCTTGTCCCTTTTTCCTTTTTAATATAATATTTTCTTTTAGGTTTCTTAAAAGACATCGTCTAGGCTTGGTAACCTAATAATGACAATGCCATTCACTGGTTGTAACTAAACTGAACAAGCTGGCTCTTGATGAGACCCCTTGTCTTGTGATCGATGAGATCATTGGTTATTACCCTGCTTTGATATGTAGTATGGTAATATTAGTTTAATTATTTCCCCATGACCATGGTAAATAAGCTCATAATGAGACTTTTTATCTTCTAAGTTTTGCATATTTTAGAATTACACTCTGAAAAAGGAAAATTTTATCAGATGGGGTGAATCATTGGCTCTTTTAAGAGTTTTGGATGATAATGATAGAGTTTTAAGACACTCATCTGTAGAAAGTCCTTACTAGGTTAAAGATTCTTTTATTGATTGATAACAAAACATTCATACTCTAAAAATACAAGATTTTGTTCATAGAATAAAAGTTTTTTATTAAGATCAAGTTTTTCCAAAGAAATCAATGTTGGGTGCAGTATAGGGTCTATAAATGTACCAACATTTAATTTGTCAATCCGGAGAGTTCGTGAACTTCGAGATGCAGCACTGGAAATGCCAGAGAGAGTCCCTGGTAACCTGCAAAACAAATTCTAGTCTATCTTGTGATTAATCTCGAAAATAAATGTAATCCTGCACTAGTGCAAGAAACACCAATCCAAACAATTAAAAGCATGCAGGAAAGTAAAAGCAATCAATGCGAAATGAAATTCTATTTGCAAGTAAACAGAAGGGAAATCAAAACTGGAAATCAAGAGGCGCTGACACAATAACAAAAAGACTATAAATGTTGGAATAAATTCAAAAGCAATTCAAACTATTCTGCTTGCACTACTGTATATTGTAACGTGCTTGCACTAATTATGTGTAAGAACAATCGAGAAGTTAAAAGAAACCACAATATTAATTAAGCATTTATCAATTCAAACATAGTGCAGTTTCCTTACTCATGAATATCAGCTCAACAAATGTAAAAATCGCAGCTTTAAATATAAATTAATAGATCTGGATTAATTTACAAAATTAGAGTTAGAGCTTATAATGGTAGAGTCAATCTTATGGATTCGAAAAATCAGGAGGGTGCAATCGTTGTTTAAAATATTTTAGGTGCAAGTATAATTAATAATGCAGCAAATGAAATAGAAACAAATTGCAGCAACTCAAATTAACCTTAAAACTTGGAATAATGGATTGCAGCAAATCGAATTAATTTTAGAACTAGAAATTAAAGGTAGAAAGAAACTATAAAATTCACACAGCAATTAATAATCTAAATGCTATTGAATCTAAAGGATGAGAAAGGTGTCGAGCTGGTCTGGCGGCCAACCCAGCCAACCCACACCCTTGATTAACCTGGTTCACACAACAATTAGATTCATTAAGATGCAATGGATGAATAGACCAAGGATGAATTAAAATTGCTTCAATTAATTAAAAACAATCTTTTACATCACGCAGACAATGCTCAGCTCCAACAAGAAAGAGGAGCGATCCACCAATTATGAACTGTGTGAGGCTACATTGGGATAGCTCCTCTGCCCTTTTGCACCTTCCTTTGATGCACACTATCCCTGGCTATGTGTGCTTCTACCCTCTGCTTAATTGATTGACTAATTAATTAGCTAGGCTTGGAGCCATAGCTCTTCTTTTATAATCTTTTTACATTCCAAACTTGGCATAAAACAAGCCAATCATTTGCAAACATCATGGGATTGAATCCCAAATAATTATCACTAATAGATATCAGTACAACCGTTTCGCTACTGAAATAATGGGGATTTACCACGAATTTCCAAAATCTAGGCAGTTTCTAGAATTCTGGAAAAGTTGGTATTTTTAACAAACTTCCTCCAAAACCCCCTTCATATCTCCTTAACCATTATGAATTTTTGAAAACGCGCTCGAACTTACTCAATTTCCTATGCTGGGAGAAAAACCCATATTTCAGAATTATGAGATTCACTATGATTGACATGGAAATCGAGGTGTAAATAGGCAGTGTGGAAATTGCTACAAATTCGGGGCTGTGGCATTAATTATTATCTAATTATAAATCTGTATGACCTGGGTGTGTCTTGGCTTATGTGGAAGTGTTAAAATGACACTTTGATCATAAACCTCTTTCAGATTCTCCTGTAAATGTGTCAATGTATGAAAGCCCCAAATTGGTGGAGGCACGCTGCAAAACTTGCACTAGTGCAGGCACGCTGTAAGAAATGAATTGGTGCAAGAATCTATTGCACAGTGCAGACAGGTAAGTGTAGGTTCAAAACATGATCAAATCAACTTTAACCTGCAACATACAAACCTTTATTAAACTTCCATTAATGGTATTTTAATCTCGTTAAAAAAAGAAGAAGTAACAAATAGTTGCAACAATAATCATTTAATCAAACAGTAGCATGAGAGGGTTTGAGTGAAAAATGAGACAAAAATAAGGCCCAAAAATAATGTTTACTTTGGTACTCAAATGTCCTAAGTATTTCTTTTAACCTTTACTTATAGAAGCGAACAATTAGAAATATTATCAAATATTTTATTTTGACAAGCCAAAAGTAAATACTACGTAAGCTTTATTTTCCTAAGAATATTAAAGGCGTTATGATACAAAATTGGAAGAGGCTGTATTCTAATAAAAGTATTTTTTCAATATTTCCCATTAACGGGCAAAGAATCCTTCTTACTGGACAAGTCTTGTAGAAGAAACGTTGATTGTCCAATTTTCCCAATGATTTGAAAAGGGCTAAGCCATAGTCTTTGGAATTTGGTATGTTTACCTTTTTCCTCATGTGCCTTGTCCCATTTCAAAACCAAATCTACTTCAAAAGTTTTTTGATAGGCAGAGGTTGTACCAAAAAAGGCTTTGACTAATTGTTGATGATGGGAGTGGGTTGCTTTGGCCTTTTCTTGTTCTTCTTCAAGCTTAAGAATCTAAAACTGTCTAGCTTGGAGAGAAGAAGAAGGGTTTTTATCGATGAATTGCAATAGGGCAAGATATGGGATTGCTATGTGTGTGGGAAGAACAACTTCTTTTCCATAAACTACAGAAAAAGGAGAAGAATCGATAGAGACCTTCTATGTAATTTTGCCTGCCCATAGAGCAAATGTCAATGCTTTGTGCCAATTCCTATGCTTTTGGTCAATAGTCCTTTTGATAATTCTGATGACGTTTTTATTTGTTGATTCTGTTAATATATTACCTTGTGGATAATAGTTGGATGAATATTTTAATTTAAAACCTTGCTTTAGAGAAAATTCTACCATTGCATTTCCAGAAAAGTAAGACGCATTGTTAAACATTAAAGTTGAGGGTAAGCCAAACCTGGTAATTATGTACTGATCAATGAAGTTTGTAATGCTTTTTGTATTGGCTATTTTTAGGGGGATAGCTTCTACCCATTTTGTAAAATAATCAGTAGCTGTAAGGATGAATCTATGTTGTTTGGAAGTGTTTGGAACAATCCCACCAATTATGTCCAATCCCCATTGTTGGAATGGTTGTTGGATGTTCACTGGTTGCAAAGGGAATGCTAGCTTCTTTTCTCTTCTGGCTGTGGTTTGAAAAGTTTTACACTTTCTTGCATATTCATGTGCATCCTTAAATATTGTTGGCCAATAATATCCTACATGCAGGATTTTGTGAGATGTGGTATTTCCTCTGAAATGTCCTCTAGCTGGTCCATCATGTAATTCCTGCATGACCTTTTCAGCTTTAGGTTTCTCCAAGCATCTTAGCAATACTGAATTATAATTTTTTCTAAACAATACATCATTGACTAATTCATATTGATTTGATTTCAACCTTAAGGCATGCTTTGTTTTATAAGATGCATAGGAGCATATTCGTTCTTCAAATAAAATTTCAAATCATCATATTTTTATCATTGAGGATTACCTTTGATATTTGCACTTCATTAACATGATCTTCTTCTGTTGATAACTAGAAAGCTCCTGTTAACATCTTGCAAAAACCTTGGCCCCTAAAAATTTTAGCTGGCCAGATTTCTACATCATATTCTTGAAGTGCAGTAACCTGATTTTCTTTTTTCTCCCCTACTTCTCTTTGGATTAATAATTGTCTTACTGCAAGGTAGGGTACTAATATCTTTGTATGGGATTTGAGAAGAAAAGGTCTGAAATGTTTCAAGGTTTTAAAAACAACAAATGCTTGTTTCTCGACAGCTGAATAATTTAACTCGACACCTTGCAAGTTAGAACTGAAAAAAGAGATGGGTGCCTCGATATTTTCATCGTTCAGCTGTGTTAAAACTGCTGCATATGATGTATCAGATGAAAAAGTATATAATACAAAAGGTTTGAGAAAGTCGGGAGTTGTCAGCGAAGGAGCATTAATAATGGATTTTTTAATCAACTCAAATGACTCCCTTTCATGTTTGCCCCATTTGAAAACTGCGTTTTTTCATATCATTGTCTGAAGGGGTAAGACGATCTATGAAAAATCTGGAACAAATCTTTTTACAAAATTAATTTGGCCTAGGAATGATTGCATAGTCTTTTTGTTATGTGGGAGAGGAATCTTTTCGATCTCTTGGACTCTATCGGGATCAATGTAAATCCATTTTTTGGACACTATAAACCCAAGGAGTTTGCCTTCTGGTAAAGAAAAATAAGATTTTTTTGGATTTAAGGAAATGCCATATTTCTTGCATCTTTCAAAAATGTGCTTCAGGTCACTTAAATGATCATTCCTATCCTTAGAATAGATTGTGATGTCATCTAAGTAAATAACAACTGATTTATTAATCAGACCTTTAAAAGCAATATCCATAGCACGTTGAAATGTAGCACCTGTGTTAATGAGTCCAAAAGGCATCTTTTGATAGGCGTATGTTCCCCACTTGGTCCTGAATGTTGTTTTTAATCTATCATCTGGATGCACAAGAATTTGATTATATCCTGAGAATCCATCTAGAAAATACATTAATTTGGAACCTGCAACTGATTGCAATATCTGCTCCATGGTAGGCAAAGGAAAGTTATCTTTTTGAAAAGCTTTATTCAGGTTCCTAAAATCAATACAAATCCTAATATCACCATTCTTTTTCCTTATAGGAACCATATTTTATACCCACGTAGAGTGTCTAACAAGGAATATTATTTTGGCTTTCAGAAGCTTGTTCAATTTAGATTTGATTTGACTCTCAAGGTTTGGGTGAATTTTTCGAAGCTTCTGTTGAACTAGATTTTTGTTCGAAGGCATATGTATGGTATGTTGAATCACGAAGGTATCATAGGTTTTGAGATCTGTGTAATCCCAAGCAAAGACACCTTTGTATGTTTTCAACAACCTAATGAATGATATTCTTTCTTCTAATGATAGGCCAAGACCTAGGTTGACATTTTTAGGTTTTTCAGTTGACCCTAAGTTTACTACTTCAAATATCAAAGTAGAACTTTGAGTTTTGGAGTTAGTAACTTTCTTGAATCTATCCTTTAAATCATAGAGATCTTCCATCTTAACTACAGACTTCGGGATTGGGTTTTGATTCTGATCATTTTTAATTTGCAGATCATGCTCTTGTTCATCTATGATCTGTTCCTCATAGGACCCTTCTGATGTAAGGAAATTAACTATATCTGCATCGTTATACTCTCTAATTTGTTACATTATCGGAAACAGATGGCCTAAATATTAACTCTATTAAAAATATGTCTGGATTGAAATCTTCCAAGGGTATAAGCTTGGATGCCACATTAGCAAGTAAGTCAACACTTGCGTTTTGTAGCCTAGGAACTGAAGAAATGTTAAAACAAGAGAAGTGAGAAGTCAGATTTTGGGTTAATGATTGATAATGTTTAAGTTTCCCAGAGACACAATGAATTGTATTTCTTACCTGCTTCACAATTATTTCAGAATCACCATAGACTTGCAGATATTTGACATTAAGGCCAATGGATTTATACAGTCCTTAGATCAATGCTTCATATTCAACGATATTATTGGTGCACTAAAATTCAAGTTTGCAGGCTAACATGGTTTTCTCTCCTTGCGGATTGATCAAAATGCATCCCGCGCCTACACTGTCTTCAGATTTGGAACCATCAAAATAGAGAGTCTAGAACAAAGAATTATTTGAAATTTTACCCACTAAATTTAAACACTTGGAAGCATCTGTTTGTGAAAATATTTCTATTTGAGTCACTACGACGTTATTTGGAAAGGGAGACCTCTGATCATTAAAGGATCCAAAAAATGACTCAGCCGAGTAATTTCCAATGATTTTATTGGTGAAGGCCACAAGTTCATTGCTTCCCTCAAAGTCAGTGACTGTATATTTCATGAACTTTTCTTGGTCTACACTGATTTGTTTTGGTTTACCATTATGTGGCAACCACATGTGAGACCCATCAGATGCGAAGTAACCATGCAACTGTTCAGGCCAATCCCTACTTAAGATTAAACCATAAAATTCAGGGATACCAGCCACTAAAATATCAATTATTTGGGAAACTTTTGGATTAGAGGAAATCCTAATTGAAATTGATTCTATTTCTCCAAGTACCTCTACTTTTGTCCTATCTAATTGAACTATGTGTACTGTAGATTTTCAAGGTGTAATATTCAATTTGGTGCACACAGCTCTTGGCATAATATTTGAAGAGGCTCCTGAATCAACAAGGCAGTTATGAACATTTATGTTGAAAATTTCGTGAGTAGAAATGGAGGAATATGAGAAATAGATCTATCACCAATTAGGACTAAATCTGAAGGATCTACTTTGTTGGAAGATGATGGAGGTTTTCCCATATTGCAGGCAGCTTGGGTAACTACAACAGATGGCAGAGGGGATACAAGAACTGCTTTTAACTCTCTTAATAAAATTTTCTATTGTTGCTTAAGTTTAGTGAGTTCATGCAATGAAATGTTTTCTCTAGTATTTTTCATGTCTTTGACTATATTGTATTCCACTGTGTCTAAGATTACCAATGTTTTGGAAGTATTTGGAGGATCTAGAGGAATATGATCAATTTGACTAGTCTTAGATTTCTTACTTACTGTTTTCTCCTTTACAAGAGTAGTAGTTTTTTGTTTCTGATTTGTGATAGACATGTCAGGAGAGTTTTTACTTCTTGTAGTCACTAGCATAGCTTGTGCCTCTTCTTCAGTTGGGAGGATGAAATCCCACATTCCATTTAATTCAACTTCTTCTTTCGTTTCGGCTTCCTCTTTGGCTGGTGAGTCTTCTTCTACTTCTTGATCAGACCTAGCATTTGAAATGGTGTTTGGGGGTTGTGATGTAGAAGAAGGATTCCTTTTAAATGAGTGAAAAAGGTTTCTTGGGAGCAGAGGATTTTGTGACCTGTTTCTTGATTTCAACCATTTCATTAAACATCATTTTTAACACTTTCTGAAGGCCTCCAAGATCGAATGGGTCCTTTGAATCTTTCATTTTAGAATCATCCTTAAATTTTACTTTCTTTGACTTCCTTTTGTTTGTTTGTGATCTCTTTTCCAAATCCATAGTCCTTCTTTCTACAGATAGGGATTTTTTCATGTTTTCTACATGGGTAGCCTTATTGGCTCTATCCACGAAAATCACAATATTAGAAGGAAGAGACGATATGTACCATTCTATTTGTACATCTACTGCAGGTTTTGAGGCAGCTGGGATTTTATTTAGCAATTTGTTAAATCTGGAGTTGAAGTATTTGATCCTTTCATTTGAATTAGCTTTTAAGTTAGAAAGATCATTGATCAAGGATGCTATGGTCCTTTCATCACCAAATTTTGCAAGAAATACCTCTTGAAAAGTATCACAGTCCCTAATTGAACCTTCTGGAAGGGAAAAATACCAAGATCTAGCAGATCCTTGGAAGGTATAAGGGAACAGTCTGATTACAACATCTTCATGTGCAACTCCATTAAGATTCATGGCTAACATAAAGTTATTTAGATGTTCTTCGGCCAGAAGACCATCATTGGGATTGTACTTCAGTAGCCATTTTTTTGGGTTTGCTAGGAGTGCATTTGGATTTGCAACCAGGACAGCACCAGGGTTTGTCCAAGGTTGAGTGGGTTGATTGGCCATAACTCGAGTTGGAGATTGAGAATATGGGAAGGTCGGTCCAGAAGTAGGTATAGATGGCGAAGAACTTACTACTGGGTTAGTACTACTAGTGGCACTACTAATTGGAGAAGCAGATAGTTGAGAAGTTATGGATTGAGTAGAATTGAATGGGGAAGTGAATGGATGGAAAGGTGATGTGATCTCATTGGTATCTGATTCAGATCTTGGTGAGGTAACTTCCCTATGTCGTGGATGGATGGGGAACTCAAAAGGGGTTACTCCAAGCCTTTCACTTTG
Organism: Pinus tabuliformis; assembly: GCA_031772625.1. Classification (NCBI taxonomy): domain Eukaryota; kingdom Viridiplantae; phylum Streptophyta; class Pinopsida; order Pinales; family Pinaceae; genus Pinus; species Pinus tabuliformis. Next base: position 992,866,310 of record CM062807.1, on the reverse strand, counting down.
AAATCTAGTTAATACACTATTTTTTGTAATAAGGAAGTAGTTCTTTCTTAAGAAACTTCGGGCCTCTTTGGTTTCTCAACAGAAATGGATATCTGTTCCAATTTATGTATCAAAGAATGGAATTGGGGAGACTCGGGAGTGTAATCTAGGGAAGGTGGTTGTCTTACTATTTCGAGAGATGAGGGAGATGTTTCTAAAACTTCAGATTTATGATCAGGAGATTCTAGACGAGATCTAGAAGGTGTAGAAGTTGTGGAGGGGTTTTGACTCTTATGAATGTTTTCCAATTGATCTTTAGGTTTATATGCCATTCATAGTTGGATTGCCCTCCTTCTAGCACCAAAATGTTGCAGCCTTAGAGTTCTGCTACCCAACATGGGGGGTAACCCCGGTCCAGACCTTAAGACAACTCCTTTTCCATTTAAAGTGGTGGCTCTGATTGGGGATAATGGGACTAGTTTCCCAGAGTGGGTTTTAAGATGAGAGTGGGTGGTTCATGAGTGATTGCAATAGAATAATGATAATCTAAATGACCTATTCTATCATGCAATTCTCTAACTAACTTATTCTAATATAAACCCGAGTATTTATGTGTGGTATACGATCTACAAAGATATATGATTAACATGTGATTATAAATATCAATCATGCATAAACAAAGATGATAATGTATAAAGATAATTTCTTTGAATAAATAGTTAGTCAAAGAAATTTATAAAATATATTGCATATATGATGAGTTATATATGAAAATCAACAATTTCAGCTAAGCATCATAAAATAGTGCAATTAATGCTTAACATAAAGGATAAATCTCACATACAATTCATGAAAGTAAAGTGTTGTCACTAATTAAACAAAAACATAATCAATCATACAAGATAATAGTACCATATGTGCAAAGTTCTCCTCATTTGACTAATGACATGGATCAACTCCTTTCCTTAAATAAAATTATCTCCCAAGAACACAATAGTGCATCAACAAAGGAAAGTGTCTAATATCTAAAAGAAATGATCATGTTCTATAATTTCACCAAAGCATTCACAAAATTACAAAAGTGCATTCTTTGCAAATGTTTTTGATAAAATTTTGGGCCCTTCTCTAAATGCATGAGAAGGATATAAATACTATTCTAACTAATGTGAAAAAATAGATTATACAAAAATTTGAGGAGGTTTCAAACAACCTTCCTCCTAACTAGTTAACCAAGTCTAAATATAAACAATGTCTTAATGAGCAGATGCTAAGATGATGATTTGTTGTCTCCCAGATTGTCCTTCAAATTGCATATATCAGTCATTGGTTTAAGTTGAGGAGGTGCCCCAAAATGTGTCCTGATTTGTCCTGTGAAAATCGCATTGGTGAGAGGTGGTAGCATCCGCTGAGTCGTATGAAGTGAGAAGTTAAGGGTGATGATTTGGCTGTGCGGATTGACAAGGTATTACCAATACGAATCCCAGTCAGTCTTGGTCAATTTTGCGATTTCTTCCGTTTGAGTCTCTACCTTTTCCCTCCAGCTTTTATGTAAAGCACCTAAATCAGGCATTTCTTTTAGATTGCCTTCCTTTACCAAGTTGGTGACAAATAGAGTGTGGTTCACCGCCTTGATTATATTATTCAATACCCCAGTTTTCCTTGCCACTACAAACTCATTGCTTGATTCTTACGTCCCAATCCATGAAAAGAATGTCTTTGTGTGTCTCCTCAATCTCAGGTAGATTGGCTTTCCTTCTATCTTCTGTTTCTTGCCATTCAATGAACTCTGAGATTCTAGTGTTAGGATCAGTAAAATTGGTTCTTTGGCTGATCATCTTATCTGTTAGCTGGTCACTAGTGACCAGATAAGGAGTAATGTGTGACATCCTCTATTGGAAGTGCTCTTGCTGTTTCATCAGGAGGGAATTTAGTTCTAGCGCCTCTTTAACGAACTCCTTGGTAGTAGGAACTTCCTTATATCTTTCCATGGCTTGCTGCAATTCTTGGAGTTGCATGTTTTTGGACAATATATCAGCTTCATGGCTTATCTTCAGGACCTCCATGCTCTGTTGCAATTGGGAAAGCTACTCAGTTGCTTTCCTGTTCACACTTGCTTTCTCTATTTTGAGTTGTTGCTCGAGCTGTGCAATCCTCTCCTCCTTTTCTCTCAACAAAGTAGAGACTTCAGTAGCTTTGTCCATGGTGGTCGTTGCATATGCTCCCATGAACTGTGACAATCTAGTCAAGTTCTCAGTTGGGTTGAAAGGAATGTCCCTCCAAACTATGTCCATTGGCTCATTTCCAGGTGGGAGCTCGGGTGTTTCTACCCTTTTCCTTTTCCTATGTCTTCTTACTACAACCTTGTGGAGCAGGTTGTAGAAAACATCAAGTGGAGGGATTTTAGTCACTTTCAAGACGATCTCTGATGTGGGCAGAGCAAGGATAATCTCAGTTTGCTAGGATGTTATCGCCTACTCATCCATAGGCATGCATTGCTCATCCATAGACTTGGACTTTGTATTCTCCTGAATATGAAGAGGAGTTTGACACTCTATTGTTTCTTGGGTATCTGTCATTTTGGGAGTGTCTTGTAGTTTTTGATTAAACTGAGCCAACTCCTACTCCAAATAGCTACTTAAGACCTCTGAATTGAATTCTTTAGGTGGGGTTCTCATAACCTGTTTCTCGACCGACTTCCTGTTGGACTCTGTTGTATTATCTGTGTCTTGGGCCTTCCTTGTATCTAGTGTTTTCTGAGTATTCACCTGAGATTCTATGCGAGAACTAGGTCCTTCACTGTTAACAGTCACACTGGGCGTAGGCTTATTTTCGATCTTCAACAAGTGCATTGGGATTACTTCGAGCCTTTCATTTCTAAATTCTCGAAAATTTTCAAAATATTCAGGACTCAAGTTGGCTTTAGCCCATTTGAATGCTTGTTCGAAGGATTCAACTAACTGTAACAAGTCTTCAAAATCGTTATCCTCATGGTTGTATGGCTTGAGCTTTACCACAATAGTGATGTTATATGCTACCTTGTCTAGATCAAATTTCCTTTTCGGCAAAGTATGAAGCCTGAGGGCTTCCATGCTTATTGACTCCTTAATCGCATGATTAAAATTTGCTAAAGAAAAAGAACCACACTTGATAGGAAAAGAGGGCCATAATAACTTCTTGCTTTCTTTGAGAACTTTAGTTAGGCCTTTTCCCACGGTCTGGTGGGTGATTTACCTTGCCAACAATTTATTAGAAACATACAAAGGAAGGACATGTGGGTTGGTTGTGCTACCAAAAACCCTAATGTAGGTGAACCATTCTTCAATAAAATATTTGCCGACAGCTAGAAGGTTTGTAGCGGCTTCTTGGGAAAACCTGGGGGCTTTCTTATTGAAAATTATTTGATGCAGGGGAAAAATAACAACATGACATATTTTATAGAAATGGGGTATATAATGGGATTCCCATATTTTCTTATGACTGAGATGGATAGGGTAGGGGTCCTGTAAGGTCCATTTCCAACCCATGGTCGGAAATGTAGTGTAGAAACAGATGGCATCCATAATGTAGGCACTAAAATAGAATGGAGGAAGGTTCTCTGGAGAGGAGGATCTCTTCTGTCGATATTCGATAATGATGGTGGCTAGGTTATCAGATAGGATGGTGGCCCAATTCATGATGTGGGAATTAATGTAGGCATAGATAATAGGAATCCATTCTATGGAAAACTTAGTATTATTGGGTAATCCATATAGTCTACATAACATAGCAACTGCATAGTTGTAGGGGTTTTCCAAAGAGGCTATAACATACATACCTGATTTGTCAAATTTGAATTTGTTCTCCAATACTCTCTAGCCCTGAATCAGCTTGAAGGGGTCTTGGTTCTTCTTTGCGAAGTTGGCCACGTATGTCTTGTCATATATATCCTAAGGGTCAGGTATATGGTACATTTTCTTCAAGTCCTCTGCTTTGAATGACCCCATAAGTTCCATTATTGAATTCCTGAATTGGCTATCTTCAATGGTGAGGTTTTCAACCACCCACCTAATAATATAAGAGTATGGGAGGTTTTTAGCCCCCGCTCATATCCTATGAAGGAAAGAATAGGAAACATCCTTGAATTGAAGTCCCGAAGGTCTTGTTAAGTCAATTGTTTCTCTTGTGACAATAATCTTGGGATGCTCGTCCTCAAGCCTATTGTATATGACCTCCCAAGTTGTTGCTCCTCCATCAGCGTTGCAGACTGTATCAGAGAATATAGGAGCCATCTCTGTAAACTCGGATTCAACAATGCTCTGCTTTTTCTGTTTCTGCATCACCTTCCTCAATGACATGTCTTTTGTAGCTTGCCTAAAATGGAAAAGATATATCATAGTAGATGGTGTTGGGCAATTAATACTGAAATATTTTCTGAAATGACTTTGGATCGTGAGAAAGGTTTAAATGAGATACTCAATGTTAACTACCCATAACTTGGAAAATCATTACCTCTCCTCGCATTTCTAAACATTTATTAACCTGTCAATTTGTTCGTTTTTATATTAAAACGCAATTATTTCACATGCTTACCAATCTTATTCGCACATTGCAATCTTTAAGAGGATGCAATATAGTGTTGCCTTCTCTATAAGGCGAAATGTGATTACGATTGTCGTAATATCGCATTTCGCAAATTTTTAATGGATGTTGTAGTGGCATGGCTTAATTACTTTAGATTTTTGTGAAGTGCAATTTGTGAAATAATAAGGTTCTTTTGATCGGGATATCGCAGTGGGAGGTTTGATCACACATCGCAATTTTTTAAAGGCATTTTATGATCATCACATGAAAAAGCACGATTTGTGATTTGTGATGAGGATCACATCCTTGGGTTGTTTTGCAAGATTTTTTCAATGCAACTTCTAAGAGTTAGGTTTTATTATCCTAAGACTAAAAATTTAAAAAGGGTCCCCATTTATATCTCTAACCTTAGCTATTGTTATTCATAAATGGGGGGGTTGTTTCATAGTACAACAAGAGGATATGCTCAAACTTATCATTGAGCAGAATATATAGTTGAAGAAAATGGAAGAGAAGATTGAAGAGTTATTAAAAGAGAAGGAAGCAACACAACTTGCCATGGTTCCAATCACTGCAGTCCCATAGTAGTTGTAGGCATAGAGCCTAGTTCATCATCAACAACCATTGAGTCTACATCAACAGTAGTTGATCCAACTAGATTATCGCAGGAATTGGCAATACAAAAATAGGAAAACAAGAAATTACTGCAGAAATTCCAAAATGTAGAATTGTAGAAAGTAAAAAATGATACTTTATATGTGTAGGAAATGCAGAACACCCACAAATTAGAACTTAAAATCTAGAAGTTAGAGAGTGAGTCCCTAATGGTAGATACATTGGCCCATCCCAAGGAAAATATATGGACAAAAATCAGCCAATCCATGATAGATGTATGGCCATCCATACATATTATTTTTTAGCAGCAAGAACTTATTAGTAGTGATAGAAGAACAGAAAGCAACCTTGAATACCATGCCAATAGAAGCCACAAATATGATCAAAGTATTAAATTCAAAAAGTAGAGAAGAACTAGAGGAAATAAACATTTCTGATAGAACAAATACCATCTTAGAAATTAAGAAGGTATTACAAAACAAGAATTTGATTAATCAATTAGAAACTAAATGTCAAACTCTGGATATTTCTGTCAAAATATTTCATTCAAAGTTTAATGTCTTAAATCAGAAAGGACTGCTAGGATTGGTAGGTTTGAATGATAAATTGATTAAATTAGAAGATTATTGCAAGGAATTATATAATATTGCAGTGGATAGAACCAAATTTGCAGGAGTCAAAAGACAGATAACATGGAAGGCTTTTCTACAAGCCTTGGAGTTTGATTTAACCATCATGCATGAAATTAAACATTTATTTCTCACCAAGCCCAATTTCGAGAGATACACAGAGGTGGATGAAACATTTAGAAAGATGGTGAATGTGCGAATCCCAAGTGAAGAAATATGGGATCAATTGGGAGAAACAATTTAGCAATTTCTCATTCTAATAGCATGACAAATCATCAGTGTTTTCAGGCCAGATCATCAACAAATTCCCAAAGGATAGAGCCACCTATTCAATAGTTTCTTGGTCCCTATTATATTTTTCTATTTCTGTAATTTTGTACTATTTTGGTATGCCATTCCAAACAGATTGTTGATATTTTACAAATTTTCTATAAATAACTCCTCCTTTGAGTTACTATGGGTTGAACCCTTGAACAAGTTATCAAGAAAATTTGTACTAGGATGGATAATTTTTTTTGGAATAATAAAAGATTATGGATTTTCCTCATATGTTCTGTTTCTCAGTGAGTTGTGTTTCATCTTGTTTATTCATTATTTTTTTCTTCATATAAATTAAGTCTTTTGCAATTATCCGATTCAAATTTAACTGAGTTTTAGTCTCATTTTGGATCCTCTGTGAAGTTGCGATTTAAATAAGAGAATAATTTACAAAATTGTTTGTTATTTTAAGTTCCTCTTTATAAATAAATTACATCAGATCTCTACAATAATTTAATTATTTTTGTTAATTAAGCAAACACGATTTTCTTAATTTCTTCTTATAACTGGTTAAGTATTCAGTTTAAATATAAAATCAATTATACTTCTCCATGCTTAACTTTTCCATCACATTAAAATTAAATTAACTATGTGTAGTTAAAGAAAAGCATTTTATTTTACTTGGAAATCTATCTAAGTTTTGCAGCACCTGTTTATAAAATTGTTCACTAGTCATCCAATCATTAAAAACAACAAAACATTATAGATGCTTTAGCATGGCTAATTGACCTAGAGTTAGCTCAAAGGACAAAACCCTGCTCACTCAGAAAATTTTGTAGATTTTGCCTGCCAAGCCTTCCTGCAACCTGCACCGCTTCTCTCAGAAATTGCGTAGATTTGTCCTCCAGTTGAGCCAGACTCCGCGGACAATCATTGTTGATCCAGATTTCCCGTCTCTATCTCCCACTGACTTCTATGCAGCTTTCACTAGCAGTGCCCAAAGCCCGCATCCCAGCTTGAAACTTGCCTCGTGCATTTTCATAACCTTTTCCTCTCTCCCGGTCACCCGCATCCGAAAATGATCATGCATCATGGTAGACTAGGAGATTTATGGATTTGATGTCGTCTCATCATGAGTGACTATAGATACAGGTACATGAATAGACATGACGCGACGACAGATGGGATGAGAAGAGGAGAGTACATGCAAGAGCACATGTCTGCAAATGGACAAACAAATGAGCCATGGAAGGAGATGTGGTCACGAATGGATGCCCATGCAAAGATGCGTTCGAGGATGAATGAATAGATAAACACATGAAGATTTGTTTGCGGATAGACAGATGAATGGGCAAACAAACATGTGAATATTTTTTCGCGGATGGACGAATGGATGAACATGCGAAGATGTGTTCGTGGATGGACGAATGGAGGACCTGCAATTTTCACTGACGAACAAACATGTCAAGCATGCCAAAGTACAAGTAAGGAGCAATGTGCAAATGCAACATCAAGGGAACCCAAAGACCATAGAAGACTTCACACACCTTGCCATACAGAGGTGAAGCTTTGATACACCAAGAGAACATCCATCACTCAACAACAATACAACTCAAGATGCACACTAGCAACAGCATGGACATACCAGCACTGTCATGTCGAGTCGTTTCAGGGAACATCACTACTATAGGCCATACTATGTAAATCATTGTAATGTAATGTGGAAGTCCAATAGACCCACTTGTGATCTGAAGAGTCATGAAAGTCAAATAGTAATGAGGGCAGTCGAACAGTCACAAGGGAAATTTTTACCCTTGGCTATAAATAGCCCTCATTGGTAGATGCAAAATACTTTTCACCTTGGCTCCTCCCACATAGCCTTGAGAGTTTGTAATCATTTATTTGAGGAGTGAGAAGTGGCTCCAATGCCCCACCCATGGGGTTAGTGATGTAATGGTGTACCGATGTTTCATGGAACTTTCGCTTAATTCAGAAGCCTGCTAATAGGCCAACACATTTTCACACATGTATTGTAACTGTTTGTAAGACTTATCTTGGAACACTTGTAATACATGTTGCTTTAACCTGTGTTTAACACTTGAATTCATTCAACTGTTCTAATACATTTATTAATGAAAATGTGTTGTATAAGTTGTTAACGTTGGCCTTCCCATGTTGATTTCCTCCCGAACATTAGACAAAACCATTCAGGTAAACTTGCTATAACAATCGTTGCACTCGCGTGGATTTCCCACTGAGTTTTGGACGTGATATCTTCCCTTGTGTGTTGTGACTGCCGCATCCATGTGGATTTCTCCTCCAGAATATTTGGGCGTCCTGTTGTGTTGTGTGTTCCTAAAAAAGTTGGGCTTCCTCCCATCCGACTTGGGACTCACTCCCACCCTCTCTCTTTGAAAGAAACTTAACACAAGTAACATTATCAATCATGAGGAACGCGAAATCCATTGTTCAAAGACAAAGAAAACCACTCTCACATGTTGACAAGCAAGAGCTAAGGCATATCTTTAAGATAATGGCAATCAGGCCATCATACTGGATGGGAATCCTACACCAAATGGTGTGAGGTCTAGTTGGGACTTCATACGAGGGAGATCCGCTGATGTTGGCAGGTCAAGCACCATCAACAAAAACCAAAACATCAGTTGATGCACCTGGGGAATCGTGATCACATACATAAAAAAGGTCATCATCATTGTAATGATTATTTCCCAAGGCTACGGATTGATCGAAAGAATTGAATACATTTGATTCACTACCGAGATTAGCAGATTGAGAATCATCCAAGAATGGAAGAACATTGTTTTGACATGGAGGATTTTGAAAAAGAGGAAATATTGAAAACATCTTCACCTGTGTTCTCCTCTACCTGTGTAATGTAACTGCCTTGTATTTGATCGCAATTTGAACCAGTAGCGCAAAAATTAAGAGAGTGTGAAATACTAGTTGGTGGAGAAGATTGATCGAGCAGATCACAGTACAAAGAGTCCTGACATGTAGATGGTAGAGGATCATAGAAATCTATATTATATTGGAGGTTAGAGTTATGAATGATAACATCATGTTGCGGAATGGGGAATTTAGTCTTCCCCATGGGATTCATGAGCCATTATGGGATTTCCTCCATTGTTTCTAATTCATGAGAAATGAAAGAAGAATGAGAAGATGGATTAGGAATTTTATTTGTAGATTTTTCAACTTTATTACCATCTTATAGAGGCACCTTCAATGGAATTGGAAAAGTAGGAGGATAAAGAAAAAAAGGGGAAGAAAATTCCTCCTATAAAATTAGATGTGTCTCACGATTCACAGGAGATTGGGAATTAGGAAAATCAGGGGGTTTAGGTTCACCATGTAAAGAGATAAGAACCAAGTGCTCCACTCTTGTTTCAAGAAATGTTGATTCATGTCTTCTTCAGAAATTTCACAACAAAGGTGGAGGAATCAATAAAAAACTCCTCAACTGATTTATTAGGCTTCATTTATAACAGATTGATTCTTTTACAAACATCTCAGTAATTATACATATCAAAGGCTTGACGAAGCTCCCTGAGGGAATGATGAAGGGAATGGATGGAAGTAGGTGGAAAGGCATGACACCATCGATTAACATGACTTTCAAGGGTGAGGAAGAAAAGCACACAAGAAAACTCTTCATCATTGATTTCGTAAGATTCACAAAATTTAAGAAAATAAGAAATGTGCTCGGTTATGGATGTTACATCCTCACCATCTAACTTTAACTGGTGCAAATGATAGAGAGGCTCATTAGGGATTGAAAATTGATAAAGGGAAAAATAGATAAACACTACGGGAGTAAGATTTGAGTATGATACATTTTAGATAAGAGATTCAAACAAGATTCAATGGGCCCAACTTGTCATCTATCCCTCCTTCTAGCACCACTGTTGACGGTGGTGATGGAAATATGTCAACCAAGAGGTCTCCCTGATGTGAAGTCCCAATTATACTTCACACCTTTTTGAGTAGGAGCACCATCTAGAATTTTGGCCTAATTTCCATATATATTAAATATATGCCTTGTCTCTAACTGCCAGTAAGAGAGAGGAGTGAAAATGTGCCTTCAAAAAGGGGGTGTGCTTGGTGAGTCTTCAGTTGTAAATGTGTCAAGGTTCTTTTACTGTAGAGAGGGGAGAAAAGTGAGCCTCTAAGTGAGAGGTAATAGTACCACCCAAGAAGAGATACACATGACCTAGAATGATATGTCTAATATCCAACAGAATAGTCCACAAAGGATGTGATTTTCATTAGAACCAAAAAATGAAGAAATATCTATCTAATATCCTGTGGAATAGTCCACAAGGATGGGTCAACAATAACAACCATTGAAACACATTCTAAATAAGATAAGTACCTAAGCAACCAAAATAGTTCAACTATCTTAGCACATGTGAAAGCAAACAAGAAATACATACATCGACAGAATAGTCTTAAAAAAATTCATAATCCGTGCATGAATAATGTGTTAGCCTTGAAGGCTTATGTTATTAAGTAAAATTTACAAGACACATGTTTACACTCTACATCACTAGCTCTAGTAGTGGAGCATTAGAGCCACTCCTTTCTCCCCAAAGAACTAGCTTATATCTCTAATGCCTTGTGAGAGGAGCCAAGGTGAAAAGTCCTTTGTTCATACAATGAGGGAGTATATATATAACCAAGGGGTGATTCTTTCCTTCCTTGTGACTCTTTGACTACCCTCATGATTGTTTGAATCCCTATGACTTTTCAACTTACATGACTCTTTATATTCCATGTTTTTCCTTTAGAATTCCACTTTACAATAAATTTTGAATACCATGTACATGATCCACAATGACAATGTGGCATGTGACAAATCATGACATGACATGACATGACACTCCTAACATGGACTACTTTATGATGTGGCAGTGTCAAGCCATTTTTGCTGGTGTGTTTCAACTGTATTCTTAAGAGTGCTCTTGTTTCACCTCCATATGATTTGGTGATAAGAAATCTTCAATTATCTTAAGTATTGAGTTGCAATCGCAAACTGATGACCCTTTTCTTTCTTATGATTGATCAATTTGAATTTTCATCTACAAGAGTTTCTTTCAACATGTTTCTCTCCTTCATCTCTTTCTTTATCATATTTCCATAGCATGGTAAAGTGTCTATATCTGCAATTCAGTCATAATGAGATGACATCAATCCGAAAACCCCCAGTATAAGATTATGCATATTGATCCATTGAATGAGACATAACTAGATGGAAAAATAGGTAAAGGGCTTAGTGATTGTGCAATTTTACAATTTAGGAAGTCAATAATGAGCTTAAGCCTTGATATTATGTAATGTGTATTTCAAGTTGGGTCGAGGAACAAAACTACGCAGTTTGAGAGCTCAAGGGGATAGGTTGAGAGAATAAGCACTGTATCATCCTATTGCATAGTTCTAGAGGACATATGAGCCTAGGTGAGTATGCAATTCTGCAACTTAATAGCCTAGGATTGAGGATTGAGCCTTGAGACTGCGTAGTGCAATTTTTAGGCTGGACCAAGGGAGAAAACTGCGTAGTTCTGGGAGCCAGTGAGACAGGATGAGGGGGTGGACACTGACAAGACATTCTTCACAGTTCCTAAAGATAAGGGAGGCTGGGAAATTGTGCAACTATGCAATTAATAAGCTTGGGGAATGAGATTGATGCTTGTGATTGTGTAGTCTATAGTTGAGTTAAGGATGGGATAAATAATTGCACAATTTTCGAGGTTAAGGACAAAGATTGGGAACAAGAACTATGCAGTGCAACAGTCCTGGGAGGAAGGAACTATGAATTGCGCAGTTCCAAGGGGGAAGGTCACAACTAGAGGACTGAAACTGTGTAGTGTGTAGTTTAGGGAGGCTGGGTGAAGCTAAGTTGTTTGGTTGGGAATACTTTCCAGAAATGGTTGTGTGAGACTAGTGATACTGATGTGAATAGTGATAAGACTTCGAATATAATATCACAATTAAAACACTTGACAATACAACAACATAGATCACCCATGACACATGAACAATGCATTTCCTTCTGTGTGACAACTTTATGACCAGTTATAACAAGTGCGACACTTAAGATAGACTTTGGGACGACCATGACGACACTTGTGCAACAGTGCTTAAAACATCGCTAATGAGTGCGGTAGATGTTTACATAGTTAGAACAACTCATATACACAAAGATAGACCCTTGAAACCACTAAAACAAGCTTCTACATATTGTGCGACAACCAATCATGTGAAAATATGACATTTTACTGAGCTTTCAAAGGGGAGAAAAACACTTCAAGAAAGTACATGAAATGACTTTCGGTGTTTGTGATAACAATGTGCAAGACCAAGGAAGGCTCTGAACTTGAGAGCAAGCCAAATTTTTGAAGGGTGTTGTAGTAGCTACAACACTTGGCAACAAACTGGTAGAATTCCAGCTTCTCTGCCTCCATTAACTTCTTCTGTGCAGGGCCTTGGTTCTTCAGGGAGTATTGATTCATTGTGCAGATTAATTTGGTCTCCCCACTTGCCCCATGAATATACATGATCCCCTTTATGCCTTCTGGTTGAACACAACATAAGAGTCAACGATATCACAATGTTTCGAGTTGGGAAGGGTAGTGTAGCTCGTGAGCTTAAGATTTTTAGAGTATAATTTTTCATCTTTGGTGTTGCTCCACTGCTAGCAGGCTTGGAAAGTACCCTGATTAAGTCATGTAGGAACATAAACATTTCTCCACTACTAGCAAGCCTAGAGAATACCCCTATGGAGTTGCATAGGAACACAAACATTGCTCTATTTCCAACGAGCCTAGACAGTACCTCGACGGAGTTTCTTGCTTCACCTCTTTGCGCAGGAAGCCTCTCTTCTTTCACCTTTATTTATTTATTTTAAATAGGTCCAATGTGCATCGAAACTTATTTATTTTTTGCGGAAGAGGGATCCCGACTTATTGAGAGTAGAAGAGGTTGTTCCTTCAAAGAAGCATATAAAGACCTCTAATTTAGGTTTGCTCATTTAGATTTTTCCCTTCTCCTCTTCTACTGATTGGATAAGCATGAACACATTGAAACACAAAATTGATTGTAGGCATAAGGTTTCTTGAGTAGACATTATTTTATGGTTGGACCAAAACTCTCCTTACGGATGGATCGTATCTTCTGTCAGAACTTCATCGAATAAAAGATGTAACCAACATAAGGAAGGAGTATTGGAGGTTAGCCAAATGTTGGAGTGTCACAAGACTCTTTAGACTTCAACCACACACATACTAGGAATCCAAAGCAGGTCCAGGCACAACACATATTCACATGATGAAAACAAAATTAGACAAACAACAAGAAAGAAAGAAAAAAATAAACAAAACGAAAGGAAAGACAACACACAACAAGGAAACAAAAATAGAAGCCAACCAAAAGAAACTAAACCAAAGCATAATGTAGGATAAAATAAAGAAAAGACAAGATATTAAAGATAACAATAGAGGATGGTTGCAAGAGAAGGAAAACTAAGATGCAACCAATCCTACTCCTAACCTAACAACTAGAATGTGAGGGTCACTGTTGGGTCCCTATAATACTAGTGATTACCCCATTACTATTGTAGTTATACCCCTTATTTATATTGTTGTGCCCCCATTGCCCCAATATTGTTATTAATGTGCCCATAGAATCCCTCTATTGTTATTTTTGTGGCTTTATATTATTATTGTTAGGTCGGCTGGATTATATTGTGACTCCTTAGACTCCTATATATAGAAAGGAGGTTTTGTCATTTGTATCATCTAAGAATTGTTCATTTATGTAATGTAAAGGAGGTTGCCCCCTCGAAGAGGCTGAATTCTAAGGCGTTGATCTATCTTTTCTATCTTTTCTTGAGCTGGTTTCATAACATTTGGTATCAGAGCTTTGGATTCTAGGGTTTCGCTGCTCCAAACAGGTCATCATGGAATTTTCACTATAACTTTTTTTCTGTGACGTTTCAGAAGTTGCAAAAAAAACCCATTTGAGAAGAATTCGCGCTGAACCTTGGGTCCGAATTTCAGAGCTTTTCGCGCGATATTTTCGGAGATATGATCTGAGGAAGTTGGTCTTTTTGCAGACTCCTGAATTACACTCAAAACAGGTGACCTGGGGAAAATCGTCATAACTTTCTTTCTGAGTATCGGATTGAAATTTCGTAAGAAGTCTATAATCAAGTCACTGCGGGAGATTGTGCATAACTATTTCTTGGAGAATCCAATTTGGATCAGACTAGTGGCATTGGAAAGAGGACATAGAAGGCTACTACAGGTCACAATTTCAGAACTGGATGATTCGAAGTTACAGAGATACATCAGATTCAATATCAGGCTTCTACAAAGTAAAAAAAGGTGTGTAGTTTTTTTTAATTTTTGCATAAGCTTGGTTTGAAGGAATTCAAAGGGCATAGTAAAGCATTATTATCGATAAATGATGCCCCGAGGAAAGAAAATGCAAACACCTAGTAAGGAACCTGAAAGCTCTAGCATGACTCATGAAGAAGAGGAAGAAATGCTACATGATATATCAAAATTACAAGAACAAGTGCAACAAATGTCACGCTCACAAAAGCTAATAGATGCTAAGATAAATGGCGTGGAATCTAAGATAAAGGGCATGGAAGCTAAGATGGATGATCTGAAGATACAATTGAGGACAGATTTGAAGACAGACATGGCAGATTTGAAGACAGATTTGACAAATTTTCTACAAGAAATACTTACTAATGGTGAAAAGGTTGTAAAGGAAACTCATGATGTGAACAAAAGAAATGTTAATCATGATTCCATAGACTCTAATGTTGGATCGAAGACCCACCATATTCCAAAAATCGATATGAGGAAGTTTGATGGCAAGGATCCCGCCACATGGATATTACAGATGGAGCAATTCTTCGATCTCAATAATGTGCAAAACACACAAAAGGTACGTATGGAAACTTTATATTTGGAACCAAATCAGTTTGTATGGTATCAATGGCTTTTCTCTCGTAAACAATTTATCACTTGGGCAATTTTTACGGAAGAATTGATAGCACATTATGAGGATACAAAAAGCAACACTTTTTTTAGCCAATTGATAAGTCTCAAACAAAAGGGTTCAATAATGGAGCACATTGAGGAGTTCCAAAAATTGAACATAAGGGTAAAAGATATTCCAGAGGAGCATAGGATTGATGTGTTCATAGGGTCTTTAAAGGATAATATCCAACATGATGTTCGCCTTTGGGAACCTGATTCATTAGAGAAGGCATTCAGGTTAGCAAGAAAAATGGAAAGCAAAATTATGGCAACCAGGAAGCATACCACTCACAACTATAAAGACGGAAGTGTTGTTGCCCCTAGTCTTCCACAACCTATAAGGTTGACACCACAACAATTGGAAGAAAAAAGAGCAAAAGGGCTTTGTTACAGTTGTGATAGCAAATACACTAAAGGTCATAAGTGTGCTGAGAAGAAATTATTCTACATAGATTGTGAAGAGGAAGAAGAAAAGGAGCAAGAAAGGTCAAAAGAAGAGGATATACTCCAGGAACAAAGCCTAGATGAAGAACAAATAAATCCGACCATATCTTGTAATGCATTGGCGGGAATTACCACTCCTCAAACCATCAAGATAGAAGGACAAATCAAGAAGAAAAAGGTAATAGTGTTGATTGATTCAGGAAGCACCCACAATTTTATTCATTGTAGGGTAGCAAAAGAATTGAATTGCTTCCTATATCCAGCACCAGAGTGTCAAGTGATGATTGCAAATGGAGGAACAATAAATTGCTCTGGAAAGTGCCATAATATCAAGCTATCCATGGGAGAATATGTATTGACTAGCCCAATGCTTTCCATTCCAATGGGAGGTGCTGATGTTGTACTAGGAGTCCAATGGCTACAATCCTTGGGTACAATAGCTTTTAATTTTCAAGAACTTTTCATCAAATTTTCTACGGAAGGAAAGGAAGTTGAATTAAGGGGTATTGCAGGGAAACCAGGAAAGATAATCAGCTCTAATGGTATGACAAAGCTTCTAAAAAAGGAGCAAAGAGGTGTAATTGCACAATTATGTTCGCTAGATGTTTCCACATTGGAATCATCTATTTCTCCAGATCTCCAAAAAGTCCTGGACAATCATTCCAAGGTATTTGAGACTCCCAAAGGTCTCCCACCTATGCGTGATCATGATCATGCTATTCATCTGATTCCAGGAAGTGTTCCTCCAAACATCAGGCCGTACAGATATCCCTATGTCCAAAAAAGTGAAATTGAACGTATGGTTGCAGAAATGCTAGAGGCTGGTATAATTCAACCAAGTCAAAGTTCTTTCTCTGCTCCAGTAGTATTGGTGCACAAGAAGGATGGATCATGGCGCATGTGTCCGGATTATAGGGAGCTCAACAAGCTCACTATTAAAGATAAGTTCCCCATTCCTGTCATTGATGAATTACTGGATGAATTGCATGGATCAATTTACTTCACCAAGTTGGATCTTCGTTCAGGATATCATCAAATCAGAATGAAGATTGAAGACATTCCGAAAACGACATTTAGAACTCATGAGGGTCATTATGAATTTTTGGTCATGCCTTTTGGCCTTACCAATGCACCTTCAACATTTCAAGGTTTGATGAATTCAATTTTCAAACCATTCCTTAGAAAATTTGTGTTAGTATTTTTTGATGATATACTAATCTACAACAAGTCTTGGAAGGATCATGTTGAACATGTTGACAGGGTGCTACAACTATTGGAGGAGAAACAATTATATGCCAAAAGATCCAAATGTTTCTTTGGAGTCCAGGAGGTGGAATATTTGGGTCATATTGTATCTCATGAAGGAGTTAAGGTAGACCCTAGCAAAATTAAAGCCATTAAGGAATGGAAAATCCCCACATCCATAAAGCATCTGCGAGGATTTCTTGGGTTGACAGGGTATTATCGCAAGTTTGTTAAGAATTATGGGAGAATAGCAGCACCTCTAACAACATTATTGAAGAAAGATGCATTTTCATGGACTCCGGAAGCAACAAAGGCCTTTGAACATCTTAAAGAGGCAATGTGCCAAGCACCGGTCTTAGCTACACCGGACTTCACAAAAACCTTTATTGTGGAATGTGATGCTTCAGGAAATGGAATTGGTGTTGTTCTAATGCAAGATGAAAGACCCATTGCTTTTGAAAGTCGTCCAATCAAGGGAAAGTTTTTAAGCAAAGCTATTTATGAGAAGGAAATGTTGGCAATACTCCATGCACTTAAGAAATGGCGACCCTACCTAATGGGAAGACACTTCAAGGTAAAAACGGATCATGATAGCCTTAAATACTTTTTAGAACAAAGATTATCCTCTGAAGAGCAACAAAAGTGGGTCACAAAGATGTTGGGTTATGACTTTGAAATCATCTACAAAAAAGGGAAGCAAAATGTGGTGGCAGATGCACTCTCAAGAAAGGATGAGGATGTGGAAGCATTGTTGTGCGCCATTTCTATTATCCAACCAGATTGGATAAATGAAGCAAGGGAGGAATGGAAGAATGACGAAGAAGTGTGGGCACTTATTCGAAAGCTACAACAAGATTCCAGTACGTCTGATACATTTAGCTGGAAAAATGATTCGTTATGGTACAAAGATCGCTTATACCTCTGTAAGAATTCCCAGCTAAAACAAAAGATTCTTATGGAATTGCACACTTCTCCCTTAGGAGGGCACTCAGGATTTTTAAAAACTTACCACAGGGTTAAGAAGGAATTTTTTTGGGATGGCCTTAAATCAGATATTCAAAAGTTTGTGGCAGAATGTTTGGTTTGCCAACAAAATAAAGTTGAAACAATTAAGACACCAGGTCTATTACAACCTTTATCCATTCCAAGCCAACGTTGGGAGGAGGTTTCAATGGATTTTATCACAGGTTTACCCAAGTCTGAGGGAAAGAGTGTCATCATGGTGGTAGTTGACAGACTTACCAAGTATGCACACTTTTGTGCATTATCACATCCATTTAAAGCCAGTACAGTTTCTACTGCATTTATGGAAACAATTCAAAAGCTACATGGAAACCCAAAGATTATTGTAAGTGACAGAGATCCCATTTTCACTGGAAATTTTTGGACAAAATTATTTTCTTGTCTTGGTACTCAGTTAGCTCATAGCTCATCTTATCATCCTCAATCTGATGGGAAAACTGAGATAGTAAACAAATGTTTGGAAGGATATCTTCGTTGCTTTGTATCTGATAAACAGACACAATGGGTCAAATGGTTGCCTCTGGCTGAATGGTGGTATAACACTTCCTTTCATACAGCAACAAAAATGACCCCATTTATGGCACTTTATGGGTATCAACCACCATCCATCACATCATATTTAAGAGAAAATTCTAAGGTTCAGGCAGTGGAACATCACATCGAACATCAACAACAAGTCCTCCAACTCTTAAAGGATAACCTCGTGTTGGCACATAATAGAATGAAACAACAGGCAGATCAACATCGCAGTGAAAGAAGTTTTGATGTAGGTGATTGGGTATTCCTACGGCTACAACCATATAAGCAAATGTCCCTCAAGCAAGCTAAGAAGGATAATAAATTATCACCAAAGTATTATGGTCCGTACAAGGTGTTGCAAAAGATTGGTACTATGGCATACAAATTGGAGCTTCCTGCAGCTTCTCGATTGCACCCAGTTTTCCATGTTTCATGCTTAAAGAAGGTTATAGGCGACAAGCTCCCAGTTCAAACAATATTGCCAGAACTTGACGAGGAAGGAAAAATTATATTGGAACCGGAAGCAGTTATAGAAACAAGAACTCGACAGCTACGAAATCGATCAATTTCAGAGTATCTTATCAAGTGGAAGAACTTATCCGCTGAAGATTCCACATGGGAGGATGAGAATTTTATGCAGAAGTATCCAGAACTACTCAAGCGTTGAGGACAACACTTTTTTGAAGGAGAGGGGCATGTTGGGTCCCTATAATACTAGTGATTACCCCATTACTATTGTAGTTATACCCCTTATTTATATTGTTGTGTCCCCATTGCCCCCATATTGTTATTAATGTGCCCATAGAATCCCTCTATTGTTATTTTTGTGGCTTTATATTATTATTGTTAGGTCGGCTGGATTATATTGTGACTCCTTAGACTCCTATATATAGAAAGGAGGTTTTGTCATTTGTATCATCCAAGAATTGTTCATTTATGTAATGTAAAGGAGTTTGCCCCCTCGAAGAGGCTGAATTCTAAGGCGTTGATCTATCTTTTCTATATTTTCTTGAGCTGGTTTCATAACAGTCACATATAATGGAATTTCCAATGTAACCACTATAATCATTCCCAACCTTTAATCACAAATATATGATCGATTAAAACAGATATAAAGCAATGTGCAACAAAAAATATAAAAACTTGATTAACTTGCACAAAAATTCGAAGGTCTTTCTTGTGGGCAGAAAGATGTGTCACAACCACTACTTTCATCCAATTCACAGTCTTACCTCTCCAACAGAGAGCATAATCAGAAAAACCTTGAAATCTTGTTGCGGATGAGCTTTCTTCTGTGTCATCTTGCTTAACAAGCATGAGAAAAGGCTGAAACCTGTTTATTGAAATGGAGATTTTCGAGTAAGATTGCTCCAAACCTTTAGCAGTTGGATCATAAAATTCATGATCATCCTATTGAAAACTCCAAAATCTTTCAAAAGATGGATTTTAAATAGAGGCACGGGATTATAATGAGAATCTTGTGAGGGAAAATAGATATTATCATACTCATCAGTCATGTTGAGACAATAAGGAAATGACATAACCATTAGTGGAGACTAAAGTGCCTCAACCGCCCGACAAAAATCCAAATAGTGAGATGTTGAACGATAAAGATCCAAGGATGTAAAACAAATTCCGTTGGATATATTGGTGAGAAAATGATAACATGAATGACAATCATCAAAGACATAATAGTCATCAAATGAGATGATTAAAGCATCAAATTCCTAGTTTGTAATAAACAAAGATAAATCAATTTGAATAGTTCTACACATGCTCTTAAAAATCGAACCAAGTACCCCGCAAGCCAAATGTGACAAATTTTTTTTTCTGTAACTGGTGAAAAACTGTGCAAGCATCATAATCATGAAAATAATTTAAAATGGATGCTAGCAAAAGAAATATATAAGAATAGTAAGGACATGGTTATGGAGAAGAACTTGATCCATGTGATAACTCATGCATTCATTATTAATCAAGAGGACTTTAGGTGTGATGAAGGGGAATATTTGAAATATAAAATTCGCGAGAAAAATTAGGAGATGGCTATTAAGAGATGAATGCATGATTCCTTCAGCCAAAGGTAGTCATTTAAATGACCAACTTATCAATTCCATGAATCTACGAGAGACACACATTCCAAACCCGAGTTTCTTGCGAGAGATTTGCATGAAGATGAATAAAATGAAAAATATTCCTGAATCTAGTCAAAAGCAAAATCTTGAAAATTTGAAAGATCATACCTAAAATACCAAACATTTTTCAAAAAGAAATTTTCGTTAAGGAGAGGACCTTTAGGTACTCAACCCCAAGGGAGAGGAGAGGTGCTCGACCAAAAAGTGTCATTAGGCTGCTCGACCATAAGGACCAGAGGGGCTTGCAAAGAGAAGGATTGTGTGGGAAAAACTAAATTTGACTTAGTTCAGGGGCTTACCGGAGTTGCGAGATCATGATATAACCATCAATGGAAGTTGAAGTACCCCGACTCCCTGGCATGTCTCGTAACTTTCTAGAGTTATAAAATCACATTTTTAATATCGTACCATATTGTGCATGGTGTGAGGATAACTGCTACAACTGGTTTCAATAAGACCACTGCTCACCGGATGGAAGCCATCTTTGTCACTGATTTGACCAGATTCTTCAAATTCAACAACCAAATTACTCAAGTTGAAAGATTATTCTGATCGTAAATTCGAAGGTGAATGAATCAAAGAATTTTCATGAGCAAGCTGATTTGAAGAGATGTCTTCATGCAAGAGAAGGGATGATGAGGGATGAAAAGAGTACTCAATGATTCAATTATTTCATTTGCATCATGGATAATCTCACTTCCTTGTGTTAGTTGAGAAGATAATTGATTGGATGAAGAACTTACAAAGCATGGAGTATCTTTGTCAAAAGTAGATGCATTGTAGATGGTAGAGTGCAAGGGATAGTGAGATGAAGAGGAAGTTTCAATAAGCACATATTATTTGACTGAATCATATTCTAGATCTAAATTAAAATCTCCTTGAGAAACCAAAAGATTAGTTGATGCACCTCAAAAATCATGATCACATACATCAACAAGGTCATTATCATTAGAATGATTGTTGCTCGTAGCTACGAATTGATCGAAAGAATTGATTACATTTGATTCACTACCAAGATTAGAAGATTGAGAATCATCCAAGAATGGAACCACATTTCTTTGACATGGAGGATTTTGAAAAAGAGAAGAAATATTGAAAGCATATTCACCTTCCTGATCCTCTACCTGTGTAATGTGACTGGCTTGTTTCTAATTGCAATTTGAACCAACAACACAAAAATCAAGAGAGTGTGAAAGACTAGTTGGTGGAGTAGATTAATTGGGTAGATCATAATACAAAGATTCATGGCATGTAGGTGATAGAGGATCATAGAAATCTAGATCAGATTGGAGGCTAGAGTTATGAATGATAATATCATGTTGTGGAATGGGGAAGTTAGTATTCCCCATGGGCTTCCTCAGCCATTTTGGGATTTCCTCCATTGAATCTAATTCAGGAGAAACAAAAGAAGAATGAGAAGATGGATTAGGAATTTGATTTGTGGATTTTACAACTTTATTACCTGTCACAAAGAGGCACCTTCACCAGAATTGAAAAACGAGAAGAACAAAGAACAAAAGGGGCAGTAAATTCCTCCTCTAAAATTAGAGGTGTCTCATGAGAATCAGGGGGTTCAGGCTCATTGTGTAGGGAGATAAGAACCAAGCACTCAAACTCTTGTTTCAAGAAATGTTGATTCATGTCTTCTTCAGAAATTTCACAAAAAAGGTGGAGGAATCGATTTGAAAACTCAACTAATTCATTAGGCTTCATTCTTAAGAGATTGATTCTTTTACAAACATCTTGGTAATTATAACTATCAAAGGCTTGATGAAGATCCCCTAGGAAATGATGAAGGGAATGGATGGAACAAGATGGAAAGGTATAGCACCATTTATTAACATGACCTTCAAGGGTGAGGAAGAAAAGCACATAAGAAAAATCTTCATCATTGATTTCATAAGATTCACAAAATTTATGAAAATCAGAAATGTGCTAGGTTATGGATGTTCCATCCTCACTGTCAAACCTTAACTGGGACAAGTGACAGAGAGGCTCATCAAGGATTGAAAATATATATAGGGAAAAAATAAAGAAACACTGTGGGAGTAAGATTTGAGTATGAGAAATTTTAGATAAGAGATTCAAACTAGATTCAATAGGTTCAACTTGTCATCTAACCCTCCTTCTAGCACCACTATTGACGGTGCTAGAAATCCATCAACCAAGTGGTATCCCTGATGTGAAGTCCCAATTAAACTGCACATCATTTGGAGAAAGATCCCCATCCAGAATATTGACCCGGTTGCCATATATCTTAAATATATGACTTGGATCTAACTATCAACAAGAGAGAGGAGTGAAATTGTGTATTCAAAATGAAAGGTGGGTGTACCTGGTGAGTGTTCAGTTTTAAATGTGTCAAGGTTATTCTACTGTTGAGAGGGGAGAAAATTGAGCCTCTAATAGGGAGGTAATAGTACCACCCAAGAAGAGACACACATGAACTGGAAGTATCTATCTAATATCCTGCGGAATAGTCCACAGAGGATGTGATGGTCATTAGAACCAACAAATGAAGAAATATATGTCCAATATTCTGTAGAATAGTCCACAAGGATGGGACAACAATAGCAACCATTGAAGCACATTCTCAATAATATAAGTACAAAAACAACCAAAATGGTTCAACTATCTTAGCACAAGTGAAAGAAAACATGAAATACAAACATCTGCATAATAGTCTTACAAACATTTATAATCCATGCATGAAGAACGTGTTGACCTTGAAGGAATATGTTACTAGGTAAAATTTCTAAGAAACATGTTTACAATGTACATCACTAGCTTCGGTATTGGAGCATTGGAGCCACTCCTTTCTCCCCAAAGAACTAGCTTATCTCTCTAATGCCCTGCGGGATGAGCCAAAGTGAAAAGTCTTTTTCTCATACAATCAGGGAGTATATATATAACCAAGGGGTGATGCTTCCCCTTCTTTTGACTCTTTGACTACCCTTGTGATTGTTTGACTTCCTATGGCTTTTCAACTTACATGATTCTTTATATTCCATGTGTTTCCTTTGGTCTTCCACTTAACAGTACATTTTGAATACCATTTACATGATCCACAATGATGATTTGGCATATGAAAACTCATGACATGACATGAAATGACATTGCTAACATTGACTGCCTGATGATGTGGTAGTGTCAAGCTAATTTTACTACTGTGTGTTGAGTGTTTGCTTGAGAGTTCTCTTCTTTTCACCTCCATATGAATTGGTGATAAGGAATCTTTAATGATCTTAAGTCTTGAGTTGCGATCACAAACTGATGTCCCTTTGCTTTATTGTGATTGGACAACTTGCATGTTCGACTACAAGGGTGTCTTTCAACATGTTCCTTCATCTCTTTCTTCATATATCATGGTAAAGTACTTGTATCTGAAATTCACTTATGATGAGATGACATTAGTCTGAAAACCCCCTACTCTAAGATTATGCATATTGATCCATTGATTGAGCCAGAACCAGATGAAAAGTCGGGGAAAAGGATTAGTGACTGTGAAATTGTGTAGTTCACTCATTCATGGGTGATATTGAGCCTTAATACTACACATTGCGCAGTTCAAATTGGGTTGGTGAAGAAATTTGTGCAGTGTAAGATTTCAAGGTGACAGGCTGAGAGAATAGGCACTCGATCAACCTATTTTGAAATTATGAAGGATCGATGAGCCCAGGTAACTACGTAATTGTGAATATCAAGAGCTCAAGGATGAGGCTTGAGCCTTGAGACTGTGCAGTGCACAGTTCAGGCTGGATTGAGGGAGAAAACTGTGTAGTTCTGGGAGCCAATGAGACAGGATAAGGGGGTGGACACTAAGAGGACATACTGAGTAGTTCCAAGAGACAAGAGAGGTTGGGAAATTACACAGCCACATAGTTCATAGCCTCATGGAATCTTATTGAGGCTTGTGATTGTGAAGTGTGCAGTTGAGGCCATCATGGGAGAAGGAATTGTGTAATTTTGGAGGTTAAGACCATATCTTGAACACAAAATATGTGTAGTGAAACAATCTTGGGAGGAATTAATTGTGCATTGTGTAGTGCCAAGGGGGAAGGTCACATATAGAGGACTAAAACTACATAGTGCATAGTTCAAGGAGGTCAGGTGAAGCTAAGTTGCTTGGTTGGGAAGCCTTTCCATAAATGGCTAAGTGTGAGACCAGTGAGACTGATGTGAACAATGATAAGACTTTGACTATGATCTCACACTTAGAACACTTGACAATACAACAATGTAGATCACCCATGACACATGAATAATGTATTTCCCTCTATGTGACAACTTTATGACCAATGACGACAAGTGTGACACTTAAGATAGACTTTGGGACGACTGTGATGACACTTGTGTGATAGTGCTTAAAAATTTGCTAATGAGTGCGACAATTGTTTACATAGTTAGAACAACTCATATACACAAAGATAGACCCTTGAAACCACCAGAATAGGCTTCTGCAAATTGTATGACAACCAATCATGCAAAAAGACGACAATTTACCAAATTTGAAAAGGGGAGAAAAACACTTCAAGAAAGTACATGAAATGAGTTTATGTGTTTACAACAAAAATGTGCAAGAACAAGGAAGGATCTGAAATTGAGCGTAAGAAAATAATTTGGATGGTGTTGTAGAAACTGAAACACTTGGAGATACACTGGAATGATTCCAACTTCTCTTCCTTAGTTAACTTCTTCTGTGCAGGGCCTTGGCTCTTCAGGGAGTATTAATTCATCGTGTAGATTACTGTGGTCTCCCCACTTAACCCATGAATAAACACGATCCCCTTTATGCCTTCTCAGTTGAACACAACATAAGAGTAAGCTATATCATAATGTTTGGATTTGGGATGGGTAGTGTAGATAACAAGCTTAATATTTTCAGAGTATAATTTTTCATCTTTGGTGTTTCTCCGCTACCAGCAAGCCTAGCCAGTACCCCGATAGAGTCACACGGGAACACAAACATTGCTCCACTTCCAGTGAGCCTAGATAGTACCCTAATAGAGTTGCTTCCTTCACCTCTTTGTGAAGGAAGCCTTTCTCTTCTTTCACCTTTATTTATTTTAAAGAGGATTGTGCATTAAAACTTAATTTTTTTTGGGTGGAAGATGGATCCTAACTTATTGAGAGCAGAAGAGGTTGTTCTTTTAGAGAATCATATGGAGACCTCTGATTTAGGTTTTCTTGTTTAGATTTTTCCCCTTCTCCTCTTCTACTGATTCAATAAGCATGAAAACACCGAAACACAAAACTAATTGTGGGCATAAGGTTTCCCGAGTAGACATGGGTTCATGGTTGGACCAAAACTCTCCTTATGGACATATCATATTTTCTGTCAAAACTTCATTGACTAAAAGATGTAACTGACACAAGGAAGGTGGACTAGAGGTTAGCCAATTTTTGAAGTGTCACAAGAATCTTTAGACTTCAGCCACACACATACTAATAAGCCAAAATAGGTGCAGGAACAACACTTATTCACGTGATGAAAACAAAAGGAGACAAAAAACAAGAAATAAAAACAAAGCAAACAAAATGAAAGGAAAGGCAACACACAGAAAGGAAACAAAACTAGAAGGAAAGAAAAAGAAACTAAACCAAAGCATAATGCAAGAGAAAATTAAGAAAAGACAAGAGACTAAAGAGAACAACATGGGATGGGTGCAAGAGAATGAAAACTAAGATGTAACTAATCCTACTACTAACATAAAAACTAGAAGGTTGGGGTCAAGTATAATGGAATTTCCAATGTAGCCACCATAATCATTCCCAACCTGTAATTACAAATATATGATTGATTAAAACAGATATAAATCAATGTGCAAAAGCAAAGATAAAAACTTGAATAACTTGCACAAAATTTGGAAGGTCTTCCCCGTGGGCAGAAATATGTGTCACAACCACTACTTTTGTCCAATTCACATTGTTACCTCTCCGATGGAAAGCATAATAAAAAAAACCTCAGAAGCATCTTGCAGATGCACCTTCTTTTGTGTCATTCTACTTAGCAAGCATGAGAAAAGGCTGAAACGTATTTATTGCAATGTAGCTTTCCAAGTAAGATTTCTCCAACCATTCAGCATTTGAATCGTAAAATTCATGATGATTCTCCTAAAAACCACAAAATCTTCGAAAATATGGATTTTAAATTAGAGGCATGGGATTATAGCAACAATATTGTGAGGGAAAATAGATTTGATCATATTCAGTAGTCATGTCGAGACAGTGAGGACCTAATGTAACTATCAGTGGAGATTGTAGTGCCTCAACCGCTAGACAAAAATTCTAATAGTGAGATGTTGAAGGACGAATATCAAAGGATATAAAACAACTACCATTGAATATATTGATGGGAAAATGATAACATGAATGACAGTCATCAAATACATAATGATGATCAGATGAGCTGATTAAAGCATCAAATTCCCAGTTTGTAGTAAACGAAGATAAATCAAATTGAATAGTTCTACGGATTCGCTAAACAATTGAACCAAGTTCCTCACAAGCCAAATGTGACAAGTTGTTTTTCAATAATTGGTGACAAACTGTATAGGAATCATAATCATGAAAATGATTTAAAAGGGATCTCAACACAACAAATACATGATACCTTCCTAGACATGGTGAACGAACAAGAACTGGATCTATGTGATAAATCATGCATTCATTACTACTTAAGATGACTTTAGGCGTGATGAAGGGGAATATTTACAATATAACATTCACAAGAAAAACAAGGAGCTGAATATTAAGAGATGAATCTGGTAGGAATGATTCCTTGAACCAAAATATAGTATTTGAAATGATCAACTTCCCATTTCCATGACTCTATGAGAGACACATATTCCAAACTCAAGTTTGATGCAAGCAATTTGCATGAAGATGAATAAACTGAAAAATATTCCTGAATTCTGTGAGAAGTAAAAAATCAAAAATTTGAAATATCATACCCAAAAAACCAAAAAAAATTCAAAAATAACTTTTCATCGAATGAAACCATGCAAAGAGAAGGATTGTGTGGTAAAAACCAAATCTGACTTAGTTCGAGGAGCTTAACAGGGTTGTGAGATCATGAAAAAACCATCAACGAAAGTTGAAGTGCCTCAACTCCCTGGTAGGTCTCGAAACTTTCCAGAGCTATAATATAACATTTTGAATATTGTACCAAATTTTACATGGTGTGTGGATAGATGCTACCACTAGTTTCAATAAGACCACTGCTCACCTAATGGAAACCATCTTTGTCACTAGTTTGACCAGATTCTTCCACTTTAGCAACTAGATTACTCAGTGTGAGATCGGTGAGACTAATGTGAAGAGTGATAAGACTTCGACTATGATATAAAACTTATAAAACTTGACGATACAACAACATATATCACCCATGGCACATGAACAATTAATTTCCCTTTGTGTGACAACTTTATGACTAGTTACGACAAGTGCGACACTTAAGATAGACTTTGGGATGACCATGACGACACTTGTGCGACAGTGCTTAGAAATTCACTAATGAGTACATCATATGTTTATATAGTTAGAATAACTCATATACACAAATATAGACCCTTGAAACCATTAGAACAAGATTCTACACATATTGTAACAACCAATCATGCGAAAAGATGATAGTTTACCCAACTTGTAAAGGGGAGAAAAACACTTCAAGAAAGCACATGGAATGAGTTTTGGTGTTTGCAACAACAATGTACAAGACCAAGGAAAGCTCTGAAATTAAGTGTAAGCCAAAATTTTGGAGGGTGTTGTAGCAGCTATTACATGTCATCATTGTCGCCGCAAAGTGTATATTTAGTGTCGCACTTGTCGTAAATTGTCGCTAAGGTTGCCGCATTAAGGGAAGTATGTGTTCATGTGTTCTAGATGATCTATGATGTGTCGAAAAATGTCTAAGTTTGTGATCACAATCAAGTCCTATAATTATTCACATCCATTTCATTGATCCCACACTTAGCCATATTTATGCAAATTCCCAACAACTTAGACTTATCCAATCTTCATGAACTACAAATTGTGTAGTATGAGCCCTCAAGTTGCAACCTTGTCTCTTGACATTGCGTAATGCGCAATTCATGCCTCCAAGGACTATGCACTATGAAATTTCAGTGCTCAAGCCCGAGCCTTGGCCTCCTAAAGTGTGCAATTCAATCCTCTAGCCTGGCCCCAACTGCGTACTGTGCAATCTTTGAGCTCAAGCTCAAACCCTGATCTCTTGAACTACATAACTGCACAATCACCAGGCCTTATTTTCCTCGTAGGACTATGCAGTTGGCTGCAACATTGTAAAATGCCTTCAGCCTTACTCACTAACTCCCAAAATTGTGCAATTTCCCTCTCCTGCCTAGTCAGTACTGCGCATTACGCAGTATCAAGGTTCAAGCCTCATCCTGGAGTTCTTGAACTACGCAATTTCACAATCACCTACGTTCCTCTATTCTCCAGAACTACGCAATAGGCTAATCTAGTGCCCATCCCCTCAGCTTGTCACACTAAGCTCCCAGATTGTGCAATTTTCTTCCTCAGTCTAGCTTGAATTGTGCATTATGTAGTCTCAAGGCTCAAGCTTCACCCCTGACTTCTTGAGCTGCACAATTATGCAATTGTTGAACCTCTTTCCCAACCTATCACCTAGTTACAAATTAGTAAATGAATCAATATACACCATCGTAGACTAGGGGTTTATCAGATTGATGTCATCTTGTCATGAGTGGATTGCAGATATAGGTACTCTATCATGCTATGTCAAGATCATAAAGAAGGAGATGGAGAAGGAGGACATGATAGAAGAAAAATATGTATCTAAAGAGATAAGAGTATCACCATTTGAGAAGATGGAGGAACACTAGACTATAACAAAAGATGAAAGATGAAGATCACATGGAAGACTCCACATCTTCAAGTCATAAGGAGGAGGAATAAGAAAAACATGCACCATATTTAGAGAAGACACAAAGAAGGAAACAACAAAGAATGGCTTGATATTTCCATGTCATCAGTGTCACGTCATATCATGTCACGAGTCATCATGTGCCACATCATTTTGTGGAATATGTAATTCAATATTGGAGAAATGTATTGTAAAGTGGATGTCCAAAGGAATATGAAGAGTCATGTAAAGTAAAAAAATCATGGGAAGTCAAACAGTCATGAGGGTAGTCAAAGAGTCACAAAGAAGGTGAATCATCACCTCCCCATTGGTTATATATACACCCTCATTGTATGAGCAAGGGACTTTTCACCTTGGCTCCTCCTGCAAGGCATTAGAGAGATAGACTAGTTATTTTGGGGAGTAAGGAGTGGCTCCAACGCTCCACTATTGGAGCTAGTGGTGTTCATTGTATACATGTGTCTTATAACTTTTACTTAATATCAAAGTCATTATGGCCAACACGTTCTTCATGCATGGATTATAAATATTTGTAAGACTATTATGTGAATTTTTGTAATTCATGTTTTCTTTCATCTGTGCTAAAGTAGTCGAACTGTTTCAATTACTTTGGTACTTATCATATTTATAATGTGTTGTAATGGTAATTATTGTTGTCACATCCTTGTGGACTACTCCATTAGATATTAGACATATATTTCTTGTTGTAATGGTTGCAATGACCGTCACATCTTTGTGGACTATTCCATTGGATGTTGAACATATTATTCTTGTTTATGTGTGTCTCTACTAGGGTGGTACTATTACCTCTCTCTTAGAGACTCACTTCTCTTCTTGCTCTGTAGTAAAATAAATTTGGCACCCATACGACTGAACACTCACTAGGCACACCCCCTTTCTTTCTCGAAGGCACATTTTCTTATCCTCTCTCTGGATGAAAATTAGAGACAAGGAAAATATGTAAGAAAATATACCATCTGGGCCAATAACTTGGATGTGGCTCCTACTCCAAATGGTGTGAGGTCTAATTGGGACTTCACATTGGGGAGACCCCCTTGGTTGATGAATTTCCAACATTGTCAACACAATTATGCTAGAAGGAGGGCCAGATAACAAGATGTTCCCACTGAGTCCGTTTTGAACCTCTTATCTAAAATGGATCATCCTCAAAACTTATTCATGCGGTGTTTCTCCAATTTATCCATTTGTTAATTTTCAATCCCCAATGAGAATCTTTATCACTTGTCTCATTTAAATGGTGAGGATGGCACATCCATAACCAAGAACATTTCTAATTTTCTTAAATTTTGTGAATCTTATGAAATCGATGATGAAGATTTTTCTTGTGTGATTTTCTTCATCGCCCTTGAAGGTCATCTTAATCAATGGTGCCAAAACTTTCCACCTAATTCCATCCATTATTTTCATCATTTCCTTAGGGAGCTTAATCAAGCCTTTGATAGGTATGGTTACCAAGATGTTTGTAAAAGAATCAATCACTTAAGAATGAAGTGTAATGAATCAGTTGAGGATTTTTCTGATCGATTCCTTCACCTCTTTTATGAATTTCCTGAAGAAGATATGAATCGAGATTTATTGAAACAAGAGTTTGAGCTTTTAGTTCTTATCTCTTTGCATGCTGAATCGAGACCACCTAACATTTCTTCATCCCCAACTCTTGTAAATAAAGATAAACCCCTAATTTTAGAGGAGAAACCTACTATTCCTTTTGTTCCTTGTCCTCCTCCTTTTCAAGTTCCGATGTGGGTGCCTCCTTGCAATGATCGTAAAGTTGGGAAATATGCACATCAAATCCCGAATCCATATTCTCATCCTCCTTCTACTTTTCATGATTCAAATCCGATAGAGGAAATTCGAGAATGGCTCATGAAGCCTATGGAGAAAACACTCATAACTTTAGTCTTGAATCTGATTTGGGTTTCTGTCATTTCCCATCATTTACATGCCATGACTCTTTTTACTGTGAATCGTTTGATTAATCTACTCCATCAACTAGTTTTCTGCACTCTCTTAATTTTCAAGTTGTTGGCCCAAATTGTGATTGGGTTCAAGATAGTCACATTACATAGGTAGAGGAGTAGGAAGGTGAAGGTTCCTTCAATCTTTCTTCTCTTTTTCAAAATCCTTCATGTAAAGATGGTGTTACCTCATTCTTGGATGATATTAAATCTATTAACCTCGATAATGAATCAAACGAAATCAGTTTGTTTAGATTCATAGTATTGGGAAACAATCATTTTGATGATGATAATTCTATTGATGTATGTTATGATGAATGCCCAAGTACACCAATTGATCTTTCAATTTCTCATGAAAATTTTAATTTGAAAGATTTAGATTTGGAATTTTTTTTGATCGAAGAAAATGCTCTTATCGAAACTTCCTATTTGTCCCACTATCCATTGTGCTCTCCTCTCTATGGTGCATCTACATGCGATGAAGATACTCCATGCTTTTCAAGCTCTTTATCATATGTGCTCACTTCTCAATTGACACAAGGTAGTGAGGTTTTCCATGATGAAAGGGAGAATAATCCGATCAACGAGTATCCTTTCTATCCCATATCATCTCTTGTTTTAAATGAAGACAACTCTTCAAATCATATTGCTCATGAAATTTCTTCATCTCTAGATGTGCGATCAGACAAATCTTTTAGCTTGAGTGATCTGGTTGTCGAATTTGTAAAATCTATTCAAATCAGTGACAAAGATGCCTGCCATCTAGTTAATAATGATTTCATCCAAATCAGTGAAATAAATTATCCTCACACCATGCATGATCTGGTTTAATCTTCGGAATTTGATTTTGCAATCCTTGAAAGTTTCGGGACTTTCCATAGAGTCCAGGAACTTCAACTTCCATTGATGGTTATGTCAGGATTTCACAGCTCTGGTAAGACCCCCAAACTGAGTCAGACCTAGTTTTCTTCACAAAAATCTTCTTTTTGCATGGTTTCACTGATGTAAATTCTTTCTTGAAATATATTTGGCATTTCAGAAATGATCTTTTGAACCTTCAAGATTTGATTTTTGATCAGATTCAAGATGATTCATATTCATGCAAATCTCTTGTATCAAACTCGGGTTTGGAATGTGTATCTCTCATAGAATCATGGAACTGTGAAGTTGATTATTCTAAAGATTATCTTTGGCCAAAGGAGTCATACCTGTCACACTCTTTTGAAAAAAATCAGCTCTTGATCCTTCTTGTGAATATTCTGATGCTAATATTTTTCTTCATTGCACCTGAAATCCTCTTGAGCATTAGTGAATGCATGGATTATTTGACCAATCAAATTCTTCTTCACTCATTTTACCCTGACTGGTTTCATGTGTTTACTATACTAGCACTCCTTTTTACTTCTTTCGATGATTACGATGCTAGTGTAGTGTGTAACCAATTACAAGAAAATGGTTTGTTACATTCATCATGCGAGGAAGATGATTCTATTACACTGATCATTCACAAAACTATTCAAGTTGATTTATCTTTGGTAATTATGAACTAGGAATTTCATGATTTAATCAACCCATCTAATCATGATTTTGTCTTTGACGACTATCGTTAAACTTACTATTTTGCCATCAACACATTGAATGACAATTATTTTACACCCTTTGATATGTATGGTTTAACCTCTCACTACCCAAGTACTTGTCAAATAGTTGGGGCACTTTCACACTCGCTAATGGTTGTGTTAAATCCTCAATTCCTTAACATGTTTGATGAGTATGATTGGATCTATTTTTCCTCACAAGATTCTCATTGTAATCCCATGCCTTTAATTGAAAATTCACCATTTCAAAGATTTTGGGGTTTTCAAAAGGATTTTTATGATTTTACGATCCAATTGCTAAATGGTTGGAGAAATATTATTTGATAGGCTCTGTCGCAAATAGCAAGTTTCAATCTTTCCACTCACTTTCTAAATAGTTCGGTGTAGTTGAATACACATTAAAAAGAAGCTTCTGAGGTTTGTTAAATGGTGGTTATCATAGAAAAGGTAATAATATAAACTACCTAGAAATAGTGGCTATGGCTTATCTTTCTGCTGATAGGAAAGATCTTCAAATTTTTGTGCAAACTTTTCAAGCGCTTATCTTTTTTGTTGTACATTGTTTTATATATTTTTTAATTGATCACATCTTTCTGATTGCAGGTCGGGAATAGTTACGGTGGCTACATTGGAATTTATACATGACTCCGACCCTCTAGCTGGTTAGGTTAGGAGTAGTTCTAGTTGCATTTTAGTCTACCTGCACATTCAACTTGAATTCGTTTCTTGTGGTTTGTCTTGTGTTTTCTAGTTTTGGTTTCACACCATGTTTTGGTTTAGCCACTTTTTGTCTTGTCTTCTGGTTTTGTTTCCTTGTTGTGTATTTTATTCCTTTCATTTTATGAGACCTTGCATGAATATGCTCTGTTGGCCCAAAAGGGAATGTGGAAAAATAGAAAAGGACTTTGTACCACTACAACATTTGGCTAACTCTCTATCCTTATTAATTGTCTTGGTTACACTTTTTGGTCCATAATTTTCCAACAAAAAATACAATCCTTGCATTAATAAAGCTCTATGTCGAATCATAATCTCCATGTCTATTCTAGAAACCTCATGTATACACTCGAGTTTTTATGTTTCAGTGTTTTTAGGACGACCCAATCAAGAAAAGAAGGAAAATGGGAAAATCTAAACAAGCAAACCAATATCAAAGGTCTTATATATTCTTCTCTGAAGGGACAAACTCTCCTGCTCTCAATAAGTTAGGATCCCTCTTCCACCCATGAAATAAATAAGTGCTGATGCACAGTCCTATATAAAATAAATAAATAAAGGAGAAAGAAGAGAAAGGCTTCTCACACAAAGAGTTGAAGAAAGCAACTTCGTTAGGGTATTGTCCAGGCCTACTAGCAGTGGAGCAATTTTGTGTCCCTGAAGTGACTCCGTTGGGGTACTGTCCATGCCTACTGGTAGTAGAGTCCATGCGAACTTCATTACCCCATCTTAATTCAAAACATTGTGTGATCGTTGATCTTATGTTTATGTTTAGCCGAGTAAAGGAATAAAGGGAACTATGTTTATGCATGGGGTAAGTGGGGAAGCCATGGTAATCTCAACAATGAATCAATACTTCTTGAAGAAATAGACCCTACATG
The DNA here is from genome assembly GCA_031772625.1 of Pinus tabuliformis. NCBI lineage: Eukaryota > Viridiplantae > Streptophyta > Pinopsida > Pinales > Pinaceae > Pinus > Pinus tabuliformis. The sequence continues at coordinate 992,831,749 of CM062807.1, read as the reverse complement.
AAAGAATTGACCAAGGCATAGAAACTAGAGTTCTACTAGTGTGTCGGCAAGTGTTTTCCTTACGACAAGCACCCTTCAAAGTTTACCTACACTTGAATTCAGAGCCTACTATGGATACTTCGATCGGTCGTTCCATAATCACTTCTTGTTCAATGATGATTTTGGGCTCCCTTCTTGGATTGGAAGTGTCAAAGTCACTTTCTCACACATGCTCAGTCCACAATAAGTGCATGAGATCATTCTTTTATGCAAGCTTGAACTAGCATAACACGTTCCATCAATACTATGCATGTGTGATATCCAATCCATGTCATCAGTCAATGCACACTTACATTAACAATTTCTAACTTCTAGCTGTGCTTGTATTTCTATTTCGTTGAGTTCTGCAAACTGGTGCTGTCAAACAACTTTATTCTCGCGAGTGTTGTTTTCATTTTTTCAACTGTCATTTTCACTTTCTTTTACTCTAATTAGTGTCATTTTGATTTTATCTTTTCTCTGGCATGTGTTACATTCATTGTTGCATATCGCAAGTGTCTTTTGCACTGTAGCAATCATCATCTTTTCACATGTTAAGTGTTGCATGACGTACATAATATTGTTTTGGTGATTTCAAGAGGTTATGTTTGTGAAAATGAGTTGATATTACCATGTAGACATTCGTCACACTCATTTCCAAAGTTTTAAGCATTGTCGCACAAGTGTCGTCGTAAAGTGTCTATTCAGTGTCACACTTGTCATAAGTTGTCGCACTAAGGGAAGTATGTGTTCATGTGTTCTGGATAATCTATGATGTGTCATAAAATGTCTAAGTGTGTGATCATAGTCAAGTCATATCATTATTCACATCATTTTCATTGATCCCACACTTAGCCAATTTTTTTCAAATTCCTGGCAAATTAGCCTCATCTAACCTTCCTGAACTGCGCATTGTGCAGCCCCAACCCTCAAGCCACAACCTTTCCTCTTGAAACTATGCAATGCATAGTTCCTACCTCCTAGGATTTGGCGTTGTGTAGTGTCAGTGCTCAAGCCTAAGCCTTGGCCTCCAAATTTTTGCAATTCAGCTCTCCAGCCTGGCCCCAACTATGCATTATGCAATCTGTAATCTCAAGATTAAACCCTAAGATCTTGAAATACGTAACTGCATAATCACCGGACATAATTTTCCTCCTAGAACTATGCAGTTGGGTGAAACAGTGCAAAATTCCTTCATCCTGGCTCACTGCCTCCCACAATTGTGTGATTTCTCTCTCCTGCCCAGTCATTAATGTAGATTACGTAGTCTCAAGGCTAAAGCCTCAACCATGATCTATTGAATTGCACAATTTCACAATCACCTGGTCTCCTCTATCCTCTAGAACTTTGAAATAGGATGATATACTGCCCATCCCCTCAGCATGCCACACTAAGGTCCCATATTTCACAATTTTCTTCCTTAGTCCAACGTGAACTACATTCTGCACATCCTGAAGGCTCAAGCTTCACCCATGATTTCCTGAGCTATGGAATTGTGTAGTTTCTGAGCCTCTTTCCCATCCTATCACCCAGTTCTGTCTCAGTCAGTGAATCAATATCCACCATCAAAGACTAGGGGTTTATTAGACTAATGTATTCTTGTCATGAGTGGATTGCAGTTGCAAGTACTCTATCACAGTATGGCAAGATGATGAAGAAGGAGATGGATGAGGAGGACATGCTAGAAGACATATATGGAGATAAAGAGATAATATTCTCACCAGGAGAGAAGATGGAGTTACACTAGAGTATAAAAAAAGATGAAAGATCAAGATCACATGGAAGACTCCTCATCTTCAAGTCATAAGGTAGAGGTAGAAGAAGAACATGCACCATCTTTTCAAGAAGACACAAAGAAAGAAACAAAAAAGAATGGCTTGACATTGCCATGTCATCATGTAGTCCATGTCATCAGTGTCATGTCATGTTGTGCCATGAGTCATCATGTTTCACATCATTTTTTGGAATATGTAATTCAATATTGGAGAACTGTATTGTAAAGTGGAAGTCAAAAGCACATGTGAAAAATATGAAGAGTCATGTAAGTCAAAAATTCATGGGAAGTCAAACAATCATGAGGGTAGTCAAAGAGTCACAAGGAAGGTGAAGCATCACCTCCCCATTTGTTATATATACACCCTCATTGTATGAGCAAGGGAGTTTTCACCTTATCTCCTCCCACAAGGCATTAGAGAGACATACTAGTTCTTTTGGGCAGCAAGGAGTGGCTCCAATGCTCCACTATTGGAGCTAGTGGTGTTCATTGTATACATGTGTCTTGGAACTTTTACTTAATATCAGAAGCCTTATGTCCAGGGCATTCTTCATGCATGGATTATGAATATTTGTAAGAATATTTTGTGAATGTTTGTAATTCGTGTTTACTTTCATTTGTGTTAAATTAGTTTAACTGTTTCAATTATTTTGGTACTTATCATATTGATAATGTGTTGTAATGGTAATTATCGTTGTCGCATCCTCGTGGAATATTCCGCTGAATATTAGACAAATATTTCTTGTTGTAATGGTTGCAATGACCATTGCATCTTTTTGGACTATTCCACTGGATGTTGAATGGATTCTTCTTGTTTATGTGTGTCTCTACTTGGGTGGTACTATTACCTCTCTTAGAGGCTCACTTCTCTTCCCCCTCTATAGTAAAATAAGTTTGACACATACTGCCGAACACTCACCAGGCACACCACCTTGCTGTAGTTGAACTATTTTGGTTATTTTAGTACTTATCATATTGAGAATGTGCTGTAATGGTAATTATTGTTGTCCCATCCTTGTAGACTATTCCACTGGATATTAGAAAAATATTTCTTGTTGTAATGGTTGTAATGACTATCGCATATTTGTGGGCTATTTCACTAGATGTTGAATGGATTCTTCTTGCTTATGTGTGTCTCAAATAGGGTTGTACTATTACCTCTCTCTTATAGGCTCATTTCTCTTCCCCCTCGGTAATAAAAGAAATTTGACACACATACGACCAAACACTCACCCGGCACACCCCCATGCTTTTTCAAAGGCACATTTGCACTCCTCTCTCTGGTTGACTATTAGAGCCAAGGAAAATCTGTAAGAATATATGGTAGTTGGGCCAATACCCTAGATGGGGCTCCTTTTCCAAATGGTGTGAGGTAAAATTGGGACTTCACATTTTGGAGACCCCCTTGGTTGATGAATATCTAGCACCATCAACATAGAAATAAACCATTATACTTATTTGAGTGTGTTAGAATATCTAACAATTGAAGGAGGGACTTCCACTCTCCACCCAACCATTATAATTATCTGAGTGTGTTAGAATATATAGAAACTGAAGGAGGGACTTCCACTCTCCACCCAACCATTATAATTATCTGAGTGTGTTAGAATAGCTAGCCAACTACACTGCAATCTCTCTTATAGCTGACCACCCTTGAGTTAGATCCAGAGTCTGAAGAAATGCTTGCATAGTTTAAATTCATGCCAAAGGTTTAGTAGGCCCTCAGGAGATGGAGTCCATTGTATAAGCGGTCTTAAAGCACATTTCACAAGGGATATCACCTGAAATTTCTCAAGGATGTAACTCAAGGTCAAGTCTCCAAGGTGTTTGTTTGTAACACTTGATTTCCATGGTTTTGTATGCAACTCAAATGCCACCCCACCTATTTCTACTAATAATCCACAACTCCACACACTCTATAATCAGCAATGAGTGTCCTCCACATGCCATAGATGGAGGGAGAGATGGCCATAAAAAGGATGTAGAACTTGGAAGAGGGAGAGCCAAAAACAAACATGAAAACTAGAGAAAACGAGTTCCCTATCTCAGAATTGACTTCCTTGAATCAAATAGTGATTGCTAATCATATAAAGGAAACCCAAGACAAACATGGAACCCCCAATAACTAGCTCCCCAACTTCCTATGCTATGTGTATATATATATCATTCTTTGCATCCCTTGTGTGACCTAGAGGGCGCAAGCTACCCCAATCCAAGCTACCCTCACTACCCCAATCCAATCTCTTAATGACTATCAGTAAGTCATCTCTTCCCCAATTGCATCACATAAACAATTTTGTTAGGCCATTCCTTTTTCTAGTTTGCAATTGGCTTTGGAAATTAAGTTTGGCTGGGTCATGTCTTTCCAAAAGGTGCAAGAAAGTATGAATATTTTGTTGAAAAGTGTGCAACAAGAAATGCTTGTTGAGATTGCAACAAGATGATGGAGCTTAGTGAAAAGAGTCGCCTTCACTAAGTGGGCCCGCAGGCTATTTTTGGCGCAAGTCTATTTTTAGACTATGTCTATTTTTAGACATATGGATCATGTCTATGTTTATGGATGATTGATCAAGTTGGGAAAAATAGATGGACTTCTATTTTTGATGAAAGTGTGAGTGATCACAGTGTGAGTGATCAAAGTCTATTTTTAGACTGGCTGTCAAAAATAGAAAAGTCAAATATTATTATCTCACAATAATATTTGGACTATAAACTTGATCTTATTCTCTTGGAGCACTTCAGTTTGAGCTACAGAGGTGGCACATGCAGCTGTCAGAAGGAAATACGCTTTTCTTATGAGTCAGTTGAGTTGTTGCATGCATGACTTCAGTTAGAACTCAAGTGAGTTGAGTTTAGTGGACTGGAGGTACAGTTGATGGAGTTGTGTTCAGTTTGACTTAGTTAAACTAGTTGTAGTTAGTCTAACTGCAGATAGACTAATGATGAGTTGTTAAACAAATTATTAACTCATAATACAACTAAAGAATACATCAGTTAACTCAGTTGCATGTCAGTGCATGTTCAGTTCAACAGGGACAAGTGGTAGAGAATCAGATTGCTATCAGTTGTGACTATAGTTGTGCATCAGATCTTGCACAATCAAGGGATTGAGTATGCCAATGAGTTTGCTCACGTATTTGGCCCACATTTTAGCCTTTGCTCATGTCCACAAAGAGTGAGTGACTATTTTGCAGGTGAAAATCGAGTTTGGGAAGCTATTCTCATCAGTTCTTGAGCAGTGGAGGCAGGCAAGCAGTGGAAGAGATTTGGAGATCAAATCTGAGCTGTATTGTGTGTAACAGAGGTGGAGATACTTGTGAGAAGTATTATGTTGTGTAATGTTACATGATTCAATCAATATAATATACAGATAGTTGGGGTTTTTAGCGAGATGCTTTCCCTGGGATACATACTGTGTTTATGAGTTTGATTGATGCTTCTATGTGTGCCTGTGAATGTTTCTGCTTCTGTAAATTGATGATCAACGTAGAGGAGATTATGTATTATACATGTTCCGCTTATAATTGTATGATTAGGATAATCTCTGTTGAATATGTGTTAAATTATTCAAAATTTCTACATGGTATCAGAGCTAGATGATTTGTAGAAAAAGTTTCTACATGGTATCAGAGCTAGATAATTGTAGAAAAAGTTTCTACATGGTATCGAAGCTGCTTGATTTGTAGAAGAGATTTTTACAGGATATCAAGCGAGGATTGATCATCAGATCTACTATTCAGGAAGTGTTTACATTCTATTTCTTCAGGTAGAGTCTGTAATCGGGCCAGGTAGCCTCTGGATTCATCCTTCCTTTGGAAGGTGAGATATCCGGTGAATTCCCATACAGTCAATCTCTGTACAAGAAATAATTTGTTCTCACGAATTCTAGATCGGAAGCAGTTGAGTTTTGTGCTGGTGGAATTCGAATTTAATTCCAAAGCAAGAGATAAAACTCAGAAACATTCAGTTTGAGAATGGAGATAGTATGCCCCAGTATCTCACGAGGTTCACTCAGTGTCGAGATGAGCTGGGAAGTGTGGGGGTTACTGTTGATGATGAGGATGGTGAGTCTAGGACACCTTGACCTTCCTAAGAGTTGGCATAGCTACCAGGACTCGGTGAATGGAAGGGAGAAACTGCCAAATTGGGAACGACCATGGTCGGATTTGATGCAGGAGGAGATTAGACGGAGCACCAGAGACGGTTCTTCATCTATGCATGATGAGGAGAACTGTGCCTTAGCGAGTAAGGTGAAGAAGGGGAAGGAGAAGGTTTCTCTTTTCGAATCTTGTTCTTCTAGTGATGGGAAGAATGTTGACAAGGCGAAGGTGAGATGCTTTCGTTTTCATGAGTTGGGTCATTATGCTACTAATTGCCCAAAGAAGAAGTCCAAGAAGGGATCCGGGGAAGGATCTGAAGGTGAGGCAGCCTCACTTGCTTCACAGTTTGAGTTGGACTTCACACTCTTCGCATGCATGGTTTCATCCATGATGGGAAGTGGTTGGTTTCTTGACAGTGGACCTTCTTTCCACATGACCGGCGACAAAAGTTTGTTCAGTACTTTAGAGGAGAAAGATCTCCAGATACTCATAGGGATGGGTAATGATGAGAAGTATAGTGTCTCAGGTGTAGGCACGGTTATTTTTCAGAGGGAGCATGGAGCTCGCCTTACCTTGACCGATGTCAAGTATGTACCAGGACTGAAGAGAAACTTGTTGTCGATCGCGATGCTGGAAGACAGAGGCTATGATGTAGTCTTCAGTAAGGGAAAGGTTTTCCTTAGACACATCATCACCAGACAGGTGAAGAAGATTGGTTCACGGGTCAAGAACCTGTATGCTCTTGAGGTTCAAGATGCATGCAAAGCCTTGAGCAGCAAGGCAACTGATGGAGACTTGGTGGTTGAGAGGGAGCGTATATTACCTCTCAACATGCAGAGCCAGAAGAAGTCTCAGACGATTGTGGAGGAGCCACGATTGGTGCAGCAGCTTCAGGAGATTGTGGAGGAGCCACAATAGGGGAAGCTGAGAGGAGATCGAGTAGAGACATCTACTCATCCAGAGACCTCCAGTAGGGGGAAACTTCAAGCCAGGTGGGCTGAGGGATCGCATGCAGCCATACCTCCAGGTAGGAGGTGGGGTGATGTGGATTGATTGTCCCAAGGAGGAGGGGCAGGATCCTTGAGGTACCCAACCTCTTGGATGAGACCTTGCTACGGGAGCCCCGATGTGTAGTAGCAGGAACTGACTGATTGGGTAGAGACAGATGCGGATGGAGCGGCAGAGAGAGCGACAGTGCAGGGAATCCCAGGACAGCGCATAGCTAGCAGGCTGTAGCAATGCGAGAGGCACAAGTGTTTTGCACAGTGCTAGGTGGCACAGAGAGGTGTGCAATGGTGCGAGATGCATGGAGATGTTGCAGTAACGCAGATGTCAGAGAGGGAGCACTTGTCAGCAGCAGGTAGAGCTTCAGCATCAGAGGATGTTTCTATCCCAACAGGGAGGTCAGTTGGGAGGTGCAGTGCAGATGCAATGCTGGGAGATAGAACCAGCAGCAGCACGGATGCAGTCAGAGATCAAAGTGACAGAGGCTAGAGCAGTCAGATACTGAAGAGCACAGAGATGCAGAGTTTCAGTCGACAGAGGCAATAGCAGTCAGAGACTTTGATGACAGAGCAAGTGGACCAGCCAGATGTGTTGCATGGAGAACATTCCAGAGTTACAAGATCGGGTTTGAGAGGAAGCCTTTCTTGTTGAGAGGGAGTGTTGAAAAGTGTGCAACAAGAAATGCTTGTTGAGATTGTAACAAGATGATGGAGCTTAGTGAAAAGAGTCGCCTTCACTAAGTGGGCCCGCGGGCTATTTTTGGCGCAAGTCTATTTTTAGACTATGTCTATTTTTAGACATATGGATCATGTCTATGTTTATGGATGATTGATCAAGTTGGGAAAAATAGATGGAATTCTATTTTTGATGAAAGTGTGAGTGATCACAGTGTGAGTGATCAAAGTCTATTTTTAGACTGGCTGTCAAAAATAGAAAAGTTAAATATTATTATCTCACAATAATATTTGGACTATAAACTTGATCTTATTCTCTTGGAGCACTTCAGTTTGAGCTACAGAGGTGGCACATGTAGCTGTCAGAAGGAAATACACTTTTCTTATGAGTCAATTGAGTTGTTGCATGCATGACTTCAGTTAGAACTCAAGTGAGTTGAGTTTAGTGGACTGGAGGTACAGTTGATGGAGTTGTGTTCAGTTTGACTTAGTTAAACTAGTTGTAGTTAGTCTAACTGCAGATAGACTAATGATGAGTTGTTAAACAAATTATTAACTCATAATACAACTAAAGAATACATCAGTTAACTCAGTTGCATGTCAGTGCATGTTCAGTTCAACAGGGACAAGTGGTAGAGAATCAGATTGCTATCAGTTGTGACTATAGTTGTGCATAAGATCTTGCACAATCAAGGGATTGAGTATGCCAATGAGTTTTCTCACGTATTTGGCCCACATTTTAGCCTTTGCTCACGTCCACAAAGATTGAGTGACTATTTTGCAGGTGAAAATCGAGTTTGGGAAGCTATTCTCATCAGTTCTTGAGCAGTGGAGGCAGGCAAGCAGTGGAAGAGATTTGGAGATCAAATCTGAGCTGTATTGTGTGTAACAGAGGTGGAGATACTTGTGAGAAGTATTATGCTGTGTAATGTTACATGATTCAATAAATATAATATACAGATAGTTGGGGTTTTTAGCGAGATGCTTTCCCCGGGATACATACTGTGTTTATGAGTTTGATTGATGCTTCTATGTGTGCCTGTGAATGTTTCTGCTTCTGTAAATTGATGATCAACGTAGAGGAGATTATGTATTATACATGTTCCGCTTATAATTGTATGATTAGGATAATCTCTGTTGAATATGTGTTAAATTATTCAAAATTTCTACATATTTCCTTAGACTAAGGATTTGTAAGGCTATCCTTCATTCAATTATTTTAATTATTTTTAAAATAATAATGACTAATTGTTTAATCGACGTTTTAGCCACTCACGGTTCTTCACGCTAGTGTTGTAGTCACATTTAACATTACCAAAAAGTAGGGTAAACTAGGGGATGTTATAAATCCCACCCCTGAAAAGAACAATGTCCTTGATGTTCTATTTAAAAATAACATAAAAAAAACAGAAATTTATAGTTACAAATATTAAATTAGCGACATTTTCCATGTCCTAAATTGTCATGTCCAACCATTTTGTTCATTATCCTCAAAGCTTCCACAGGGAAGAAGCTCAACTCATTACTTTTCTTGGACACATCCAATGCATTTCTGAAGGAGTATGTACATGACTCTTTGAAAACCAGTTCATTCAAGTCTTCTCTTCCTGTTAGTCATACATATTCCAAGGTCACACATCCCCTTCTCTCCTTCTTCAGTCCCATGGGTGATCCATTCCTTGGAAAGGCTTCCTCACACAAGAATAGTGTAACAACCTTGGTTAAAAATCCATGTAAAAATATATAAGGCCATGGTTGATGGGACACGTATTCCAAGCTGAATGGTGGGAAAAACATCATAGTGGATGTTCATTTGGTTTATTATGGCTAAGGAAATTGGTAAAGACAATGGAAAATTATTTGGAAAGGAAAAGAAGCATTAATTGGCATTTTATTTATGAAAATAATGGAAATTAGGAGAAAATGGAGGTGAAAGGTCACAAGTTGCATGTGTGGAGAAAAATGAAGGAAAATGAAGGAAATTAATGGAAAATGAAGAAAATAGAGGCCTCATTAATAAAAAGGCTTCTGAGGATCAGTGGGTAGCTTATGTTAGTTCAGTTTTGGAGCTCTCTCTCTATTCTTTTTCTCTCATACTCTTGGACACTTAAAGTTTCTTGGAGCACTCTTGGAGAGTGTGGCATACTTGGATTTTTGGAGAAAGAAGGTAAAGGAAGAGCAAGAAAGTGCAAGAGGACACCAAGGTCATCAACTACAGTGGGATTTTCTTACAGGTATTGAGTTGCATGTATGTTTTCCTCACTATTTTTTTCTTACATGGCATATACATGTGGATTTTTGGTCATGATCTGTCACTGGCATGGCAAATTGCCTGGATTAACAATATATTTCCTAGCCTTGCCTTTTCCTAGATAGTGATGGAGATTGTGGGTTTATTTCATTATTTTTTTTGGTTGGTTCTCATGTTTCCTTAGATTGGGTTGAGTTATTAGTCCTGGAAGCCCTGGTTGGACAAACACTCTAGAAGCCTTGTAACAACTTGGGTTGAGTTACTAGTCTTGGAAGCCTTGGTTGGAAAACTGCTCCGAAAGCCCTTGGTGGTTGCGTTACTAGTCATAGAAGCCTTGGTTGGAAAAATGCTTTGGAATCCTGGTAAAAGTTGTGGGTTGAGTTACTAGGCTTGGAATCCTTAGTTGGACACATGATCTGGAAGCCTTGGAAGGCTTGGATAGAGACCAATCTGATGATGGTTTTGTGATGTACGATCATGAGGTGGAATCAATGTTTGATGGGTTAAGGTGGATGGACTCTGAAAGCCCTAGATGGTTTCCTATTGATGTGGCTATGATATCCCACATTCATTCTCGGAATATGGCACAAGGGTGAATGGCTGAAGAGAGATTTGGATCAGCCATTCTACAGTCAGGTGGAACGTGGAAGTCCCATATCGGGTTGGCCTTTGCACCATTAATATGAAGTTATTTCTGCTTGTACTTCTATGAGTAATATACTAGTTTATATGTGGATTCTATGGCTATTGTATCCTTGGTATTTATGTTGTTATTGTGTTGTTTATGAATGTGTTTTATGATATTATCTATGTATGGATCTCATCATGTTTCTACTTGTATATGAATGAACAATGTATCTATGGCCTAATGGATGAAACTTTAGCTAAAGTGACAAGGAAATAATGCCTTGTAGCGAATCTCAGAAAAGTATGAGACCCTTATGATCAAATCTATTATTTACACCTGTAGATTACCTATTCGTGATATGTTTGATGAAATTCCTATCATGGTTAGGAGGGGTCCAGTCAAGGTTTTATTCAAGTAAATTCATTAGTACAGTTATTTCCATGTTATCTTATTGTTTTGAAGGTGTCATTCAATTTTGGGCAGTGACTTGGGCTATGGGCCTGAAAATGTGGCTTAAATCTCACGGATGCTGCCGCCGAACTAAGAAAAAATGTCCCTGGATGCTAGCTTGCAAGCTTGTGATAGCGCCCGGAGGTCCCTGGATGCTGGCATGCCCATAGTATGAGAGATTCCAAAGGTGAAGTGGTTCAAAATGTAAGTGGGACCCAGGGGTTGGTTGGCATAAAGGTTGGGTTGGTTCTCGAGGGTCCTAATGTTGATTTTGAATGTTTGTATGATGTGTTTGTATCAGTTCGACTTCCTTAACATGAATTAGGAGGTCAAATCATATCATAGTGGCCTCTCATCAGATGTTTACCCTGACTGGCTAGTTGCTTGGGTAGATGTGGGAGTACGGTGTTACAGAGTGGTACCAGAGTGGGTTGCACTCTCTTTAGGTCATATCTGATACCATAGAGTGGTATCAGAGCATGGTTCACCCCTTGGACTGGATGGGCAGTGTGTTGGTGATGTATTCATGTCGTTTGCATATGTGTTCCTTACGCTTGTAGTCCATGTGCTTGTTGCATTTGCATGGTGTTGATCATGGTTGCAGTGACGTCACCATGTGAAGTTTGATGATGTTTTTGAGGTATGTGTTGTCATGAGTGTATGGTTGTATATGCATTTTTTATGCATGTCAGTGTCTATATGTTGTTACTCATGCATTGTCATGGTTATGGTTATGCATGTGTAGTGGGTCAAACATGCATTATGAGGTCGTTGTATGCAATTAGGTCATCATGATGATATTGGTATATTATGATGCTAATGTGTTGGCTGAGATAAAGTAGGAGATGCAAATCATTAAAGTGAAGTTGCAATAATGGACTTCGGGGTAAGAGTAGATCATCGTACAAGTATTGTATGTTTGGCATCCAGCTATTTTAGTTAATGGATTGTTCTATGCATTAATGTTATTTAAATTAGGTTTATCTACATGTCTATGATTTTATGGTTACATACATGGTAGATGCTAGTTGATTAGTATAGTCATATGCACATGTGTCAGATAGTCATGAATGATATTAACTTGTGGTTGTATGCATTGCTATTGTTGTTTTATGTTAGATAACTTGTTATGATTAGGTTATATGTTATATGTTGTTGTTAAGTATGTTATAGGTTAACTTCTTGTTGTTATATGATAGTTAGCTTGATGATCATGTTATATGTTGTTGATGAGTATGTTATAGGCTAACATGTTGTTGTTATATGATAGTAACTTGATGATTAGGGTTATTACATTAAGATCTTGATGTTATATGTATCATACTAAGTTGGATTGGTATATGCGAATGGTTAGGGCTATGACATTCAGGTATGATTTAATATGTTGTGATATTATGTCATACTAATCTAGACTAATTGTACAAATGTGATTATTATGTATGAATGATAAATGTTTATGAGCTTATGATGTGGACATGTTAGCTAGTGGCTATTATGGATATCATGACCTTATTTGTCATTGAGTTGATATGTTGTAAAGTTATATTGTGCTAATCTGGATTGATTGTGTAGACAAGATCGCCTCCCCTGAGATACATTAAGGTATGAACTTGATTATGTCATCTACTTTGTGCTTGACTCTTCGCTTATGACGTATATTTGGTGTTTGAGTGTTTGGTGTCTATTTGATTTGTTTAACATGGCAAGTTTTCAAGTTGGTTGAATGCTTGATGAATTGCATAATATGAGTATGTGTTCAAAAGATCTTGTTTTAAGATGATTGTACTAACACATATGTGTTGAGATAGTTGATATGTACTTGAGTGTAGTAGGTGACAGTTGTAGCATTATGTCTAATGACTATGAGTTGACTATGGATTATGACATGATTGTTAGTCTCGGTAAATGCTGATTTCAAAATGATAGATATGATTGTCTTGATATTTGGAACATGTGGTTGACATGTGTAAACAATTGTAGGAAACATGCTTGGTATTTGTGTGACAAGGTAATAGTTGATGTGTTTATGTAACTAACAGTCGGGTGATGTGACAGTACATAATAAGCCTCGATTGGAGCAAAGTAAAAAGGGTAGAAGCTAAAAGAAAGGAATTGGAAAGAATTCCTTTGGCTATGTTTGGAAACCCTAAGTCCAGATGAATGAGTGCTTTGCATACAAGAAGTCTTCTTAACCATGATTTTTTCTGAAATTGTGTGGATATGTGCTATAGTCGTGAACATCTACTTGATAGGTATATTAGATAGTCTCTAGCTACAGATGATTTTGTCAAGGGAATTGGGGTCCCTTGAGAGATGGCATGGACATGTTTCATTACAAGGCAATGTGCTTGGCACAACAACGTAAACATAGTTACCGATCAAACAAGAAAATGACCTAGTACTCGTTTTTTTGAGGTAGCAAAAAATCACTCGATTTTGAAAAATGGAGATTCAGAATACACCTTTTTTTTTGGAGCATATTTTTGTCACTTTAAATTTTTTTATGTATCAAGTATGAACAATTTTATTAAATGTTAGTGATTTTCATGCTGATTTTGAAAAGTGTTGATGAAGCATCAATACATTTTTTTAGAGGGCTTATTTTTGACACTTTAAATTTTTTTTATTTATCAAGTGTGAACATTTTTTTTTAGTGATTTTCATCTTGATTTTGAAAAATGTTGATGAGCATCAACCCTCTTTGTTTAAATGGCTTAGTTTTACACTTTAAATTTTCTAATGAATTAAGTGTGGATAATTTATTTTAAATGTTGGCGATTTTCATGTTAGTAATAAAACATAAAAATTAAAATTAAAAAAACATGACAAGAAAAACTCAAATAAAAAAAAAAATAAAAAAAAAAAACAAAAAAGAAAAACAAAAAACCTATAAAAATGTAAAAAAAAAAAACCAAAATTAACTTGTAAAAAAAAAAAAAAAAAATTGAAGAAATATTAAGGGAAAAAAATAAAAAAATAAATAAATCCAAAAATAAATAAAAATTTGATTTTTTTTCAAAAATAATATATAATTAAAGAAAAATGAATTAAACCAAAAAAAATCTAAAAAGGTTTTTTACTTTTTTCAAAATAAATAAAAAATTGATTGTTTTTCAAAAATAATATATAATTTAATGAAAAATGAATTAAATCAAAAAAATTCTAAAAAGGTTTATTTATTTATTTTTTTAAGTTAAAAAAATAAAAATAAATAAAAACCTCATTAGGAAAAAAAACTTAAAATAATTACACCAAAAAAATAAAAAAATAAAAAGAAAAAAAAGATTTTAAAAGAAATCAATTAAAAATAAATAAATTAAATAATTTAAATAAACAAAATTGAAAATTGAAAATAAAAAACAAAATAAATTAAAAATTTAAAAATTATTTTTTTAAATTAAAATTATAAAAATAAAGAAATAATATAAAATAAAATAACAAAAAAACATTAAAAAAAATTGAAAACAAATTAAAAAAAAAAGATCAAATAAAAAAAAAATTCAAAGCATATTAAAAAAAAACCAAGACAAATTAATTTTTTTTTGAAAAACAAATTAAAAAAAAAAAAAAAAAACAATTCAAAAATATTTATAAAAAAAAACAATTCAAAAAAAAAAAAACCCTCCGCTCCTCCTCCCCACCGCACCCCCTCCTTTCCCTTCGTATCTGACCCCTCCTTCACCCACCTTTCCTCCCCACCCTCGGCCTTTCCCTCTACGCTTCCCCCTTCCTCACCCCCCTACCCTCCCCACCCGAGCCCCTGGCCAGTGGCTAAGAGGCTGTAGGCCAATTCCAGGAATCAGCGTGCAACCTCTTGGCCGTTGGCTGGAGCCGACCCCCCTAACTAGCCACCCCTCCCTCACCCCCTTGGCCCTCCCCCTCCCTCCTCGGGCCCCCACCTTGTGGCCAAGAGGCCACAAGCTGGGGGCCAGGTGGGGAGGGGAAGGGGGTGAGGGAGAAGGGGGTGGGGAGGGTAGTGGGCGGTGGAGAGGAGGGAGGGGGAGGAGAAGGGAAGGGGGTGGTCGGGGCAGAGGGGAGGCGAGGGGAGGCAGATGTGAGGGTCAAGGGTGGAGTGAAGGTTTTTTTTTTAATTGATTTTTTTCTGTGATTTTTTGTTTAATATTTTTTTTGAGTTTTTAAATTTTGATTTTTTAAATTTTAATTTAATTTTTATTTTTAATTTGTTTTGAATTTGAATTTTGAATTTATTTATTTATTTTTTTTAAATTTAAATATTTTCTATTTTTTTTAATTTAAATTTTATAATATAATTTTTTATTATTTTTATTTTTTTTTTTATTTTTTTTTAAATGACGTTGCTATTTTTATTTTGATTTTTAACTTAAAAAAATGGTTTTTTATTTTATTTTCTTAAATTATACATATTTTTTTGTTTTTTGTTTTTTTTTTTTACAAGTTAATTCTGTTTTTTTTTTTTTTTTTGGTTTTGTTTTTTTGTTTATTTATTTATTTATTTATGAAATTTAATTTATTTTTTGTCATGTATCGTCCCCTCGCCACCCTTGGTCAGTTGGGCCTCAGTTTGGCTGATATATATATATATATATATATGTATATGTATATGTATATGTATATGTATATGTATATGTATATATATATATATATATATATATATGTTGTATTTTATTTTTGTAACTTTTAATTTGATTTTTCTTATTTTTTTTAATTTAGTTTTTTATTTCATTTTATCCTTGTTTTTTTTTTTTTTTTAATTTTACATGGTGTGGTTAATTTTTTTTTACATTTTATAGGTTTTTTATGTCAATACGATATGTTTTTATATTTGATTTTTTTGTCATGTTTTTTTATGTTTTATTGCTTGTTATTATTTTCTAATTTTAATTTTCAATATTTAAATTTCTATTCTCTTTTGTATTTGTGTGTTTTTTTTATTGTTTTTCTTCAATATTTGAATTTTATATATATATATATATATATATATATATATATATCGTAGGGTCCATATTGATGCTTGTCTAGCAACCCGATCCAATTATGTGCAATTTGATAGTTGATTTTAAATTTTTCGTTATAATGAACCAAGTCTGCCCCATAATGTGTTAATTTCATGGTTGGTCTTTAAGTTTTCATTACAATGGGTTGAGCTCACCTACACTGCGTGTCAATTTGATGGTTCATTTTTTTTTTTTTTTGCAATGTATCAAGTTGTCTTAGGCTAAGATTTTAAAATCACTATACATTTAGCATTTTAAAAAAATTACTCTTGGTATAATAACTCTTTCATTCAGGTGTTCATTTTTAGAGTTTTTTTAGTCATAAATTTTTTCCATAATGTCATACTTGAAATATTTTGAAAATATAAGATTTTTTTGTAGTCATAATCTTTGGTTTTAATTCCATGTTTGAAAATTGTCAAGATTTTAATGTTTTTCTAAATCGTGATATTTTATCTTTAATATTACTGTTGAAAACAATTATAAATATTTTTTCTTAGCACCATGCTTGAAAATTGCTGGAATTTTAAGGTTTTTCAAAGATCTTATTTTAAATTTAATGTCATGCTTAAAAATAGTTGGAATTTTAAGAATTTTCAAAAACGAGATATTTTATCGTTAATGTCATGCTTGAAAATCATTGGAAATTTAAAATTTTTCAGCGTCATGATATTTTATTTTTAACGTCATTATTAAAAAATATTGAAAATGTACCCCAAAAAAAATACGTTATTCTGGCATCAACACTTTTCGATTTTAAAGTGTTTTTTGCACCAAAAAAATGGCTTTTTATTGTTTTTTACTGTTATTTTAAAAAAATATTGAAAATTTACTCTGAAAAAAATGGTGATGCTGAATCAACACTTTTTATTTCTAGGTTGTTTTTTCATGTTCTTTTTGGACTTTTGGGCTCGAGTACTCGTTCTGAGGTAATAGTTCCCGTTTGATAACTATGTTAGTAAGGTAACTAGTATGTTGTTATGTTTATTTATGCACTGACAGTTATGCATTCATGGAAATATGATGCAGGGGATTGCATGGCAAAGGGACTGCCATGAAATCTTGAAGAGGACTCAGGTTGAGTTTCCTTTGGAAGCACTACGAACCATGGGGATTGAGACATGGTGTCTGTTGTTAGTCTAGTGCTTTTGGTATTTGTGATTTGCCTACGCTTGATTTGTAGTTTTTTATGTCTAGTGCATGATCATGCCACCTTGTTTGTGGCATCATATTGTTATTTGTTTTCATGTTTTTATTCTTGTTTGTTTCTTGTGTTTTCCTTTTAATTTTGAGTCTTGGGAATTGCTTGGGAATGGAGCTCAGAGAGAGCTTAATGAAATCTGGTAGGCAATGTAAGACTCAGATGAAGCTGATGAACATATAAAGGAAGTTGAAGGCCAGAGTATGACAATCGGTTGGAGTTGGTGTAAATGGATAGTGGTAGTACAATCATGATAAAGGTAATAGGAAAGATAAAGTGGATGTATGTGAGGAATCCAATTTCATGGCTATGTTGGGAACATTTGTTCTCAATGTTGTGCATGATGTGCATGGACAAAGGGAGTTCTCTTAACCTTGACATTGTGCTATCTAGTAATTATGTTATGATCATGATTAAGATGATGTCTATACAGGGTCATCATGGGTCATGATTGTTTTATGCTAATTTTTATGAATATGTATCTATGTATCTATGTCATTGCCTGATAGTGTTGTAAGGGATCATTCTTGTTGAGGAATGATTTCTTATGCAGGTGAATGGCATGACAAGGTTCCTGATCTTATGGAAATCAAGTGGGAAGAGTAGTCATGACAAATATATGAGGTTAGTACCACGTGGAAATGAATTGATATTGTATGTCTGTATTATGCCTATGTTTATGTTATAATAGGTAACACTGAAGGATACGTCAGTGAAATGAAAATAATGTGCTTTGCGACATGCTAGGATAAGCATGGTTGGTAGAGAGACCATGGAAGCAAGGTTGCTTCGTAGAGACAGTGTGGTTTTTGATGTGTGGTACTACTGTTGTGCATGTGTTTTATATGTTGTACATGTTGTATCTGTGATGATGTGCGCATGAGGTTTTGTGCATGTATAGTGTGTGTGTGCATGTTGCTTATGCAATGTTATGTACATGGTGGTACATATAGTGTTGTGTGAATGTTGCATATGCAGTGCTGGGTATAGATGGTGATATGTACATGTTGGATATGCAGTGCTGTGTACATAGGGTGCTATGTACATGTTGTATATGTAGTGCTATGTACATATAATGTTGTGTGCATGTCCTACATATGGTTCTATGTACATATGGTGTTGTGTGCATAATTGTACAAGTGGTGATGTGAGCGTGTGGCGCCATGTACTTGTTGTACATGTGGTGCTTTGTGGATGTTGTGCTGTGTAAATATCATGCATATGATGCTGTGTACATGTGATGTCATGTACATGTCATGCATGTGGTATTGTGTACATGTGGTACTGTGTACACATTGTACATGTGGTAGGATGTACGTGTGGCATTATGTACATGTTTTGAAAGTGGTTTTGTGTACATGTGATGTTGTGCACACATTGTGCAAGTTGTGCTTTGTACAGATGGTATTGAGTATGTGTTGTACATATGATACTGGTGTACATGTGGTATTGTGTGCATATCATACATGTTGTGTTGTGGACATGCGGTACTATGTAGGTGCATTATGTAGTTGTGGTATCATGACATGTGTACTCGTGGTGTTGTACTCTGTGTAGTACATGTATTTTGTTGTGTTGCACAGCAGGTGTAGGTACATGTATTATGTGGTGTTGTACATCAAGTATAGATGTATTGTGTTGTGTTGTATGTTGGATGTAGGCGTATGTATTGTGTTGTGTCGTACATTGGGTGTAGGTGTATGCGTTGTATGTCAAGTGTAGGTGGATATATTGCATGGAGTTGTATGCAGAGTGTGGTTGTATGTGTGTGATGCACACTATGTATGCGCACATGGTTGAGGAGGAGGCACTGGGTGTTTGTCGGGTGTGGAAACTGATCTAGAGTGTGTACAAAATAAGGAAAAAGGTAGAAGCTAAGGATCAACTAAAGGATAAGTATCAATATTTTATTTCAGTTTAATTATGCATGTTATTTATGATTCTGGTCAATGATGATTACATGTTATTTATAATTATGGTCTATGATGATTACATGTGATCTATGATTCTAGTTTATGATGGTTACATGTGAGTTATGATTTTGATCTATGATGGTTGTGTTTTGAGCTAACCTAATGTGATATATTTATACATGATGATTTGGTCAAAGATGTTAGTTTGACTTGTTGTGACAAGAAGCAAATAGGATTGCAAGTGTACCTTATTGACGAGCTACCAATGAGGTATGATGTGAAGTTATTTGAATTTATTTTAAATTTAATGGAAATTTGGTACATGAATGCATGAACATGATCAGTTGGGTCATTGAAACCAACTATAAGAATTAGTAGCAACAACAAAAGGAATTGAAAAATGTAGCAGTATGTTGGTAAAGTATTCAAGAGTAGGGCCATTATGGGACACTGGTACCCAATAGTGTCCATTGATGTCCATGAGCATGCTATGACGGGTATGATGGTTTGAGGCAGGTATATGCCTTGGTTTTTGTATTTTCCGATGCGAAGAAGCCTTACCAAGGGATGGACTGCTTGGGATGGGGGTGCCAATGGAACTTGGAAAGTGTGTGACTGCACAGAAGGGGGTGACTAGATTACTTGAGGGACTGTGTAGTAGAGAAGGGAAGGCTAGGGGTATATTTGGTTTGGTGATTAGCATTTCCAGATGGAATCAGATGCACATTGGGAGTGCGCCCTATAACTATGAGTCGATAATTGTTCACTGAGAGGACACGTGGCACTGGATTATAACATTGGACATTGGATGCATATTTGACCTTGTAGTGGACTCTGGAATTCCCAGGAAGGAGGTGAATCCTAGTATTACTTTGAGGGTGGAGGTGTCATCCTTTGGATTCCCTTGTTGCAGATATAGGCATCGTATCTTTTTATTTGTTGATTGAGTAAATGTGCATACGTGCATATGTGTATATTATTGTAAATATTGTATCGAGCTAGTTTGCTAGTTTATAAATCTCCATAGATAATATGGTTATTTTTTGGTTGAGGAAAATGTGTATAAGTATATGTGGATTGTAAATACCATAATGAGTTTTGTTATAAAGCTCCAATAAATAGTGTGTTTGTTATGTTTTAGAAGATGGTCATTGTAAATACTACAATGAGCTGTGTTATAAAGCTCCATGGGAACTATGTTTTGTTTTGAACAGTCTTGTTGGTCATAGGTGTCATTGAACACCGAGGATGTTGTTCCCCCAAGGGGAGGGTCCTATAACAACCCTAGTTAAAAATCCATGTAAAAAGATATAAAGCAATGGTTGATGTGACACGTATTCCAAGATGAATGGTGGGAAAAACATCCTAGTGGGTGTTGCTTTGGTTTGTTGTGGCTAAGGAAATTGGCAAAGGCAATGACAAAGGATTTCGGAAGGAAAAGAGGCATTAATTGGCATTTTATTTATGAAAATAATGGAAATTAAGAGAAAATGGTGGTGAAAGGTCATAGGTTGCATGTGAGGAGGAAAATGAAGGAATATAATGAAAAATGAAGAAAACAGAGGTCTCATTAATAAAAAGGATTTTGAGGATCAGTGTGTAGCTAATGTCAGTTCAGTTTTGGATCTCTCTCTCTATTCTCTCTCTCTCTCATACTCTTGGACACTTCGAGTTTCTTGGAGCACTCTTGGAGAGTGTGGCATACTTGTATTTTTGGAGCAAGAAGGCAAAGGAAGAGTGAGAAAGTGCAAGAGGACATTAGGATTAGCAGTTACAATGAGATTTGCTTATAGGTGTCGAGTTTCATGTATGTTTTCCTCAATAGTTTTGGCATGAATGACATATACATGTGTATTTTTCATCATGATCTATCACTCGCATGGAGGATTGCCTGGATTGACATTGGATTGCCTAGCCTTGCCATTTCGTGGATAGCCATGGAGATTGTGGTTTTATTTCATTATTTTTTTTTTGTTGGTTCTCATGGTTCCTTAGCTTGGGTTGAGTTATTAGTCCCTAAAGCCCTGGTTGGAAAAATGCTCTGGAAGCCCTGTAATAGTTGGGTTTGAGTTACTAGTCCTAGAATCCTTGGTTGGAAAAGTGCTCTAGAAGCCCTTAGTGGGTTGAGCTAATAGTCTTGGAAGCCCTGGTTGGACAAACACACTAAAAGCCCAGTAAAAGATGTGGGTCGGGTTACTAGTCCTCTAAGCCTTGGTTGGACAAAAACTCTGGAAGCCTTGGAAGGCTTGGATAGAAGCCAATGGGATGATGGTTTTGTGATGTCCAATGGTGAGGTGGAATCAATGTTTGATGGGTTGAGTTGGATGGCCTCTGAAATCCCTAGATGATTTTCGATTGATGTGTTCTATGAGATCCCACATTCATGCTTGGAATATGGCATGAGGGTGAATGGTTGAAGAGAGATTTAGCTCAGCCATTCTAAGATCGGGTGGAACGTGAAAGTCGCATACTGGGTTGGCCTTTACATCATTAATATGAATTTAGTTCTCCTTGTACTTCTATGAGTAATATATTGGTTTATATGTGGATTATATGGCTATTGTATCCCTGGTATATTGTATCCTTGGTATTTTTGTTGCTATTATGTTGGTTATGAATGTGTTTTATGACAGTAGCTATGTATAGCTCATTATGTTTCTACTTGTATATGGATGAACAATGTATATATGGCCTAATGGATCAAACTATAGATAAAGTGACAAGGAAAGAATGCCTTGTAGGGAATCTTAGATAAGTATGAGATCCCTATGCTCAGATATGTTATTTACACATGTAGATTACATATTCGTGATATGTTTGACGAAATGCCTGTCATGGCTAGTAGGGGTCCAGTCAAGATCTTATTCAAGTAAATGCATTAGTATTGTTATTTCCATGTTATCTTACTATTCTGAAGGTGTCATTCAATTTTGGGCAGTGACTTGGGCTCTAGGCATGAAAATGTGGCTTAAATCCCAGGGATGTTGGCACATAATTAAGAAAAATGGTCCCTGGATGTTGGTTTGCAGGCTTGTGAGAGTGTCTAGAGGTCCCTGGACACTAGCTTGTATGGCTATGAGAGTGTCCAGAGGTCCCTAGACACTGGAGTTCCCATAGAAAGGGAGTGTCCAAAGGTCAAGTGGTTCAAAATGTTAGTGGGACCTAGGGGCTGGTTGGCAGAAAGGTTGGGTTGGTTCCTGAGGGTCCTAATGCTGATGTTGAATGTCTGTATGGTGTGTTTCCATCGGTTCCACTTCCTTAACGTGAATTAGGAGGTCAAATCATATCATCGTGGTATCTCGTTACATGTTTACCCCGGCTGGCTCGTTGCTTGGGTAGATGTGGGAGGAGGGTGTTACAAATAGTCTTGATGAAATCTCACCACCAAGGAATCCCTATGGAGTTCTATAATAACATAACACATTTTTGATAACATGACTCATGGCGATCAATGATTATCATAAGGTTATAGTATCATGACAATGGCCTAGTCCCTAAAGTCTTTAGCTCCACTAAAATTCTGATGTGCCACTTTGATATTACTTGTAATCAGAGTCATCTATCTTTGTTGGTTAGTTCATTGGCTTACCTATATCACAACCATACAATTCTCATGAGATTAATCATAATAAATGTAAATCAAATTAGGCCAAATTTCAACAAGTAATGTTGAAAAACCAATATTGTCTTTATGGTTATTCTTTGCTTCCTTTGCCTCCATAGATAAAAATTCGAACTTGTCATCTTCATTGAAGAATCCATCTCATGCTCACATCCTAGTGAGTGGGGAAAAAAATTCTTCTCCCTTCAGTCACTAACCCTTGCAAGCCTAAAAAAACCCCATTTCAAGTAGTCTACTTGTCTGAGGGTTTTCCTGCATGGGTCCCCATTAGCTATTCACCCTTCCGATCCTAAGAAACCCCCATTTTTGGAATTCTACTTGTCTAAGGGTTTTTCTGCACGGGCCCCCATCATATAATCACTCTTTTGAGCCCAGGAAACCCCTATTCTGGGTAGTCTACCTGTCGAGGGGTTTTCCTGCATGGGGTTATTGTTAGAGTCTTATAGCCAAATGTTGATCTGGGATGCTCTATTCTATTGTGCACAAAGTCTTATAAATAAGTTCTTTTCTGGCATGCTCCATTGCATTTCTCATGGAGTCTTATAGTCAAGGTGTTGGTTATGACTTGATCCCATGAGGTAGTTAGAGTGTCACAATGTTTCCATGTCACCATAGAAATGTTGTTCCTGAGCTCCTTGCTCCATCATTTCACTTATGTCACAACATTCAGTCTTCATGAGATATACTCAAAATTTCAAACCATAAATATTTTTAATTCCCAAATGTGCTTCATTTAGAAATAAGATCTCATAAACATGAAACCTTTAGTCATGCTTTTGGGCTCTCTTGTAAGTGGTGATATTCTTTCATGGTGGATTTTATCACACACCTCATTCTAATGCTCTACCTGCAATTTGATCTTTCAATAAACTAAACAATTGTCAATGTTTATACATACGGTCTTTTCATTGCAAAAATTCATAACATCTCCTGAAGTAATCTCAGAATTATTGCCCATTTAATAATTCTATTACTCCAACTGGATTCAAATAAATTGACATGAAACTATAATCGCATTGTACATGTGCATCACATTCATTATAAGTATTTCATAACAAATACAAGCATTTATTCCAACCGCCCAAAGAGCCAAAACTGAGATGCATATTTTTAAATTCATGAGAAATTTAGTTCTCTATTTCAGTTTGCATGCATTACAAAAATCATTGCAAGTTTTCACACTAAAGGCTTCCTTCCTTAATCATACCCCTTCCCTGTAATCCATGTAATACATGCATTAATTTTGAAGCAAATGATATCAAATTCAACTGAAAGGAATTCTTATCCAATTTCTTCCCTTTTACCTTTTTATCTTTGCTTGTTGCTTGCCTTATTTACTTGAATACCATTTAAAACACTCTTATTGGAACCATTTTTAAGGGTTCCGGGTGTCTTTTAGTATAACTATTGTTGCAATATTTAGCAATCCCTAAAATTATCTCAAATTCACATATTAGTCACAACTCTATCAATTCAACTACTTACAAGTTCAATGAAATTTTCATGAAGACTTTTGCATTAGGTATCCAACTTACAAATTCTAACATTTCCCTCCACCATATACCCAAAAATGTTCATATACATTACGTCATGTATGTGCCCTACATGCACCTACTCCATGCTATCCATGCCATGTTATTTTCAAAGTTAATTTTCAGCCTTTAGTGTTTTCAAATATTCACATGACTAGTCTCATAAGCCCAAGCATATCATATGCACACTAACAATTATAGTTAAAATGAAGAGATCATTCTTGCACACTTTCTCGATGTTTATTCCACGCAACATGGAATCCATTACGTAACCTCAATGTATTACCAAAAACATAACAAGTACTATTTCTTAATTACATACCATTCATATATCTATATATATATATATATATATATATATATGAATATATCGAAGCACAATTTTAGTTATGGGAACTCCCTTCTCAAGCCATTTTCATAGTTCAAACATCATTTTCCATTTTGTTCATGTAGACCCATTCCACACCCATTCAAGCTCCTTTGGCTGATCCATTATCCACATCTTCCCTCAAACACAATTATGAAAGGCATAAATCCATGCTTATTAGAATCTCATCAAAGTTAGAAATTACATGAATAAGCATATAACAATTTTATTAAACACAAAATAAATTCTCGCCCTTATTTTATTTTATTTTATCATTTAACTTGTAACCCAAACTTCCTTCTTGTAACAACTATGGAATCCTTCGTGTTGCACTCATGTGCATATCATATGTCTATCATTAGTCAATTAATTCATGCATGAATCATAACATCTCAATTTCACAACCAATTCAATTTCTTGAATTCTTGCATTTAACATGTCAACTCATATTTAAAGTAAGTTTTCATTATTTTGGACCCTTCAGTGTATTTGAGCTCTTGAGGATACTACTTATGAGGGCAGTAATGAAGCAAGTGTCTCTTTTACAACCCTAGCGTTTCAAAGTTTTCCTCTCTAAATCACTTCCCTCTGCATTGTTGATTGTTGATCATGTGTCTAGAGTTTACATGGGCTATCCTTCTTTTGTTGTTTGTTAGAGAATTCATGAATTAGGTGTTCCTTTCCACAAACCTAACATGTCAATGGAATTTTCTTTTTCCCAACCTTATGAGGTTTCTCCTTGATCTTGTTAGTATGAAAACCTTCCATATTTCCAACAGTTGGTTCATGTTGCAACAACCCTTTCATGTATGGAAGGTTTTGTAGCAACATTGTGTTTAGCTTTGCATATTCTTCTTTTTTGCTAATGAGTTTTTTATTCTCTTCTTTGCAACTTTTCAACTTAGTGCTCAAGCCCCTTAGGGTACATATTCCATTTGGGGAACTTTCCTCTATCCCTCTCCCAAAAGAGTCTTATTCTTGCTCATGATGGATTTGGTCCATACTATACTACACCATTCTTTTGTTCACTCCTCTATGTTTTTTTGCAAATCGTATCTTCTTATGTGTTGTATCACACACACGATTTCATTTAAATCAAGCATAAACATATTAATTCATTACCTTGTCATGCCGACACTAAGCATGTTGATATAAAGTATGTTGTGTTGTTCCCACATTTAAAACCCATGTAAGTTAAACTAAAAAGACATGTAAGCAATTTATCAATATTAACAACCATGACATCTGCAAATCCAAGGAAACTTAGCATATGTAATAATTAAACTAGTGTATTAAATTTTATTCATGAGCCACTTCAGGTCTAGTATTGAACCTAAATACCACTCTGTATCAAAGCTTCTAACTTTATCCCCAAAGGTCAAGTGTTGAATGTTTGTTATGGTACCACTCTATAACACTGCCTCCTAGCCCCTTGGCTGATCTCAGGTTGTAGGAGGTGTTACATGTTTTCTTTAACCCAAACCCTAAGGTCTGTTATGAGGAAATGGTTTCAAAAACCTCTAGTCCCTAAGTATTCAAATCTAAAAAAAACACTACCATCACATTTATCTCGTGAAGAGCTTTTCACCGACATAAAATTTACAGCAATTTGACACCAGAATTGAAATTTATTCCCATCAGAAGTTTTAGCTAGTTACATGAGGCCACATCATCACTATGCTACCACGTGGAATCCATGTGGTCCTTGTCAAGCCCCTATGGTATTGCCACATCAAATCAATGCAAGGCCCACTAAGTCTTCCCACTATTACAGATTTTGTTATTTGGTAGTTATAGTTGGCCAATGCCCCTCTGGATTTTCAACTTTGAGTTTCCCGTCACCACCCCCGATCCATGGATCCATAACTTGAGGGAAATTTGGCATAGGTCCCATCGTATACCACATGGCATCCACGTGGTCCCATTCTAGTTCCCATGGCACTGCCACGTCAACATAGGCGTGCGGCCCACTCGGTCCTAACCCTATGGAATTTTGCATTATTTTGTAGTTATATCCGAGTCATGCCCATCCAACATTTCAACCTCATGACAACCTTCACCACCTATGGACTCTCGAATCTTTGGATCAAACTCCACCTTGATGGAGTAATCAAGCCTGACACCCATCTAAGATTCCGCGTATGGTTTGGAACTTGTTAAGAATATAATTTATATAAAAATAAAATAAATATAAATGAATAAATAATAATCATAATTATAGTTAATTAATGATTAGTTAATGAAGAGACATGTCTCTAAGGACATGACCATTCATGAAGGGGCACCTGCCTAGGTATATAAGCAGACCCTCATTGTAACATTCATTCATCCTTGTACACTCATCTTATTAATAAAAAATATTATTTACAATACATTGTGTATTTTACATTTTAAAGCACAACAAGCTACAATCTTGTCATTATAGTGGTATCATAACCATTCATCCTTGGATGTTATCCATTACACAATCTACCATTAAGCATAATTCCTGAAATCATGGAGACTTATTTTGAGGAATTAAGCGAGTCTCGTAAATGTAAATTTGAGTTATTAAGTGAAATTCACTACAACAAATATAAATATCATTTACAAAATCATTAAAGCCCTTCAAAATATCATATTCAACACCTACAATGGAAGTTGACATGAAAATAAGTAACATTAAATAATGTTCTAATCGAGAAAATGATGTGGAACATGTTGAATTAGGATCTCCTCATCGTGACATAAATGAGACGGATAATAAAAGTGGGTATATGAAAACTAAAGATGAGAACAAGGAGGAAGAAAATGAATCTACAAAGTTACTGATGAAGAATCACTACATTCTACAAAAGATCACAAAAATGTTACATCAATCACAACTTATAATGAATAAGATCTTAAATATGGACATAATTCTTTTACATATGCTAAAAGTGTTGGAATTGAAGGGGATACCATGGTATCATAACCAAAAGCATTGGACAATAGACCTATAAAGAAACCTTCAAGGATACTTCCCTCCCCCCCCACCCCCCCCCCCCCCCCCCCCCCACCAATGTTATAGAGAATAGTCTGTCCTTGTTTCACAAAATCAATGTAGAATCCGTTGTTCCTTTAAATATCACGAGAAGCAATATTCCACACGAGGATACCGTCAACACTATGGGTTTATTTTCTCATCAACAATTTCCTCCCAAACTTAAAATCTTGCACCCCTCCATGCCAAATGACAAGATTGGAAGTGAGTGGATCATGGACAAGAAGTTAGATAACCTACAAGATGGGAAAGAATCAATGGATTTGCAGGGTCCTTCACAATCTCTGCCTAAGCCCAAGAGCCCACAAATTTCCAAGTCAAATAACAAGATTGTCGGTGATCACAATATTGTCAAGAAACCAAAAACAAAAGCCTTTCAAACAATTAATACAAAAAAAGGGTTGCATTTGTTGAGTCTTCCATTCATCATGAGGAGAAGCAAATGGCATAGGTTAAGTTTGTATTTCTTGATGGATTTCACCCATCTTGGGAGGGAGAGGAATCTGAAATCAACCAACATGGAAGCCATATCATTGATACACATGGAAGCAAAGATTATAAAACCAACAATCATAATAGTTATACAAATGGAATGCCCATAATTTAAAAAATGACCTAAAATCAACCATGGAAGTTATAGAGCTGAGAACCCAAGATAAGGAAAACCCAAAACCAGCCACAACATTTTAGTATTGAAATACTAATGCTTGTTAGACATAATGAAACAAATGGCCATAAAAGAAAAAATAAAAACCATATGCATAGGCTCTGTGAAATCTAGTAAGAAATGTGTATTATCAATTCCCAAATTCACTCAATTCAACTAGAGAAAGTTTACACATGAATTTGGACTTCAAGATGAAATTGATTTGGGTGAAGTAATCAATTTTGAGATTTTCCTTGCAAAGGTTGTGATAGGTAGCACCCATTATGTGTTCGAGCCATTCCTTCCCACTGATATAACTTCCAATGTTTTTCTTAGAGAAAAGATGATAAAATATTTTGCAAGAAACATGGGCACCCAGTATACAGGATGCAAAGTCATTCCAAACTATCCTCCTCTCCTCTCATTGCTCGAATTTCAAGAACTGCTCGCACAAATTGACCATTGTTTTCTCAACGAAGGAGAAAAATTGCATGAGATAAGCAACAAAATGTGGTAAAATGCCTGGAAACAACTCATCTCTCTGCGCATGAATCTCCAATTCAAAACCCTAAATCACTAGCTCTTCCTTCCCGATGGAAAATACCTAAAATTATTAGTTAAAATAATCTCGGGTTTATTTCTGCCACCCCGTATTTTTCCCTTCTGTGCTAAGACTCCACCTTTGTTCCCTATTGCACCCGCCTACCCTACAAATCCGCTGACATCTTCCTAGTGGACAATCGTCCTCTCGCTAGTTTTCCAACTCTCCCAACACAGTAATATCGTGATCAACCATCACATTTTCCAAAGGCACATCCCTTGACTCAATTAACTTACATATCAGTTGACTAATATATATTGGTTGGCCAATCAATTTATAAAATAATATAATTATATAATAGTTTTTTTTTCCCTGATAATTATATAATAGTTATATAATTAATAATTATATATATATATATATATATATATATATATATATATATATATATATATATATATATATATATTAAACAAAATAAATTTATTTAGAATAAGAAAAAATAATCCCAAGGAGGAATGGAACAACCCTCATTCCAAGGTAGTATTATCGATGACTTATACATGTGAAAATGACGTGGGAAAGTGAAGAAATTGTTAGCGATTAAGCTATGAGGGAAAATCTTTTTGAAGAGGGGCAATGTTATGAATAATTTATATAAAAATAAAATAAATATAAATGAATAAATAATAATCATAATAATACTTAATTAATGATTAGTTAATGAACAAGCATGTTTCTAAGGACATGACCATTCATGAAGGGGCACCTTCCTACGTATATAAGTAGGTCCTCACTATAACATTCATTCATCCTTGTACACTCATCTTATTAACAAGAAAATATTTATAATAAATTGTTTATTTTACATTTTAAAGCACAACAAGCTACAGCCTTGTCGTTACATACCTCATTGACCTCTCGATCCCCGAATCACAAGATGTGATCCGCGCTTGGAAAGAGGTATTCAACTTGGATGAGGTCCAGTTTGCATATGAAGTACCTTGGACCCTTGATAAATAGATATGAAAGACATTTGAAAGAGATATTCGACCCGAATGAGATCCAACTTGCATACAAAGAAACTACTCGTTGCCATGCTATACCTTAGATCACTGGATTTCTGTAGAAGTGCTAAAGAGAAGGGAAACAAATAAAATATTAGAAATATCTTAAGATAAGGGTCATTGGCCTGAATGCCAAATTTCTTGAAGATAATGGCCAAGGCCTACACAAAGGCCCTCATAAGTACATCAGGTCTAGAGTAAGAGAAAGACATGGATCCAAGGGCCAATTCACCCAAATTCAACAATATACAAGGTGAGCTACTCAAAGCAATCTCATTATATTGTCTATTGTAGGTTAGTGAACTTCTTAAAGGACACATACAAGTTTGTGTGACCATTTAATAGGCTGCAAACGATGTTTTATAAAGTGAATCTCAGTATAATAATGGTGTTTAAATTTCTTAGTCATGACAATATATATAAGTGTGCACAAACCCACATAATTGTCGCATCATTCATGGACTAGGTGACCATGAGAACTAACTAGATATTCTTTGACACACAACATATAAAATAAAATCACAACATGTAAGATAACCTACGATCATGAGTATGGCAGTGAACTTCCCAATTCCAACATTTAATATAACTGACAACTTATAAGATAACTGGTTAATCATGAGTGAACTTCAAACAATTAGTCATAACATATAAGATAATCTACACTTCATGAAACAGTAGTAACCACACAGTTCAAGCATTCATTACCACCATAGGTATATAAGATATCTGGTCAACCATGAAGATATAGTGGTATCAAACATCCTTTCATGAATGATACAAGACCATGCATTAATTAATAACATAATAACTACATTCCTAATCCATATTCCAAATAAATAAACGGTTATACTTATTTGAGTGTTTTAGAATAGCCGAAAACTAAAGGATGGACTTCCACTCTCCACCCAACCATAGGCTAACTATTTTACAATCTCTCTTGCAGTTGATCACCACCAAGCCCAATATAAAGTCTGAGGAAATGCTTGCATAGGGGAAATTCACACTAAAGGGTTGGTAGACCCTCAAGAGATGGAGTCCACTGTCCAAGACTCCATCTATAACTATAATTATATATAATAATTATAATTATATAACAATTATAATTGTTATATAATTAAAAAATATAATTATATTATAAATTTATAATTAATATATATATATATATATATATATATATATATATATATATATATATATATATATATCAAACAAATTTTTTTATTTAGAACAATAAAAAAGAATTCCAAGGAGGAATGGAACAACCCTGATTCCAAGGTAGTACTACCGATGAGTTATACATGTGAAAATGACGTGGGAAAATAGAGAAATTGTTAGAGATTAAGCTTTTAGGAGAACTTTTTGAAGAGAGGGATAAAGTTACGAATATAATTTATATCTTTAAAATAAAATAAATATAAACGAATAAATAATAATCATAATTATAGTTAATTAATGATTAGTTAATGAACAAGCATGTCAATAAGGAAGCCTCAAGGGATAGCTCAATTGGTCAAGCCCTCATTGCTAAGTAACTTACCTATTGGGAGGTCACAAGGTCAACTCTCCTCGACACCCTTGGGGTTGGCCCGATATACTAGGCCGCCTTTGGTGGATCTTTGTGTATTATTTCCTGTGGACATAGCAGCCACTCAGTGACTGCAAACCATGGTTGCCTTAAAAAAAATTGCCAAGGAATAACTCAATTGGTTGAACCCTCATTACTAAATACCTTTCTTATTAGGAGGCCACGAGGTCAAATCTCATCGATGCCCTTACAGTTAAGCCTAATATATTAGGCCACCTTTGATATATCTCTATGGATTACTGCCCATGGATGTAGCAGCCACTTAGTGACCGTGAACCAAGGTTGCCTTCAAAAAAAAATAAAAAATCTCTAGGGACATGACCATTCATGAAGGGGCACTTGCCTAGGAATATAAGCATTCCCTCATTGTAACATTCATTCATATTTTTATGCTCATCTTATTAACAAAAAATATTATTTACAATACATTGTATATTTTACATTTTAAAGTACAAAAAGCTACAATAGTGTCGTTACATACCTTGCCAGCCTCTAGATCTCGATTTCACTAGATGGGATCCACGCTTGGAAAGAGGTATTCAGTTTGGATAAGGTCAAGTATGCATACGAAGTAACCACTCCTTACCATACATGGACCCTTGATAAATAGATAAGAAAGACATTTGAAAGAGAGATTCAACATGAATGAGATCCAACCTACATACAGAGAAACTTCTCCTTGCCATGCTAGGCCTCAGATCACTGGATTTCTACAAAAGTTCTAAAGAGAAAGGAAACAAAGAAAATATTATAAATATATTAAGATAGGGTCATCTGCCTGAATCCCAAATTTCTTGAAGATAATGGCCAAGGCCTACACAGAGGCTCTTAGAAGTACACCATATCTAGAGTAAGAGAAAGACATGGATCTGAGGGCCAATTCACCCAAATTCAACAATGTATAAGGTGAGCTACTCAAAGAAATCTCATTATATTGTCTATTGTAGGTTAAGGAACTTCTTCAAGGAGACATACAAGTTTGTGTGACCATTTAATAGGCTACAAACCATGTTTTAAAAAGTGAATCTCAGGATATTAACGCAGTTTAAAGTTCTTAGTCACAACAATATATATAAGTGTGCACAAAACCACATAATTGTCACATCATTCATGGACTAAGTGCGTTAAAGTTCTTAGTCACAAGAATATATATAAGTGTGCACAAAACCACATAATTGTCACATCATTCATGGACTAAGTGACCATGAGAACTGACTAGATATTCATTTGACACACAACATATAAAATAAACTCGCAACATGTAAGATAACCTACAATCATGAGTATCGTAGTGAACTGCCCAATTCCAACAACTTATAAGATAATTGGTTAATCGTGAGTGAACTTCAAACAGTTAGTCATAACATATAAGATAACCTGCACTTCATGAAATGGCAGTAACCACATAGTTTAAGCATTCATTACCACCATAGGTATATAAGATATATGGTCAACCATGAAGATATAGTGGTATCAAACATTCTTTCTTGAATGATACAAGACCATGCATTAGTTAATAACATAATGCAACCACATTCCTAATCCATATTCCAAATAAATAAACTATTATACCTATTTGAGTGTGTTAGAATAGCTGGCAACTAAAGGAGGGACTTCCACTCTCCACCCAACCATAAGCCAACTACATTACAATCTCTCTTGCAACTGACCACCCCTAAGCCTGATCTAAATTTTGGGGGAATGTTTGGATAGGGGAAATTCATACCAAAGGTTTGGTAGAAACTTGAGAGATGGAGTCCACTGTCTAGGTCGTCTCAAAACACAATTCACAAGGGATATCACCCAAAATTTCTCAAGGATGTAACTCAATGTCAAGTCTCCAAGGTATTAGCTTATAAATTTGATTTCACAGGCTCTATATGCAAGTCAAATACCAACCCACCTACTATTGCCAATGCTCCAAATATCCATGATGCACGCCCTAATTAGAAATGGGAGTCCTCCATGCTCCAGAGAGAGAGGGAGAGCCAACTAGAACAAAGATGAATAACTCAAAAGAAGGAGATCCATAAACACACATGAAAACCAGAGAGAGCAATATCCCTGACTCAAAATTGACCACCTAGAATAAAATGATGATCGGTAATCAATAAATCCAACCCAAGACAAGCATCGAACCCCCAATGAATAAGCTCCCCAACTTCCTCTATTGTGCATATCTATATCATTCTCTCCATCCCCTATGTGATCTAGAGGGTGCAAGCTTCACTTTCCTCAATCCATGAGGGGATAGGGGAATGGGAACCACCTATACCCATATTTCCCCAATTCAATATCTTAGTGACTATCAACAAGTCAACTCTTCCCTCAATCACATTACATAAACAATTCTATCAAACCATTTCTTTTTCTAGTTTACAAGTGGCTTTTGAAATTAAGTTCGACCGAGTCATGGCTTTTCAAAACGTGCAAGAAAGCAGGAAGCTTCCCTCAAACTAAAGATCCATTCGGATGTTAAAGGTTAAGTTCGATGATCGGGTCATGGCTTTTCAAAACATGAAAGCAAGCAAGAAGCTTCCCTAACAATAATGATCCATTAGGATGTTCTTCCTTTAGTTGTTGTAATTATTTTCTAAATATTAATAAGTAAATGCTTAATCAATGTTTTAGCCATCTGTGGTTCTTCACATTGGTATTGTAGTCACATTTAATATTACCAAAAAATAGGGGTAAAATAGGGGATGTAACACAAAGGTTTTCATCATGTTCTCTTAAGGTGACCTAGGTTTAGCTCTCTCCCTATATTTTTCCAAGAAAATAAAAAGAAATTAGAGTTGATGGATCAAGGGACATTAGTTTGTCTCCCTTGATTTATTTAAATCCATATCCACTCCTTTTCTTCCTAGGATTATTATTCCTAGATTTTATTAGCTCTAGGTTGATAAGGCACTAGTTTTTATCTTGTGTGTCAATCTTTAAAACCCTAAAATCATCTTTTTACTCTATTTATTTGTTCTAAAGTAAATTTAGGTTTGATTACACCAAAATTACCTATTTTCAACATTTATTGGGTTAAATAGTGATATCCTATGGTTAGGAATAATATACCCGGGATGCGTAAAATTTACGTTTATTGTGTATTTTCAATCCATTAATTAGGGATAACATTTGGGGTTTAAGTGTCATTACATAAATTTTCAACTATAGGAAAATTGTTGTAAAATTAAAATAATAATAATAATAATAATAATTTAATTTCAAGGTCCCAACCAAGTCAAACACCAAATTAGTGTACAATACCATCTTATTTGTGAGACAAAGGACCTACCTCCACACAAAGTTCACAACTAAATTCTATGGAGGTGTATATAATCTACCCCTTTAGATTCGAACCTACGACCTCTTACGAGGGAGCACATGCTCTTAATAATTATGCTCACTTTTACTCATAATTTTAATCCTTATTTTACACTTCATTATCATAATTTCTGGAACTAAATTTGTTGTTATAAATCATTATATCATTGTATAATTTGATTTAAAGAGCTAGTTTGTGACATTCAAATGTAATTTATTGATTGTGTGTTTGGAAACCTATGCAAGCCTATATTGGTTGATATAAATCTCTAGATTACTCAAATCTTGAAGTTACTCTCTAAGGGCCACTTTAAATTATAATTTCCTATCTTTATTCTTGGATATAAATCATTGAGATAAACCTCTAAATTACTCAAATCTTGAAGTTACTCTCTACGGGCCACTTTAAACTATAATTTCCTATCTTTATTCCTAGATAGAAATCCTGGTAGAACCCTTAGAGAGCTTTTAGCTTGAGCTTTCACTTGAGATAATTGGGTTATTTGATCCCTAAGATGTACTAGGAAAACTCCTCTTGTGTTGTGTTGTGTCCATCACTAAAAATAGTAAAACTAACACTAAAATAAAGAGAGTTGTTGATTAGGTGAAAATAATAACACTCTCATTGTTGCACTTGTTCTAGGTTTCCTAGTGAAGCTTTGCACTAAGGTGCAAGATTTTTCTTGTAATGCCAAACTCAAGATCCATTTGGGTTTGAGTGGAAGCCAAAAGTAAATTTTGAAGTTGAGTAGAGGCCAAAAGCTTCTAACATTGTGTCCATCACTAAAAATAAGAAAGCTAACACTAAAATAAGGAGAGTTGTTGATTAGGTGAAAGTAATAACATTATCATTGTTACACTTGGTCTAGGT
The DNA here is from genome assembly GCA_031772625.1 of Pinus tabuliformis. NCBI lineage: Eukaryota > Viridiplantae > Streptophyta > Pinopsida > Pinales > Pinaceae > Pinus > Pinus tabuliformis. Next base: position 992,796,185 of record CM062807.1, on the reverse strand, counting down.
TTCCTAGTGAATCTTTGTACTAAGGTGCAAGATTTTTCTTGTAATGCCAAACTCAAGATCCAAGCCAAAAGCACATTTTGAAGTTGAGTAGAGGCCAAAAGCTTCCAACATTTTGTTAATGAATTGAGCCTCTAACATTTTGGTGAGGAGTAAGGCCAAAAACACCCAACATTTTGGTTAAAATGTGAGGAGTAGAGGCCAAAAAAACCCAACATTTAGTATGAATTCTTTGTTTAGCATGTTATAGATCTTGGCCTTGGACATATCCATCATCTTCATCATAAGCCTTTGACATCTTCATCATAAGCCTTCAATATATCCAACTTCTTCATTATAGACCTTGGTTACAAATTTCTCTATTTATCATATCGTAAGCCTTCGACATATCCAACTTCTTCATCATAGACCTTGGTGACAAATTTTTCTATTTATCTTGTCATTATTTAGCCTCACCATCATTGTTTAACTTGTCATTGTTTAGTCTCACCATCATTGTTTAAATTATCATAAGCCATCATTGTTTAACTTATCATAGGCCTTGGACATATCCAACTTCTTTATCATATGCTTTGGTGAGAGAATTTTCTATTTATCATTGTTTAGCATATCACAAACGGTGAACATATGAACTCTTGAACTCTTGGTTTAAGCTGTTTATCCAAAGTCATGGACATATGAGCTCTTTGTGAACTTTGCCTAACCTATTTAGCCTAGGCTATCATATGAACTTTATTTAACCTATTTAGCCTAGGCTATCATATGTGAACTTTGTTTAACCTATTTAGCCTAGGCTATCATAGTCATAAACCCCTATCATATGAACTTTATTTAACCTAATTAGCCTAGGCTATCATAAGTGAACTTTGTTTAACCTATTTAGCATAGGCTATCATAGGCATAAACCCCTATCATAGGCACAAACCCATAGGCCAATGGACATATGAATTTTTCATAACATGCTTTAGCCTAACATATATGAATTTTTCATAACATGGTTTAGTTATTCATAACATGGTTTAGCCTAACATATAGCATATGAAGTTTGAATTTTGAATTTTTCCTAACATGATTTAGCTTAACATATAGCATATGAATTTTGAATTTTTCCTAACATGGTTTAGTTTAGCTTAACATATAGCATCTGAATATTGCCTACATGGTTTAGCCTAACATATAGCATATGAATTTTGAATTTTTCCTAACTTGGTTTAGCTTAACATATAGCATATGAATATTGCCTTACATGGTTTAGGCTAACATATAGCATATGAATTTTGAATTTTTCCTAACATGGTTTAGCTTAACATATAGCATATGAATCTTGCTTAACATGGTTTAGCCCAACCAATAGCCTGTGATACATCCAAGTTCCTCTTTAGCCTATCATCATTGGCCTTGGACATATGCAACTTCCTTTTTAGCCAATCGTAGGTTTGAGACATATCCAACTTTGTCATGATTTTATTGTTTTTCAAAGATCTTGGACGTATCCAAGGTCATCACCATACTTGGATTTTATTGTTTTTCATGGAATATATTGTCTCATGTTCGAGTGTGAACTTGTTCAAGATTTGTTGAGCACCAACATAATCCCCCATTCTTGCGGTATGACTGTGTCCACAATAGCTTTCATTCTATTGGCAACTACTTTGCATAAGATTTTATAGGGCAATGAGTTGGAATTTTTTTTTAGGTATGAGAGTTACCAAGGTGAAGTTAAATTCTTTTAGCTTTGAGAGTTATAAAGGTGGATTTGGAAAAGTGCGAAGCCCCCTTATGAAGAATTATTTGTTCTACGATATCGAGATCAGTAGCAGATCAATTTCCCAAAATGATAGTAAATCCAATAAACGATAATTTGTTTCACGATTTGCACATCAAGAGTGGATCAATTGCACAAAATCATAGCAAATCCAATTCACAAAATAATTTAAAACATGAAAGTTACGGTACGTCATATGTGATTTAGTTAGTGTTTTCATCAAGGAAAATATAAAGAATTTTGAATATTAAAATTAATTAATGCATATCCTAAGGAGAAAATATTTTTTTTGAATATTAAAAGCAATTAATTCAATATTTAGAGCCTATATTCAAAAGAGCAATAACATCAAAAATATGTATTAGTGTTATAGACATACAGGCCTAAACAACGCTTCAAAGGTCTATACAACGAAACAGATATCAAATAACTCCACTCATTTGAAATATAAAAACGAAGGAAACAGCACGGGCATCTCTGGTAGTGGCGGCGAGGGAAGAGGAGGAAGCATCTCCGGTAATGGCGGCGAGGGAATGGGAGGGAACGGATCCGGCGAAGCCTAACAGCACGGGCATCTCTGGTAGTGGCGGCGAGGGAAGAGGAGGAAGCATCTCCGGTAATGGCGGCGAGGGAATGGGAGGGAACGGATCCGGCGGCGGAGGCTTCGGAAACGGGGGGATATCCGGGGAAGGCATTGGCGGCACATTTGGCCGCTGAGGTCCGGACGGCGGGATATCAGAAGGCGGATTGCCAGGAGGAACAGGGGGAATCGGGGGATGGATGTCGGGAGGAGGATAGCTGGGTGGAAAAATGGAAGGATCCCGAATACCGCTAACATTCTCAGTACGCCTCGGCGGGACTTCGAGCGGTGGGGGCACAGGATTGGTGGTATCTGGGCTGGGAGGAAAAATTTCCGGTTGGGGGACGGGGTTTACGTTTGGGACCTCTGTAGGCCAAGAAGGATCAGGGCTCGGCGGAATCTCCGGTACTGTTGGCACCTCCGGCAGCAGGGGATCGGGATTCTGCGGGATTCGAGGTTCAGGAGGGTAATTTGGAATGGTTTCTGGTGGTATCGAGGGCGGTCCCGGGGTCGGAAAGGCGGGATTAGGATCTACCGAGGGTTTGATGTCAGGCTTAAGGTTTTCTGCGGAGAAATGAACGGAAAAGGAGGATTTGCAGCGGGGAACGATAGGGTACTCACAAATACGGTCTGGTTTTCGGCGCCGGAAAATACTAGGGCTGGATGCTTCAGAAAATGATATGCTTCGTCCTTGCCTGTAATTTCGTGTGCTTGACGTTGATATTTGCCTCAGAATACGAGTCTTGCTCGGCAGCGACGCCATTTTTCGCAGAGAGGGAAGCTTGTTCGCAGAGAGCATCATTCGCAGGAATTCAAACTGCCGCAGATTATCAACTAAAGACTTAGAAATCGAAAATTGGAAAGGGAATTAAAAATATCGAGTCCTTCGGAAGAAATTTTGAAGTTGCAGGAAGCAGCAAGTGTAAAAATTGCTGGAAGTAGACTGGAAGAAGCCGTAACAGGAATTTTCATAGGTTGGGGTTTCTTGTAGCATTCAGATGCAGAGTCATGGACAAGGTTTTTGACAAGTGTGGTACGTGTGTAGGAATCTTAGAGTGCCATTTTTCAATATTCTGACCTCTGTATATTTCTGATTTATATGCACATTCTCCTATGTCATCCCTCTTGAGATATTGGACGCACGCAGTGGCACTCAGAAGTTCTGTAATCGTTAACTCGAATACGACACATCCTTAATTTCATTTGAATGGTTTATTTTGCGATTTGAATATCATTAAAAATGTATTTTTATTGTTAAAAGAGTTTTTCCAATTTAATATGTAAGTTAGGAAAATAAAAATGGTTTATTTTGAGATTTGAATATCATTAAATGGTTTTACTGTTTTCCAATGTTTTCCAAAAGCCTTTTCTTTTGTCCGTACTCGTAGTAGTTATTAACTAAGTTATTCTATGGTACAGATGGTCGCACGTAATGACAGATCAAGGCCGTATTATTAAGAGCTTGTGGTAAGGATGGGTTCCGTTCTAATGCTTGGAAATAATATTCCAAAGCCTTCGTATGTTCCCCATTACTTGTATGCACAAGACCTATATTATATAGTATATAACTTCGATCATAAGGATCAGTTTCTAGTCGCATAGCTTCATAATAATTTTGTAAAGCTTCCGCATATTTCCCTTCCGATTGAGCTGACATTCGTTACGGTCGTTCATTCCATTGAAATGATCTCCGCTTCAAAACCGTACATGAGATTCCCACCTCATACGGCTCCTCCTTTCTTTACAGTAGGTAATATGGAGAGTAATCCGTGGAATTGAAAAAAAAAGAAAAGATTCTAACCCAATATTATGAATTAACAGGGGCTAGTGTATTTCCAATGAATCTCTGGCCATTCTTCTTGCAAAGATTCTTTTCCAAATACCAAGGATCTTACTACCAGTGATTCTATCCAATCATGATAATTTTGTCGATGGATTATTTATTCATAACCTAGATTACTTTATTCTGGAATGGTGGATCGAAACTCTACATATTCCGATATGAACTGACGAGTGAATTATTTGGTCATTCACGTAGGTTTTTGATCCCTCCTGTTCGTCAATTAGATTGGTAGGATTTACCGGTTCATATTGAGTAACCTCGCATTCCACTTCGATCGTATGTATCCTCAATATTTATTCGCAATATGGGTTGCTAACTCAATGGTAGAGTACTCGGCTTTTAAGTGCGATAAAATATATAAAACATTTATATAAATAAAATAATTTAATAGGTTCTAATGTTAATAGTTAGTTAAAAGGTTTAATAATTAAAATTATAAGTTATAAGAAATATTATAATAACAATATACATAGGGTATTTTTTAGGATAATAGTTAGTTAGAATAAGAATGAGAAAATAAGTTAAAAAAATAAAATAAAATATAAATAAAAAATAAAATAAATGAACGTAGCTAGTAAAGGAGGGGCTACGGTCATCCTTAACAAGGATGATTACCGTAAGAAGATGTTAGATCATCTTCACAATAGTGGCAGTTATAAAAAATTGCCCAAGAACCCTCATAAGAATATTTTTGGGACGGTGGCTCTCGCCATCAAGTCTAGTAGTTCTGTGGGTTTTCTATGCCACAAACTCATTGAGAGCAGTCCCCTTACTCCTAGGATCTATGGGTTACCTAAGATTCACAAAGTAGGGGTCCCTCTGAGGCCTATCGTCAACACCATTGGTGGTCCAACCTACCTGTCATGCGGAAAGAGTCGATTTTGTGGACAAAACCGACCTCCCTAGAAGCAAAGGCTTTCTAGTGACAAACAAGACAAATAAACACTACCTTTCTCTAAACATGCATTTAGAATACAAGTAATCATGTGATTATAACATACTTTTAGTCCAATGCTTTGTAGTAGTCCAGCCTCGCCGATCCGGATGAGCTCCTCCTTCTCTTCGAAATCTGCATTCACTAACAAGCCAAAAAATTAAATAGCACCTGATAAACTCATAAAATAACACATATCTATCATACAAACCAAGGAGTATATGAAACAAATCAACACATATCTATCATACAAACCAAGGAGTATATGAAACAAATCATGAATAACAATCTGTTGAGAAAATGAGTTCATTTGTATTAAGTGGAAACAAAAGAAACCATTATAACCTGAGCCTTGATGTTATCCAGGTCCCTCCTAGGGTCCAGCAAGAGTTTTCCTTTACTTTGATCAGCTCACCCACTTCCAAATAAGGCTAGGAAATGATGGGAATCTCTCTTCTCAAGCTTTACAAGGGAGTTCTAATTCCAGCAGCATCTACCCTTAGGAATGTTCAGCTTTCAACCTCCCCTCCCTCTGGCCCAATGCCTGTATTTATAGTGCTCTAGAGGAAGTTATTCAGGTCCACCATCAATGGGATAAGCCTCTCTTTGGATGGGATAGCTCCCCTCTTGATGGGATAAGTTCCTCTTTCATAGGGATACATGAACCATCTGGAGGCGCTTCATACATGTCAAACAAGCTTCTAGAATGCTCTAGAAATGACCACAAGTAACTTTTTTGGAGTGAAACTTGCGCCTTTTGACCTTTACAGGAGTACGCACCCTCCCCTTTACAGACAAAGCGTATAAGTACGCAAGTATTGTGAACTTGGGGTGCGTACACGCAGGTAAGGCTAAGAGAAACTGCGTACCCAGAGATATATAGATTTTTAAAGACTTTCTCTCTTTCTTGGAGTTTGACATGGAGAGCAGAGGTATGAGACTTGCCAAGGAGGATAGTATGACAGTTGATGGAGCCATACTAACTGCAAATAGTCATGGTGAAAAATTTTAGTGTAACAGATTGCCCCCTAAACTGCGAAGCCTGTAGTAGATTAGGGTTTTATATCATCTTGGAAGGGTGAAGTACTTTATCATTTCAAGGATTATCTTGTGGAGAGCCCAGTCGGAACCTGCAAGTATTCAACACAAAATACATATATAAGATCATATCATCGCTGAGGTAGGCATTCCCATACTGAGATTGAAAACTTTATCTAACAAACTAACTACTGCTCTGATACAGGAATGATTTTGCAGTACATCATAATCATAGACTTTGTGTAGACACAGCATGGACGCAACCATCTGTTTATAGTCGGTCTACTATACAATGAATACAAAACTCCTCGCAGCCTGGATGGTGGAAACTAGATCCAGGGTCTTCATTTCTACTTCCCGAAAAGGTACGATTCTATCCATGCGAATAAATGGGTTGATGTCGAACATGGTAGAAACCACTTGATTACCAGTCGATGATGTAAACTGTTAACAAGTGTGAGAGAGACCACCAGTGATGTCAATGGTTCTCAAAGTACTCAGTACAATCCATGAGATGTGAATGAATTAGTTGATGTTGAACATTTCACGGAATCCTTCGATCGAAAGTCAATGATGTAAACTGTCGTCAAAGGCGAGAAACCTGCCATTGATGCATGCAGACTTCAAGGTACTGACGATTTCTAGGTCATCATTCTAGATAATGTGCTGATGTCGATAGAAAGCGACCCGTTGCAGACAAGCCCACAACAAGAAATCATAGATCAAGTTGAAGAAATGTAGCTGTAAGGACTGACTCAGGGATGGTCGAGATGGATGACGGGTATTTTACAGATGAATGGTTTATTTGCAGAGACCTCTTGAACACATAACGACACAACAGATGGCTTGGTGACATTTGACCCAAAGTTAATACCCGGCTGAAGACTTTCAGTGTGGTTTGATCAACTGTGAGGCAAAGGATTTCCCAACCCAGGTGAATGAAAAGTGTCGTGTTCAAGAGTGGTAATAAGGCTTCTTCTGAGACAAAGGATAACAAATAGGTTCATTTTTCTCTCTTTTCCCCCACCATTTCTGGCAAGTACCTCTTTATTTTTTACAAGCTTGAGGAGGATAACATATGCTTGATTATAAGCTCATCTTTCGGATGAGTCCAACTTAGTTTTGATTCGAACCCTAAGAAGGAGTGGTCCGTTCCTGTTTGTAATCGAACAGGTCCTTTACTGTGAAATTTTAACGAGTCTAGTATAGGAGAAACTCGGCGTTTTTCAATTTTAGAGAGTCTGAAAAAACTTAAGAAGACTCCAGGTTGAACTTTTTCGTAAATTTGTGTCTCCCAAGCCCGAAAAAGTATAAAATAATACTTGAGAGAACCGCTTGATCTTGCGACCAAGGAGTACTTTCATGATTAGTGTCTTTGACCTGAAAAGTAAAAAGCGATCAAGGACACGTCGTTTTATTTCTAGTATCGAATATGAAACGACAAAAATCCGGCAATCTTTTTTTTTTTTTTTTTTTTTTTACGGTCAGAAAAGGGCTATAAGAGGACCGTCTTTTAATTCCGTTTTAACAAGTGTAAAAGAAACGCTCGGCAATATTTTCATGTTTTAGGAGTCAGAAAAGGGCTTAAAAGATGACTCTGATATTTTTGTTTGTGAAAAACGACATTTTCCCTAAAAATCCTTTTATCCTGCGCAAAAACCAACACATTACTCATACCTGTTTAAAGATAGATAAAAATACTTGAAAAATACCTTTTCATGGTGGAAAATAAACAAATTTGACATTCATTTACTCAAAAAACCTATAAAAAGGGCTTTTCCCATTTCATTTTTACCATTTTACTGTTGAAGTGAGAAAAATGGCTTTTGGCAAGAAACTTCCCGTGGACATTGCGGAGAATCCGACCGTCGAAACCAAACGTCGTCTCATCAGGTATTCTACAACATCCTCCCTTGCATTTCCATCCGTTTAGAATTTGTTTTTAAGCTTTAGTTTTATTTTTGGAGGCCTTGGGGGTTTCAAGGTCCGCTTTTCGGGGTACGCAGGTTCCCCATGGGTGACCTGCGTACTCCGACATTTTCTCAATTGGGAAAATGCCGGGCGTACACAGCTTGCCTTAAGAGAACCTGCGTACATACGCCCTGTCTCTAAAGGCGGGCTGCGTACACCGCGGAGTGGATTTTTAAACTCCAATTTCTCCAAAATGAACCAAAAACTTTCAATTTTATGGACTCTAACAGATGTTTTATGGTGTGTAGATTGCCCACCATGCTTGATTGGTGCGAGAGAGAACACGAAGATGTTGATTTGGCCGCGATTAATCATCAACCTTCCATTGATGCTTTGAAGGCATGCGGTCTTTACAAATACTGGGCCATACCTGGCATGAGGGCCCAGGTACGCTTTCTAGAGTGGCTGGTCGAAAGGTGGAACGTTCAGGATCAGTGTTTCTACATTGGAGGGCACCAGCTCGAGATAGAGCCCTCTGATATTTACTTTCTCACTAGTTTGCCCAAGAGGGGCGAACAATTGACTCTGTCCAGGACTAGGCCGGGTGGTCAGTCCATTGCTAGCCTCCGGCTAGAGTGGTGTAATAACCAAAACCAAGATAAGGGGATAGAAATAAAAAAGATATCCCGACCTGAACTTATGGTAATTGCCTTTACAGTTACCAGACTTTGCGGGGCTGCCGCTTTGCACATTGCCACTGGATCCCAAATGCTGATGGCGATTGATTGCTATTAGGGCACCATTTTCAACTGGTGCGATGCTGTGTTGGCCAACTTAAAGGGCCAACTGACTAGGTCCAAAAATGGACAACTGAAGACTTTTGGTTATGAGCCCTTAGTTGTGAGTTTTTCCCTAGAGAGGGTTTCGATGCTGATCCCACAGCAGCTCACTGTTGATGTTAGGCCTCCCCGAGAGCCTAAGTTGATGCGATGGGTTGCGGTGATGGCCCGTCATCCTGACGAGGGCACGATGGTTGTCCGATTTAGACCAGAGTATTTTCACTGGTTAGAGAACCAGGGCTTCTCGATACAGGGTTTTCCGTATGCCGGAGTTGATTTTCGTGGAGATCTAGACATGATTCTTCCACCGGGAGAACAGTGGGACGACACAGGTACTTCATTTTCCACAAGTTTTTAAATTATCTATTTTTTTTTGTTTTTATATCGTCTCAAAACTGATAGTGACAATTTTCAAAATGCAGATGTAGGCCCACAGCGTCCGGCCAATCTCTGGCCTTTCGAGAGGAGAGTACCAGTTGCACCAGCACCGGCCCCACAGGATGCGGCCGCAGAGACCCTAGCTGAGTTGGAACAAGACCTAGAGCATCTTACGACAGACATACCAGAGACGACTATAGATGACATTCCTATCAGACTTCAGCGCTATGTGGTCGCAGTCCCAGGACCTTTTAGGAGGTTCTTGTGTAGGATAGTGCGTGCAGTGGTGTCGTATAGAGAGCACCACCAGTGACTGGCTGGTCACTTTTGTAGACACATGTGACATTTTGGTTTTTTGCACTTATCATTTTTGCCGATCATAAGGTGTTTTTCAACCTATGATCGAAGACGATGTATTTTTTGACACACTCTTATCTATATATATATATCATTATTACTGGCTTATCTTGTTAAACATGCGTGATGAAATGTTTTTAAATTTACATGTATGATTATCGCAAATGTCTGTCTAACATTCGAGAAGCAATTGCATCTGCTAATGTATTTAATGACCTTGGAATATGCTGATATTCAATGTAATCAAATTCACGTTCCAAGAGGCACACTCTCAAAAATAACCTTAATAACACTGGATTTCTAATGGTATAAACTCTATTAAGTTGTAATACAACGAGTTCAGAATCTAACCTCACTATCAAACTCCGAATCCCAAACGAAATAGATTCAGACAATAATTCAATCACTGCACTGTATTCTGCAATGTTGTTTGTTGTTTGACCGAGGCTCACCCCATGCATAGAAACTAACTCGTCAGAGGGTAAATAGATAACCCAAGCTGCGGAAGAGATATTCCGTGTACTACGACAAGCACCATCAGCGAATCCAATGTACGTTTGGAGAGGCGTCGACATCTGCAATATCAAGAGTAAAACCAAGATAAGCCAGAATAACGACGAAAAACACACTCTCTGAGCTAAGCACACTGTCTATACTAACAAATACACCAGCTAGAAAGAAAAATCTAACCTAACTAAATCTCCATACCCATCATTTAAGCATAATACCTCTTTAGGTAAAGTCCATTTCTGGGTTTACCCAAAGAGTCCCCATCAAAATCTACTAGCTCATAGGCCCCTTTTGCTAGCTTTCGCTTGACAATGTAGGGCCCATGCCACATAGGAACGAATTTTCCAGCACCTAATTTATCGTTAGCTTGATCATATAATAGCACTAGGTCTCCTTCCGAAAAATTTCGAGGGGTCACGTTTCGATCATACTGAGCTTTCATCCGTTTTGCGTGAGTCTCGATTGCCAATGCAGCGTCACGTCGAGTCTCGTCTAATTGAGCTAAGTATAATAGACGCTTCTCCTCTTCGAAAGTAGCTGGAAGTAATTCGACAGCCATTTGAAGTGACGGGATTTCGCATTCAATGTGTAGCACTGCTTCCAAACCATAAACTAGTTGGAAAGGAGTGAACCCTGTTGATGTTTTCACTGAGGTTCGGTACGCCCAAAGCGCGGAAAATAACATGTTGTGCCAATTCGACCGATGAATACCAATGATTCGTCGGATCATGATAACTAAAACTTTGTTGATAGACTCAACCAGGCCATTGGCTTGTGGATAATAAGGAGTTGAACTATCGTGACGCAAACCAAGCTGGCTTGTAAGTTCTGTCATCATAACGTTTCGAAAATGGCGCCCATGGTCAGTGATTATCGCTTGTGGAACACCAAACCTAGCAATAATGTGATTGAATACGAAAATTGCAGCTGTCTTGCCGTCTGCCTCAAATGTAGGCATCGCCTCAGCCCACTTAGTAAAATAATCAACTGCAAGGATGATATACGCATGCCCCCCGGCCGAGTGAGCGTTACATGTAATAAAATCGATACCCCATTTAGCAAAAGGACCAACGACAATTATAGGGTGGAGAGGAGCAGGTGGTGCGCGCATCTTGCGATCAAACACTTGACAGTTGTGGCATTTCCGGACCGCAATAATACAGTCTTTAAACAAGGAGGGCCAGAAATAGCCAGCGCGCAATATCTTTTGGGCTGTGGCATACCCAGACATATGACTGCCACACGCTCCAGAGTGACAGTCATTCAAAACCCTTTCAGCTTCTTCATGAGTTAAGCAACGACGAAAAACCAAGTCCGCCCCACGGTGATAAAGAGTATCTCCAATAATTTTGTACTGTTGGGACTGGAATCGAATTTTCCGACGTTCCGACTTTGAAACCTCGGGCCGAAAGGATTGGGTTTGGAGATAGACAATTATATCTTCATACCACAGATCTAAAGTGCTGATGAGAAACAAAGATTCGTCTGCAATGGGTTCCTATACCACAGTTTCTGTGTCAGCACGCGGGAAATCACACATCAACTCTGCAAAAACTAAAGATTTCTTAGACTTAGACTTTTCAAATTCCAAGTCGAACTCCTGCAGGATAACGATCCATTTAGAGTACTTACCCCCTAGCAATGGTTAGTCAAAATGTAGATCATAGGGTTGCAATCCGAAATAACTGTGGTTTTACGGAGAAGAATGTAGTGACGAAAACGTTGGACAACTTGAATGGCTGCCAAGGCCAATTTCTCCACATGTGAATATTTGAGCTCAGTAGGATTTAACGTCCGACTAAGGTAATATATCACATGTTTCGTTCCGAATTCGTCTTCCTGAACTAGGACCATTTCAATGGTGGAATGAGTGGCGGCGAGGTACAAAAAGTAATCCTGGTTGTAGTTGGGAGGATGCAGCAACGGTGCATGGCTTAACGCGTGCTTGAGCGCATCAAAATATTTCTGAGCTATCTCATCCCAAGAGAATTGAGCATTTTGTTTCAACAACCGGGTAAAACCCTTGGTAATCTCGGCGTAGTTAGGAATGAATCGGCGTAAAAAGTTTTCTTTCCCCTGCAAACTTTGGAGTTGGCGAAGACTCGAAGGAGGAGGCAATTGATGATAGCTTCTACCTTCGAGGGATCGACGCGGATGCCGGCTTTTGAACTACAAATCCCAGGAATCGTCCCACTTCTATGCAGAAGACACATTTGTGTGGGTTCAACCGTATACGATAATGCCTACACCTCATGAAAATTGCTCGTAAATGGACAAGGTGATTAGCTCGATGTAAGGAGTGAGCGGGCAAATCATCGAGATACGGTTGCACAATGTGCTTGATGTCATGAAATGCATAAGACATCGCCCTTTGAAAAGTGGCTCCGACATTCTTAAGCCCAAAAGGTAATTTGCAATAAGCAAATGTCCCCCATGGACAAATGAAAGCCGTTTTTGGTTGATTGGCAGGTAGAATATTGATTTGGTTGTAACCGGAAAAACAGTCCATAAAGGAAAATATTTCACTACCGGCACAATCATCAATTATTTGATCGATATAGGGTGTTGGATAGTTGTCCTTGGGACAAGCACGATTGATATCCCTATAGTCGATACATATTCTTATTGTTCCCGCTTTTCGTGGGTGAATCTGACGCAAACGTTGCCGGACGGGTTTAGCATCCGGGTAAGTCTTGATTTCATGGACAACAATGGCGGGATCAACTCCTGGCATTTCCTCGTAAGACCAGGCAAACACGTCGCGGAATTCTTGAAATAGGGCCTTGTATGTTTGAATTTCGTTATCTGAACACGAGGCACCTATATGAATGTGCTCAACAATTTCGGGCTTGACTGAAATGTCAATGGGAATAGTGCGAGAAATATTTCCCAAATTCAGCTCTGAATCAGGATGTTTCATTGGACTCTGAGCTTCTTTGACATATTCAGCTGTGAAGATTGATGAGAAATCGTTTTCAAAACGATCATCCTCAGGTAAGAACGAAGATCTATGATGGAGATATTCCCATGGTAAATCATCTACGCACAGGACTTCACAAAGTTGTTCGTCAGATGACACAACTTCGGGAAATGTTATTAACTCCGAGGTTGACGCGAAAAGGGATTCCTCACGGACCACATTCATTTGGTCAATTTTGGTTGAACTTGGGTCGGAAAAAGACTGCACGGCTTCATAGGATATTTCATATGGACTCAAAGGCATTGCATCACCAAATGAGTCTATCTCAGATTCAGAAGGAACGATCCAAGGATCGTCATAAACAATGGTGTCTGAAGTAATCATATGAATAGATGCAAATGAAGACATGGCGTTGATTGGAGGAAAAGGAAAAGTTCCTAGTAAACCGACATCTTTAACTAATCCTACGCCAACATCCTTGTAAGGGATAGTCGTTTTACCGATATGCTGGATACTCTCTGAAGAGGCTGGGTCGGATGAAAAATAGGCCAGCTGGTCTATGGTTACGATCTTGCCATTATGTGGAAATTTTATTACTCTGAAGACCGATGAAACGACCGCTATCATAGCGTAAGACCAACTTCGACCCAAGAGAAGGTTGTAGTCCAGAGGGGCATCAACCACCTCCACATCTAGACTAACGGTTTTTCCTTCAACCCCTATAGGCAAATCTTGTAGAATGCCAAACAGATGGAACCCACGACCATCAAAGGCCTTAAGAATTGTCGGGGATTGATTAAGTGAAGGAGAACCAAGCGATCTCTAGTACTGTATCGACATGATACACGTGGAAGCTCCCTCATCAATTACAGTCCGATGAATAGGCCTATTTTTGACTATCACTGGGATCTGGAAAGCCATCTGATGAGGCAAACGCGGTGTACTATTTTCTAGATCAAAGATTATTAGGTTCGGGTCCTGAACATCAACAGCTCCTATAGCCGACAAAAGTAATTTTCGTTGTGCTGGGCATGATTGCAGCACTTCTAAAGCCGACATTGCTGAGGGTGAAACAGCTAAATCCTCAACAATGTTGTAATTCTGGGCTGCTCTCGCATGTGGATTGAAAGCAGACCTTCGAAGTACACCCTTGGCGGGCGGTTTGATTACTATGTCAGGGTTAGGTTTCTCGATTTGTAGTGGATCGGAACCGGGAGCTGAGGTTGATGGATTTAAATGAGAAGATTCTGCTTCGTTCGATCCATCAACAAGACTTTTACTACCATAATCTTGCGATCGAGTCGCAATCCTTACATGAGACATCATCAATATGGATTCTTCACTGGCATTCGAGGAAGAACCTATCATCTTACTCTCCTGCTTTGAAAATGGATCTTTCAAAACAGCATGAGTTGGAGAACCCTTGACGATTTTCACAACCTCGGCCCGATGAGGGCAATCTCTTGTAAAATGATCCTCTTCACAAATAAGACAAGGATATCAAGGTTTGCGCTTTTCGTCATTGGTTTCCGACTTTTCTGTTTTCTCCTTTGGAGTCTTGTCTGCTTTACTCTTCTTCTTACCTTTCTTCTTCCCACCGTTTTTTGATTTAGCCGTAGATGACTCTATAGCGTGGATATCAGCGGAAATTTCAGGAGAAGACTCTCCTGTCGGGGAATCTGGTAAGGTTATAATGGGCGAAGAATTCTTTGAAGACTTCTTCTTGCTTTTAGTATTTACCGTACCAATCATGCCATCAGCAGCATGAGATCCCGAAGGAGCAGCAGCGATTTGATTTGACTTTGGAAGATCTGGGATCTTTTCGTGTAATGTACCCAACTGAGTGTAAACTAAGTCAAGGTACTGCGCTTGAGCAATCACTTGCTCCTCAGTAACTACTCTGGCCTTAGCTACGTCTTCAGTAATCTTCGGTAATAATGATTTAACAAACCATTCAGCTAAGATTTGGTCCGAGATAAAAACTTTCACTAATCGCCTTCGACGTCTCCATTCATGTATATGAGCGGAAATATAAGTGGACGTCAACTGTGTTAATGAAGTTAGTAGCTCCGTGCCATTATCATATCTGACCAGCAACTGAAAATGAGTTAGGAACGAGGTAGCTAACTGACTAAAATTGTAAAAAGAGGCCCGTGGTAACTCAATGTACCACTTGGCCGCGAGACCAATGAGCGTACGCTGGAAAAGACGTAAGCGGATCGAATCATCCGAGATGGAATTTGAAGCACACCAGAGGTGGTAAGTCATCACATGATTTGACGGATCCTCTCCAGACTTACCCTCAAACTTGGGAATGTCACTGAGCAACTTATTTGGCATTGGTGGCCAAAACGGAAGATAATTTATTGGATCGTTCGTTAGGCGCGACAAGTCTGGTAAATCCAAAGTTGCGATAAACGGTAATTGCCGATTCGGATCCCTAAAACTCTGGGTCACAAGACCAGTCCCAAGAGGAGGATATCCAGGATAACTTGGAATAGGAATCACATTCGGGATATTGTATCCTCCTGGAAAACCAGGATTAACCGGACCGTACTGGGGTTGTTGAGGTTGTTGATAAGTGTACACAGGATACGGTTGATACTGGTAAACTGGCTGTTGGACAGTAGGCCCGTATTGGTACTGTCCCTGGTACGGTTGATAAGCGAATTGTGGTTGACTAGTAACAACCGTACTTAAACCAGGTTGTCCTACAGGCATCTGAACCGTAGTTTGAATCGTAGATCCAGACAATGGTAAAGATGTTTGAGGAGTTGTTGCAGAGACAGTAGAAACCGGAGCTGTCGATACTCCAGAAGTAAGTGTGGTGGAAGGAACAGATGTTGCAGTAGTTGCAGCAGTCGTTTGAGATGGAGTACTAGGTGCAATGGGTGACTGAGTAACTACCGAAGGTACAAAAGTTTGAACATTAGACTGCACTGGTTGTTGGGGTGAACCAGCAACTAAGGGTTGTCCAGCTTGAGATGAAAACTGTACGCTTGGCTGCAATACCTGTTGAACTTGCGATGGATCCCACACTATGTTCATTCCGGGGTATTGACCCAGGACAAGCTGAGGATATTGAGATCCATAACCGGGTTGAGGGTAGGATTGATAATTGAAAGGTACATTTCCCGTACCTTGAACATAAGATTGACCTTGGGGTGGTTGATAACCTTGACTCGAGTACTGACCTTGAGGTTGATACCCTTGAGGTAAGTACTGATACTGGGGTTGACCTTGAGCTATAAATTGATACTGAGGTTGGCCTTGGGGTACATATTGATGCTGGGGTTGACCTTGAGGAATGTATTGTACTATGGGTACATACTGTCCTTGAGGTTGCCCCCCAGACGCAATTTGTGTACCTTGAGGTTGCCCCCCAGGCGTTAATTGAGGCTGCCCCCCAGGCGGTAACTGGCCACCTTGAGGTTGAGAACCAGGAACCGAACCTGACATCATGTAAATGTCTCCTACACCCAATGGTTTATTACCATTGTTTCCAGCTAATAACCCATGTTCAATGGGTTGAGGAGATGCTCCCGCAAAAGTACTAGAAAGTGACTGATACCCAGAGGGAACAGAAGGACCGCCGTACAAGAAAGATTCAGGAGATTGAGTGAACACGGACGACTGACCAGACATATTCACAGGAGTATAAATATCTCCAGGTGGAAAAGGAGTACGAGGTGGAGAAAAACATGACCCTGAGTTGTCCAAATAATTGGTTAACGAAAGGTACCAAGTAGTAGCTCTAGGAGCATTGTAAAAGATGGATTCACACTCCCTTAGATCAATAGTAGGTTGAAACGCCAAATTCTTCCTCTGGAGCAAGCTCTTCAATAGCTATCAAACCAGTAGGAAGATTTTCGGTGATGACTCTTTCTACCCTAGGTGAATCAGGAGCACTAGAAGTTGGAGTAACAGGTTCAGATATTTCAGGTTCTTCGCCTATATCATTAGTAGATGAAAAACTACCAGCAAGCTCGGAAACTGCAACAGCTTCGGGATTATAACCTGTTTCTAGACCTTGGTAATCTGGATGGACTACCAACGACGGCTCTCCTTCTTCAGGTGAACCTACTTTACTGCCACTAGGAGTTTCAAACCTTCGTAATGACCCGGGACCTCTTCACGAGGTTCGCCCCGAAGTCTACGGGACTTCCTCAACAAATCGGCCATGGTAACAATCTCAGGAGACTTGCCCCGAAGTCTACGGGACTGTCTCGGTAATTCATCCACAGTTAAAAACTTTTAACTACTGCACAGGCAAACAAAGTAAAATCTCAAAGCAAACCACCTAAAGTCTCTAAAGAACCAAACAAATTCGAATCACACGCCTAAAGAATCTAGGGCATCAAACCATACACAAACAGTAGCCTTTCGGACCGAAAACACTAGTTGGAGATGAAACCCAACATCGTCGAATTCAGTACAGAAGTGGTGGGTGGAACAGTTACCCCAACAACCTGCTTAATGAATAGACCGGCACAAGTCCTTCCACTTTAACCGTCTCGAGTGAAGTGAACCCTGCGGAAAATCCGAGTGAGTCTAGCCGACGTCTGCTCCAGGTACAGTGGGATCTTCCCTCCACCGTCACCTCGGTAGAATCCTAAAGATAATGGTCACTAAGGTTACCAACAACAACAAATATACCTGGGGGAACAGTCTACGACCCGATAGCACGCAAGGGCAGAGTAACAAGCTCAATCCCATTGCCGGCTCCTTGACAATAATCCAAGGTTTACCGACAAGTGACCCCAGGCTCCTCGACAATAATCCGAGGTTTACCGTTTGTAGTACGTGCGTATCTGGCGTCTTTCCCAATGAAGGAGGATTGATCCCCTCACTGGTTCGGACACGGTCTCGTGCTTCTCCTTTAAGAGGAGCTTTCCCAGTGTACAAATGAAACAGTTGGATTTATCCTACCACAAGATGAGCTACTTGTTTGGTTTTACTGTCTTGGAGAGTTAATTACTCTCCTACTCCAAGACACTAGCCTGATCTATATTGGTGTTTCAGAGCCCTAGTAAATAAAAAGTTACTAAGTTGATTTTACTTTAAGCGTTAATTTTTTATGGCTTTTCTTTAAGACAAAAGGTAGTGGAGATGAAACTGATGGTGTGTAGACTCGACTCAAATCCACTAAAAAGATGCACTTAGGATGATTTATAGTAATTTTCTTTTTCAATGAATTCCCTAGCTAAGAGAGTTGGAGAATGCAAAATTGATATAAAAACAACTTCCTTGGCAATGAAAATCAAAGAAATAAACTCTTTATCTTTTCAAAACATACAACACATGACCACTAATTACTTCACGAAAATTCATGTTCCTTTCAAAGACTCAAATGCTACCAAAGCAAACTTTTCTTCAAAAGAGTTTTTTTTGTATTTTTTCCTATATTATAAAGCATGTAAAACTTACTTTAACAGAAATCAAAGTTAAAAAATCTATGGCAATCAAATCAACTCAATTTCACTCAAAAAAAAATCCAAGAGAAATGCACCTAAAAGTAAATATAATGAGGCAAAAGCCTACCAAGTATGATTCCAGGATGTTTTACTCAGTCAAAATTTAACTAAGGACTAGTTAATGCAGAATAAAAAACCAGTCAAAAACAAAAATCAAAATCTTTTGTTCTTTTTCTCAAGAATAAAATTCAAAGTTCAATCAACAAACTTTTTCGAGATTCGGCAAAGAGACAACACAAAGGTAGGTTTCTCACAAGGGTGGATTCTATGAAAGGTCCGACTCCTAAGAAGACTGAACAAAACTAGGGAGATCCAAGGTTTTACAACTTCTAAAGCCAAAATCACTACAGGACCAATGCAAAAATCAAACCCTAGGGAAAAATCTCTATGAATTTCACTAAAACTCTTGACACTGACGAAACAAGCTTAGGTGAAGATTTATGGCAGAAAACCAGTGGATCTGGGCAGAAAAAACAAATTAAAAACAAAATCTAAAAGGCAAAAAAGGAGAAAATTGAAATTTTCTCAATTTTGACAGGGTACGCAGGCAACCTGTTTGCACAGGTGCGTGTACGCTCTGTGCACAAAGCTGCAGTGCATACAGGTACGCACTGTGCTCAACGCAGAGGCTGCGTACTTCTAGCAAAACTAAGAAAAAGTAAAATCTAATTTAACCCTAAGCTAGCCCACCCAAATACACAGTCAAACAACCAAAAACCAGAAAACAAACGACTTTTCTCAGACCAAAGTTTCACACAAAGGAAAAATCATTCACATCAATGGATTCCCCAATATGGTCGCCATTTTGTCATGCGGAAAGAGTCGATTTTGTGGACAAAACCGACCTCCCTAGAAGCGAAGGCTTTCTAGTGACAAACAAGACAGATAAACACTACTTTTCTCTAAACATGCATTTAGAATACAAGTAATCAGAAGATTATAACATACCTTTAGTCCAACGCTTTGTAGTAGTCCAGCCTCGTCGATCCGGATGAGCTCCTCCTTCTCTTCGAAACCTGCATTCACTAACAAGCCAAAAGATTAAATAGCACCTGATAAACTCATAAAATAACACATATCTATCATATAGACCAAGGAGTATATGAAACAAATCATGAATAACAATCTGTTGAGAAAAATGAGTTCATTTGTATTAAGTGGAAACAAAAGAAACCATTACAACCTGAGCCTTGGTGTTGTGCAGGTCCCTCCTAGGGTCCAGCAAGAGTTTTCCTTTACTTTGATCAGCTCACCCACTTCCAAATAAGGCTAGGAAAGGATGGGAATCTCTCCTCTCAAGCTTTACAAGGGATTTCTAATTCTAGCAGCATCTACCCTTAGGAATGTTTAGCTTTCAACCTCCCCTCCCTCTGGCCCAATGCCTGTATTTATAGTGCTCTAGAGGAAGTTATTCAGGTCCACCATCAATGGGATAAGCCCCTCTTTGGATGGGATAGCTCCCCTCTTGATGGGATAAGTTCCTCTTTCATAGGTGTTATCACTAGAAATTATAGTCCATGTATATGATAATTGTCTATAAGTTTTTGAAGAGTCTTGAAGTCTTGTAAATAGGTTTGTTAACTTATGTCAATTTCAAATTTTGAAATTCAAGAGTTATGAATGAAATTCGTGTAAAGGCAAGGGCATTAGTCATCTTCCATCATGGTTAGTTATGTCATGTCATGTCATTGGTACTTGCGCAGTTTCGCAGCGCGGGTATGATCTCTTAGGTACTTGCGCAGTTTCGTAGCGCGAGTGTGATTGGTCAGTTCTGCTGCTAAATAATGTTTGCGTGTTTTCGTAGCGGCCCGTTTGTCAGCGATTTCGTAGCGCATTCCTTTAAATTTGAACTGCCCGCGCTACGAAATCGGGGTTTCGGGTTGTTGTGTAGCATTTTTCCTTGAATGTCTAATCCGAGAAGTAGTGAGTCACGAGTCCGGTTATGATTGTTTCCTCACACCATTTATGTGTCATGATTAGCCATTACTTTGCCATCAGGTCTGATTTCATTGAGTTAGGTGTCAGTTTGGAGGACGTTATAGGAAGTGGTCATTCCATAATGTGTTTTTCATAACATATGAATGTCTTCTGCTCTATGAAAAGCGTGAGCTTTATTCTAAACAGACTACTGCAAGCGAGCCTGATTTCTACAGCCAAAGAGTGTTTTCGTGCTGCAAACCACCGTCATTTCCTTGTGTATAATTGTGCAAAGAAACATGGAAAGAAAGGAGCACCGTTCGGGTAGATGTGTGAGAACAGAGCCGGAGGGATTAGATGTAACCCTCAGGGATGAGGAAGTAGCAAAGGCGTTCAGAGGTGCTGGTTGTTGGCGGTTTTGTGAAAAACTCAAAGGTGGACATGCAGAAGTGACCAAGGCATTTGCAGTGAACTTCACGGGATTAAATTCAAAAGTGGCCATGTTGGAGTTTCCGGTTTCCCCTGAAGTCATTTCTACAGTCACAGAAATCCCAAGAGGTGGCCAAGAATGGTTCAAGAATTTCAAGTTTGATATGGGTCCGTGTAAGGAGTTCTTAAAGGCACCATATGTAGACGAAGATCTTACTAAAGCTGTCCCAAGGAGCTATCTTAAGGAGAATTATGCTACATTATTGACATGCATCCAGAAGTACTTGACATGTGAAGGTCGGTACAACAAAGTCTACTCATATCATTTCAAGCTGCTACTACACTTCACTGGTAAGAGCTCAATAGACATCCCTTTTTACTTATTCAGGAGTATTACTAAGATGTGTGACAAGATTCAGTTGAAGAAGGAAGCTTATGAAACATCTCTTTTTCATCATGGTCTGGTTAAATTATTGGTGTTGGATAGCCTACATAAAATTGGTAAGGACTGGGATTCGTTTGTATTCATGGCCGGTTTCCCTAGTAAAACGGGCCTCACTCCATTACCTGTAAGAGAAAGAGAAGATAGGAGTGAGGATACTACTTTGGCTGAGATTAGGAAAGAAATAACAGACCATAAGAAGCCCAAAGCTAAAACAAAGAAGCCAGAGAGGTCTGTAACAGTCAAAGAAACACCTGAAGCATCAACAAAGAAGACTCCTAAGTTAGCAGTTAAAGAAACTCCTGAAGCATCAGTAGTCAAAACTTCAAAATCATCTAAAGTATCTGAAAAAGAAGCTTCTAAGTTGCCTCTTAAAGAAACACCAGAATCATCTAAACAGAAGACTCACAAAAGAAAAGATGAAATTAAGTCTAGTGAAGTTGAAAGAGTTTCAAGAGTAAGAACTAGAGGCCAGCTGAACAAAGAAAAAGGAAAATCAGCTCATGTGGAAGAGAGTCCTGTTTCTAAGGGTAGTCTAAATGATTTGTTGGAAGCCATTGAATTAGAACAAGAACATCCAATTCAAGTTGAACCACTTGAAATAGAACAAGATCAATTGGTGTCACCTATGCATATTGATCTAACACAATCTTCACCTGAGAGTTCTAAGAAGTCAAAGGCTTCCAAAAGGTTAAAGTTTGAAGAACCAGGTGAAGAGTATGCCTTTAAACCTCGCAGACCAATGACTAGGAGGCAAATGAAGGAAGCAGAAAAGGCTCAAAAAGAGAAAGTCCCTTCAGACATGCCTAGGACAGAGGCACTTGAAATCTTCTCTGAAATAGTCCAAGCAGCTAAAAACAAGAATAAGGACAATAAGGTGGTTATTAGTCAAAGTGGAAATGTGATTGCCATTAAAAAACAAGCTGGAGCAAGTAAGGAGATACCTCAGGTTCATAATATTTTTAAAGAGAAGGCAGTGAGATATACTAGTTATAAGAAAGCTGTGATGAAAGGTAAAACAAGTTTGATCAGTCAAGCTAGTTCGGTATCTGACGCCTATGTATGGACAATACCAGCTCTAAAACAGGCAAAAACTATGAAACAAATGAATGCAAGTCTAAGAGCAGAGAACAAGAAGTTGAAGGAGGAAGTCATCAGCCTGAAAGAAAAGCTAGACAAGCTAGCTAAATGATTCAAGGAGGAATGTGTTTTCTCAAATTTTGATATATTTTGGGCCATTGTCTTTTTAAAAGTTTTTGAGACTTTTTTGTGTCTTCACACCTGTATGGAAAGACTAAAGGAATCATAGATTTGAAATATTGCTGTTTTGAGGTTCATATATTTAATTTTGATGACCTACAGCAGTTTCGTAGCGCGCTACGAAACTGCTGTAGATGACTGGTTAGGTTTAAAGCTTGAGTTGGAATGCTGAGGTCAGCATATATTTAAAGAGATGGTTTAATATCAGCATGGAGATTATAGAAGATCAGTCAGATATTTTGAAAAGGAGGCCAGGTGTAAATATTCAAAGAAAAAGCCGAAGTTTTGTCTTTTGCCTAAAAGTCACTTTATCTCCGAAATTTTAGGGTTTGGATAGAGCTGCTGAGGTGTTAAATGATACACTTGTCCAGTTGTGGGATGGCTGGGTTATGAGTTCTCTTCAGTCACACGGGACTATCCAAGGTTTAAATGGCTTAAAGATGGATCATTAATATATGAACACCGAGGGGAGGCAGCAACCAAGAATATAGGCTTCATTTTCTTTTCGGTTGTTGAATCATCTATAAATCAAGTATCCGGAGCTGTATATACATTGAATCTGTTTTAAGTTTGGATATGGTTATTATTGCAATACTACAGGTGGCAAGCTCCAAGGACAGAGCAGGGTATACAAGGAAGAAGACTTAAAGTGCCAATATGATGGAATCCTCTGTTTTCGTAGCATCATATCTCTTGTAATCAATTAGTTTGTTTATGTTATTGTTAAGGTCATTTATGTCAAAAGCCCGAGCTCCCTTCATGCTTGATGAGGAGTCTCGTACAGCAGTGTTTTGATAGGCTATATATAGGAATAACTTAGATGTAAAAAAGGTTGGATACTTAATAGAAAAAGTGTGTTGTTTTGGGCCACTGTAAGACCTTTTTTGACAGTAATAGTAAAACAGAGTTATTCTCTTCTCAAGATTCTCGAAGGATTGTCATGGTCAAATGAAGTGATGATGTGTTATACCTTATGTTATTTTATGGTTTTGTTGTATGCAATCACTCAGAATTCATAATTATATGCTCTGACTTCCTGTGTATACAACAAGCTATGTGTGGTGGAATATGTTTGACTTGTAATGCTAAGAGCCTTGATTTCTATGAGATCACTGTGTTTTTCTTGTCTACTTGATATTATAGACTCCATAGCCCAATGAGATATCTTTTGGTGTGTTTCCAACCAGTTATGTTTTCATAAGTAAATAAAGAGTTAGCCATCTAGTGTGTGAAGGATTTTATCAAGAGTTTTGAGAGAGCCCTCTCTGATCAAAGAGGCTAATCTTTGGTCTAAAGATAGGTTGAAATAGTTACATGAGACCATGCTTAGTTGCAGCCCTCAGTACTGGTTTTGTGATAACATTTTGGTGCGTCTGCCGAGAGCTTAAGATTGAATTTCTGAAGGTAGCAGGAGTTCAAATGTTTTTCGAGGCTGCACTCTACCTTGGTGACTCCATTTGTTTTTGAAAAGTTTAAAGGTGGCTTCGAAAGGAAGGTTCACAAGGAGTAACCCTGATCCAAATCCACCTAGGCCTGTGGAAAATCCTAATATCATTTCAAGGAGTAAACGGAAGCTCTCTGATATACCAGGTACTTCAAATATTTCAAAATCATTATTTTTCGAGTTTTCTAGAAGTCCTGAGAACAAACTTGTGGATGATAAGGTTCAAGAGGTCATATTAAGGTCTGAAAATGAAGAAGAAGTAATAGGCATTATCTTGGATTTACAGAAGAGAGGTATTGATACCTCTTCTTTAATTTCACAAAAAGATAAAGAGGAAGAGTTGGTTCAAATTAATGAAAAATTTCTGATATCTGGATGGTATAAGGATGTCTCATTTGTACTACAGCACAACAGAGCCCCTGATAATCTTCCTAAGTCTAAAGCTCGTTTTATCAAGCTGAAATCTCTTAAATATTTTGTTTATGAGCAGAATTTATTTTGGAAGGATGCTGGAGGGATTCTACTAAGTTGCTTGGTTGAAGAAGAGGCTGATAGAGTGATTGAAGAATTTCACAAAGGAGACTGTGGAGGTCACCATTATTGGAAGGCTACTGCTAACAAAATATTGAGAGCTGGGTATTTTTGGCCCACCATGTTCAAAGATATTTATAAAAAGGTTGCAGCCTGTCATGAATGTCAGTTGTTTGAAGGTAAAAGAAAGCTCATGCCTATGCCTCTAGTTCCTATTTATGTAGAAGCGCCTTTTCAGCAGTGGGGGCTAGATTTTATAGGTGAGATACATCCCTCTTCATCAGGCCAACATCGGTGGATACTTATAGCCACAGATTATTTCACAAAGTGGATAGAGGCAATGCCAACTAGACAAGCTAATGATGCAGTCATTATTTCTTTCTTAGAGAACAATATTTTATCAAGGTTTGGATGTCCACTCAAGCTTATCACAGATAATGCTCAAGCATTTAAGTCTAAGAGAATGATAAACTTTTGCCACCAATATCATATTACTCTTGGTCACTCAACAGCTTATTATCCACAAGGCAATGGTCTAGCTGAAAGTTCAAATAAGAGTCTTGTGAGGATTATCAAGAAATTGCTGGAGGAAAACAAGAAAACTTGGCATTTGAAACTGAAGTATGCATTATGGGCTGATCGCATTTGCACTAAAAGATCTATTGGAACCTCTCCTTATGAACTTGTGTACGGAGCAGAAGCTATTTTTCCAACGTCTCTTGGTGTCCCAGTTATGAAATTAATTCAAGGACTTGAGGAAGAGCCAAATGCCATACAGAGGAGAATCAATCAATTGATTGCATTACAAGAAAAAAGGAAGTGAGGTGGTTGAAGATTATCAACAAAATCAGAATAGAGTCAAGAGGGCTTTTGACAAGAAGATTAAAGATGTGACTTTTCAAATTGATGACAAGGTTTTGAAATGGGAAGCCAAGATTGAAGAAAAGGGCAAACATGGTAAGTTTGAGAATTTATGGAAGGGGCCATATTTAATCTCTGCCTTCCATGGAAACAATACTTATATTTTGCAAGAAGTTGATGGATCACAGTATGCTGGTGGGCCTGTTAATGGCAGGTTCTTGAAGCATTATTATCAGTGAAAAGTCTGCCAAGTAGTTCATGATCATTGTAAATAATCATTGTTTTTGAAGTGTTTTGTGCTAGCAATAAATGACAAGTTGAACTAGCAGATCTTAGCCCGAGGAGAAGGCCCACAAAGTTTGAGAGGAATGCTTGTCAGCCAGATGTGAGTGTAATAAATGGATAAAGCACTGGTACTACGTGTTCTTAGTGTACCACAGGGGCACACTATCCCTAGTGGAGCCACTGTTATCACTAGAAATTATAGTCCATGTATATGATAATTGTCTATAAGTTTTTGAAGAGTCTTGAAGTCTTGTAAATAGGTTTGTTAACTTATGTCAATTTCAAATTTTGAAATTCAAGAGTTATGAATGAAATTCGTGTAAAGGCAAGGGCATTAGTCATCTTCCATCATGGTTAGTTATGTCATGTCATGTCATTGGTACTTGCGCAGTTTCGCAGCGCGGGTATGATCTCTTAGGTACTTGCGCAGTTTCGTAGCGCGAGTGTGATTGGTCAGTTCTGCTGCTAAATAATGTTTGCGTGTTTTCGTAGCGGCCCGTTTGTCAGCGATTTCGTAGCGCATTCCTTTAAATTTGAACTGCCCGCGCTACGAAATCGGGGTTTCGGGCTGTTGTGCAGCATTTTTCCTTGAATGTCTAATCCGAGAAGTAGTGAGTCACGAGTCCGGTTATGATTGTTTCCTCACACCATTTATGTGTCATGATTAGCCATTACTTTGCCATCAGGTCTGATTTCATTGAGTTAGGTGTCAGTTTGGAGGACGTTATAGGAAGTGGTCATTCCATAATGTGTTTTTCATAACATATGAATGTCTTCTGCTCTATGAAAAGCGTGAGCTTTATTCTAAACAGACTACTGCAAGCGAGCCTGATTTCTACAGCCAAAGAGTGTTTTCGTGCTGCAAACCACCGTCATTTCCTTGTGTAGAATTGTGCAAAGAAACATGGAAAGAAAGGAGCACCGTTCGGGTAGATGTGTGAGAACAGAGCCGGAGGGATTAGATGTAACCCTCAGGGATGAGGAAGTAGCAAAGGCGTTCAGAGGTGCTGGTTGTTGGCGGTTTTGTGAAAAACTCAAAGGTGGACATGCAGAAGTGACCAAGGCATTTGCAGTGAACTTCACGGGATTAAATTCAAAAGTGGCCATGCTGGAGTTTCCGGTTTCCCCTGAAGTCATTTCTACAGTCACAGAAATCCC
Organism: Pinus tabuliformis; assembly: GCA_031772625.1. NCBI lineage: Eukaryota > Viridiplantae > Streptophyta > Pinopsida > Pinales > Pinaceae > Pinus > Pinus tabuliformis. Next base: position 992,769,312 of record CM062807.1, on the reverse strand, counting down.
AAGAGGTGGCCAAGAATGGTTCAAGAATTTCAAGTTTGATATGGGTCCGTGTAAGGAGTTCTTAAAGGCACCATATGTAGACGAAGATCTTACTAAAGCTGTCCCAAGGAGCTATCTTAAGGAGAATTATGCTACATTATTGACATGCATCCAGAAGTACTTGACATGTGAAGGTCGGTACAACAAAGTCTACTCATATCATTTCAAGCTGCTACTACACTTCACTGGTAAGAGCTCAATAGACATCCCTTTTTACTTATTCAGGAGTATTACTAAGATGTGTGACAAGATTCAGTTGAAGAAGGAAGCTTATGAAACATCTCTTTTTCATCATGGTCTGGTTAAATTATTGGTGTTGGATAGCCTACATAAAATTGGTAAGGACTGGGATTCGTTTGTATTCATGGCCAGTTTCCCTAGTAAAACGGGCCTCACTCCATTACCTGTAAGAGAAAGAGAAGATAGGAGTGAGGATACTACTTTGCTGAGATTAGGAAAGAAATAACAGACCATAAGAAGCCCAAAGCTAAAACAAAGAAGCCAGAGAGGTCTGTAACAGTCAAAGAAACACCTGAAGCATCAACAAAGAAGACTCCTAAGTTAGCAATTAAAGAAACTCCTGAAGCATCAGTAGTCAAAACTTCAAAATCATCTAAAGTATCTGAAAAAGAAGCTTCTAAGTTGCCTCTTAAAGAAACACCATAATCATCTAAACAGAAGACTCACAAAAGAAAAGATGAAATTAAGTCTAGTGAAGTTGAAAGAGTTTCAAGAGTAAGAACTAGAGGCTAGCTGAACAAAGAAAAAGGAAAATCAGCTCATGTGGAAGAGAGTCCTGTTTCTAAGGGTAGTCTAAATGATTTGTTGGAAGCCATTGAATTAGAACAAGAACATCCAATTCAAGTTGAACCACTTGAAATAGAACAAGATCAATTGGTATCACCTATGCATATTGATCTAACACAATCTTCACCTGAGAGTTCTAAGAAGTCAAAGGCTTCCAAAAGGTTAAAGTTTGAAGAACCAGGTGAAGAGTATGCCTTAAACCTCGCAGACCAATGACTAGGAGGCAAATGAAGGAAGCAGAAAAGGCTCAAAAAGAGAAAGTCCCTTCAGACATGCCTAGGACAGAGGCACTTGAAATCTTCTCTGAAATAGTCCAAGCAGCTAAAAACAAGAATAAGGACAATAAGGTGGTTATTAGTCAAAGTGGAAATGTGATTGCCATTAAAAAACAAGCTGGAGCAAGTAAGGAGATACTTCAGGTTCATAATATTTTTAAAGAGAAGGCAGTGAGATATACTAGTTATAAGAAAGCTGTGATGAAAGGTAAAACAAGTTTGATCAGTCAAGCTAGTTCGGTATCTGACGCCTATGTATGGACAGTACCAGCTCTAAAGCAGGCAAAAACTATGAAACAAATGAATGCAAGTCTAAGAGCAGAGAACAAGAAGTTGAAGGAGGAAGTCATCAGCCTGAAAGAAAAGCTAGACAAGCTAGCTAAATGATTCAAGGAGGAATGTGTTTTCTCAAATTTTGATATATTTTGGGCCATTGTCTTTTTAAAAGTTTTTGAGACTTTTTTGTGTCTTCACACCTGTATGGAAAGACTAAAGGAATCATAGATTTGAAATATTGCTGTTTTGAGGTTCATATATTTAATTTTGATGACCTACAGCAGTTTCGTAGCGCGCTACGAAACTGCTGTAGATGACTGGTTAGGTTTAAAGCTTGAGTTGGAATGCTGAGGTCAGCATATATTTAAAGAGATGGTTTAATATCAGCATGGAGATTATAGAAGATCAGTCAGATATTTTGAAAAGGAGGCCAGGTGTAAATATTCAAAGAAAAAGCCGAAGTTTTGTCTTTTGCCTAAAAGTCACTTTATCTCCGAAATTTTAGGGTTTGGATAGAGCTGCTGAGGTGTTAAATGATACACTTGTCCAGTTGTGGGATGGCTGGGTTATGAGTTCTCTTCAGTCACACGGGACTATCCAAGGTTTAAATGGCTTAAAGATGGATCATTAATATATGAACACCGAGGGGAGGCAGCAACCAAGAATATAGGCTTCATTTTCTTTTCGGTTGTTGAATCATCTATGCATCAAGTATCCGGAGCTGTATATACATTGAATCTGTTTTAAGTTTGGATATGGTTATTATTGCAATACTACAGGTGGCAAGCTCCAAGGACAGAGCAGGGTATACAAGGAAGAAGACTTAAAGTGCCAATATGATGGAATCCTCTGTTTTCGTAGCATCATATCTCTTGTAATCAATTAGTTTGTTTATGTTATTGTTAAGGTCATTTATGTCAAAAGCCCGAGCTCCCTTCATGCTTGATGAGGAGTCTCGTACAGCAGTGTTTTGATAGGCTATATATAGGAATAACTTAGATGTAAAAAAGGTTGGATACTTAATAGAAAAAGTGTGTTGTTTTGGGCCACTGTAAGACCTTTTTTGACAGTAATAGTAAAACAGAGTTATTCTCTTCTCAAGATTCTCGAAGGATTGTCATGGTCAAATGAAGTGATGATGTGTTATACCTTATGTTATTTTATGGTTTTGTTGTATGCAATCACTCAGAATTCATAATTATATGCTCTGACTTCCTGTGTATACAGCAAGCTATGTGTGGTGGAATATGTTTGACTTGTAATGCTAAGAGCCTTGATTTCTATGAGATCACTGTGTTTTTCTTGTCTACTTGATATTATAGACTCCATAGCCCAATGAGATATCTTTTGGTGTGTTTCCAACCAGTTATGTTTTCATAAGTAAATAAAGAGTTAGCCATCTAGTGTGTGAAGGATTTTATCAAGAGTTTTGAGAGAGCCCTCTCTGATCAAAGAGGCTAATCTTTGGTCTAAAGATAGGTTGAAATAGTTACATGAGACCATGCTTAGTTGCAGCCCTCAGTACTGGTTTTGTGATAACATTTTGGTGCGTCTGCCGAGAGCTTAAGATTGAATTTCTGAAGGTAGCAGGAGTTCAAATGTTTTTCGAGGCTGCACTCTACCTTGGTGACTCCATTTGTTTTTGAAAAGTTTAAAGGTGGCTTCGAAAGGAAGGTTCACAAGGAGTAACCCTGATCCAAATCCACCTAGGCCTGTGGAAAATCCTAATATCATTTCAAGGAGTAAACGGAAGCTCTCTGATATACCAGGTACTTCAAATATTTCAAAATCATTATTTTTCGAGTTTTCTAGAAGTCCTGAGAACAAACTTGTGGATGATAAGGTTCAAGAGGTCATATTAAGGTCTGAAAATGAAGAAGAAGTAATAGGCATTATCTTGGATTTACAGAAGAGAGGTATTGATACCTCTTCTTTAATTTCACAAAAAGATAAAGAGGAAGAGTTGGTTCAAATTAATGAAAAATTTCTGATATCTGGATGGTATAAGGATGTCTCATTTGTACTACAGCACAACAGAGCCCTGATAATCTTCCTAAGTCTAAAGCTCGTTTTATCAAGCTGAAATCTCTTAAATATTTTGTTTATGAGCAGAATTTATTTTGGAAGGATGCTGGAGGGATTCTACTAAGTTGCTTGGTTGAAGAAGAGGCTGATAGAGTGATTGAAGAATTTCACAAAGGAGACTGTGGAGGTCACCATTATTGGAAGGCTACTGCTAACAAAATATTGAGAGCTGGGTATTTTTGGCCCACCATGTTCAAAGATATTTATAAAAAGGTTGCAGCCTGTCATGAATGTCAGTTGTTTGAAGGTAAAAGAAAGCTCATGCCTATGCCTCTAGTTCCTATTTATGTAGAAGCGCCTTTTCAGCAGTGGGGGCTAGATTTTATAGGTGAGATACATCCCTCTTCATCAAGCCAACATCGGTGGATACTTACAGCCACAGATTATTTCACAAAGTGGATAGAGGCAGTGCCAACTAGACAAGCTAATGATGCAGTCATTATTTCTTTCTTAGAGAACAATATTTTATCAAGGTTTGGATGTCCACTCAAGCTTATCACAGATAATGCTCAAGCATTTAAGTCTAAGAGAATGATAAACTTTTGCCACCAATATCATATTACTCTTGGTCACTCAACAGCTTATTATCCACAAGGCAATGGTCTAGCTGAAAGTTCAAATAAGAGTCTTGTGAGGATTATCAAGAAATTGCTGGAGGAAAACAAGAAAACTTGGCATTTGAAACTGAAGTATGCATTATGGGCTGATCGCATTTGCACTAAAAGATCTATTGGAACCTCTCCTTATGAACTTGTGTACGGAGCAGAAGCTATTTTTCCAACGTCTCTTGGTGTCCCAGTTATGAAATTAATTCAAGGACTTGAGGAAGAGCCAAATGCCATACAGAGGAGAATCAATCAATTGATTGCATTACAAGAAAAAAGGAAGTGAGGTGGTTGAAGATTATCAACAAAATCAGAATAGAGTCAAGAGGGCTTTTGACAAGAAGATTAAAGATGTGACTTTTCAAATTGATGACAAGGTTTTGAAATGGGAAGCCAAGATTGAAGAAAAGGGCAAACATGGTAAGTTTGAGAATTTATGGAAGGGGCCATATTTAATCTCTGCCTTCCATGGAAACAATACTTATATTTTGCAAGAAGTTGATGGATCACAGTATGCTGGTGGGCCTGTTAATGGCAGGTTCTTGAAGCATTATTATCAGTGAAAAGTCTGCCAAGTAGTTCATGATCATTGTAAATAATCATTGTTTTTGAAGTGTTTTGTGCTAGCAATAAATGACAAGTTGAACTAGCAGATCTTAGCCCGAGGAGAAGGCCCACAAAGTTTGAGAGGAATGCTTGTCAGCCAGATGTGAGTGTAATAAATGGATAAAGCACTGGTACTACGTGTTCTTAGTGTACCACAGGGGCACACTATCCCTAGTGGAGCCACTGTTATCACTAGAAATTATAGTCCATGTATATGATAATTGTTTATAAGTTTTTGAAGAGTCTTGAAGTCTTGTAAATAGGTTTGTTAACTTTATGTCAATTTCAAATTTTGAAATTCAAGAGTTATGAATGAAATTCGTGTAAAGGCAAGGGCATTAGTCATCTTCCATCATGGTTAGTTATGTCATGTCATGTCATTGGTACTTGCGCAGTTTCGCAGCGCGGGTATGATCTCTTAGGTACTTGCGCAGTTTCGTAGCGCGAGTGTGATTGGTCAGTTTGCTGCTAAATAATGTTTGCGTGTTTTCGTAGCGGCCCGTTTGTCAGCGATTTCGTAGCGCATTCCTTTAAATTTGAACTGCCCGCGCTACGAAATCGGGGTTTCGGGCTGTTGTGCAGCATTTTTCCTTGAATGTCTAATCCGAGAAGTAGTGAGTCACGAGTCCGGTTATGATTGTTTCCTCACACCATTTATGTGTCATGATTAGCCATTACTTTGCCATCAGGTCTGATTTCATTGAGTTAGGTGTCAGTTTGGAGGACGTTATAGGAAGTGGTCATTCCATAATGTGTTTTTTCATAACATATGAATGTCTTCTGCTCTATGAAAAGCGTGAGCTTTATTCTAAACAGACTACTGCAAGCGAGCCTGATTTCTACAGCCAAAGAGTGTTTTCGTGCTGCAAACCACCGTCATTTCCTTGTGTAGAATTGTGCAAAGAAACATGGAAAGAAAGGAGCACCGTTCGGGTAGATGTGTGAGAACAGAGCCGGAGGGATTAGATGTAACCCTCAGGGATGAGGAAGTAGCAAAGGCGTTCAGAGGTGCTGGTTGTTGGCGGTTTTTGTGAAAAACTCAAAGGTGGACATGCAGAAGTGACCAAGGCATTTGCAGTGAACTTCACGGGATTAAATTCAAAAGTGGCCATGCTGGAGTTTCCGGTTCCCCTGAAGTCATTTCTACAGTCACAGAAATCCCAAGAGGTGGCCAAGAATGGTTCAAGAATTTCAAGTTTGATATGGGTCCGTGTAAGGAGTTCTTAAAGGCACCATATGTAGACAAAGATCTTACTAAAGCTGTCCCAAGGAGCTATCTTAAGGAGAATTATGCTACATTATTGACATGCATCCAGAAGTACTTGACATGTGAAGGTCGGTACAACAAAGTCTACTCATATCATTTCAAGCTGCTACTACACTTCACTGGTAAGAGCTCAATAGACATCCCTTTTTACTTATTCACGAGTATTACTAAGATGTGTGACAAGATTCAGTTGAAGAAGGAAGCTTATGAAACATCTCTTTTTCATCATGGTCTGGTTAAATTATTGGTGTTGGATAGCCTACATAAAATTGGTAAGGACTGGGATTCGTTTGTATTCATGGCCGGTTTCCCTAGTAAAACGGGCCTCACTCCATTACCTGTAAGAGAAAGAGAAGATAGGAGTGAGGATACTACTTTGGCTGAGATTAGGAAAGAAATAACAGACCATAAGAAGCCCAAAGCTAAAACAAAGAAGCCAGAGAGGTCTGTAACAGTCAAAGAAACACCTGAAGCATCAACAAAGAAGACTCCTAAGTTAGCAATTAAAGAAACTCCTGAAGCATCAGTAGTCAAAACTTCAAAATCATCTAAAGTATCTGAAAAAGAAGCTTCTAAGTTGCCTCTTAAAGAAACACCATAATCATCTAAACAGAAGACTCACAAAAGAAAAGATGAAATTAAGTCTAGTGAAGTTGAAAGAGTTTCAAGAGTAAGAACTAGAGGCCAGCTGAACAAAGAAAAAGGAAAATCAGCTCATGTGGAAGAGAGTCCTGTTTCTAGGGTAGTCTAAATGATTTGTTGGAAGCCATTGAATTAGAACAAGAACATCCAATTCAAGTTGAACCACTTGAAATAGAACAAGATCAATTGGTATCACACTATGCATATTGATCTAACACAATCTTCACCTGAGAGTTTCTAAGAAGTCAAAGGCTTCCAAAAGGTTAAAGTTTGAAGAACCAGGTGAAGAGTATGCCTTTAAACCTCGCAGACCAATGACTAGGAGGCAAATGAAGGAAGCAGAAAAGGCTCAAAAAGAGAAAGTCCCTTCAGACATGCCTAGGACAGAGGCACTTGAAATCTTCTCTGAAATAGTCCAAGCAAGCAGCTAAAAACAAGAATAAGGACAATAAGGTGGTTATTAGTCAAAGTGGAAATGTGATTGCCATTAAAAAACAAGCTGGAGCAAGTAAGGAGATACCTCAGGTTCATAAATTTTTTAAAGAGAAGGCAGTGAGATATACTAGTTATAAGAAAGCTGTGATGAAAGGTAAAACAAGTTTGATCAGTCAAGCTAGTTCGGTATCTGACGCCTATGTATGGACAGTACCAGCTCTAAAACAGGCAAAAACTATGAAACAAATGAATGCAAGTCTAAGAGAAGAGAACAAGAAGTTGAAGGAGGAAGTCATCAGCCTGAAAGAAAAGCTAGACAAGCTAGCTAAATGATTCAAGGAGGAATGTGTTTTCTCAAATTTTGATATATTTTGGGCCATTGTCTTTTTAAAAGTTTTTGAGACTTTTTTGTGTCTTCACACCTGTATGGAAAGACTAAAGGAATCATAGATTTGAAATATTGCTGTTTTGAGGTTCATATATTTAATTTTGATGACCTACAGCAGTTTCGTAGCGCGCTACGAAACTGCTGTAGATGACTGGTTAGGTTAAAGCTTGAGTTGGAATGCTGAGGTCAGCATATATTTAAAGAGATGGTTTAATATCAGCATGGAGATTATAGAAGATCAGTCAGATATTTTGAAAGGAGGCCAGGTGTAAATATTCAAAGAAAAGCCGAAGTTTTGTCTTTTGCCTAAAAGTCACTTTATCTCCGAAATTTTAGGGTTTGGATAGAGCTGCTGAGGTGTTAAATGATACACTTGTCCAGTTTGTGGGAAGGCTGGGTTATGAGTTCTCTTCAGTCACACGGGACTATCCAAGGTTTAAATGGCTTTAAAGATGGATCATTAATATATGAACACCGAGGGGAGGCAGCAACCAAGAATATAGGCTTCATTTTCTTTTCGGTTGTTGAATCATTATGCATCAAGTATCCGTAGCTGTATATACATTGAATCTGTTTTTAAGTTTGGATAATGGTTATTATTGCAATACTACAGGTGGCAAGCTCCAAGGACAACAGCAGGGTATACAAGGAAGAAGACTTAAAGTGCCAATAATGATGGAATC